>JAOQGH010000032.1:74208123-74249893 GCA_025769975.1 Gallinago jamesoni | reverse complement strand
GTCCCTGCTGACTGTGGGGGGGTCGGACTAGATGGCCTTTGGAGGTCCCTTCTGGCCCAGATGATTCTATGATTCTACTTGATTAACTTGTCTTTATCTCAACCCATGGGTTTTTCCTCACTTTTCCGATTCTCTCCCCCATCCCACCACAGCAAAGTGAGTGAGCAGCTACATAGTCCTATCTGCTGACTGGGCTTCTAAATATGCATAAGATGGAAAAAAAAAAGACAATTTCTAGGTATTTATTTAAGAGGAAAAGCAATAGTGCAATATATAGTGCGAATTTCATACTTTGACATCTGGAAGAAAACAGTATGTAGCCCTTCATTGCAGATTTATAAAACACTGGACAGGAAGAAAGACTTAAAAAACCAAAAATACCCAAACAACCCCAAAAGCCCCTGATAATTATATGAAACAGCTAAAGTACGTTTTCTTATACTACTAACATCAATACTTGGCAAAGGAATACACTCTGCCAGAGTGGCTAGACAAAGAAGTAGATTTTATTCATTGTTAGTTTATAGAGCACAAATTCAGCATGTGCTTTTAGGTTGTTTGATGGAGTGATTTCAAACGCAACCGGCCGTCTAGCTAGGAGTAGAGCAGCTTCTAGGGAGAGGAGGGAAATGTGTACTGTTGGATACCTTATGAGTAATTAAATATATATTATAACCAAGACAGTATCCAGTTGTGCCTTAGCTTGTTATGATTTGTCTTTGAATTCTTTGTGCAAAAAGTACTTGCTATTTTTCTATTTCACAATTGATTTTTTTCTCAAAGCTACAGTCTGCTTGTAGCTATATTGAAAATATGTAAAATCTCAAAAATGCATCTCCTTGTATGAAAAGTTATTTAAGATTAAGCTGACATGCAGTAAAATATCATTGGTCATTACCTATTACTTTTCTGGAACCATTCTAAGTTTTAGATATTCCAATTATATTAGACTCTGTTAGCCTACAGGTAGCAATGTGGACCTATTTTTAAAATTATCATATTTTAAATTATTCTAAATTTTTTTAAAAAAAAACAGGAGGGCAAGAAAAGAGAAAATCCCATTTTAAACAGAAAATATGCTAATCTTTCACTATTTTTCCTAATAAAGACAAACAAAGTAATTTTGTCTAGTATCAAGGCTTTGCTAGGGCTTAATTTCAGAAGGCTTTTCCATAAAGGGAAAAGGTGATATTGAAAAAATTGATATTGCAACCCTCTCGCATTCACATTTGTTTGCTACCAAACTTTAACTACTGCTAGTGAATAAAAGTGAGTGTCAGTGAGGTTCCTGGCTCTGGTTCTTTGGCTTCGTTCTATGGGTGTAGCTTCCAGGAAACTTCCACGTGTCTCCTAAAGCTCTTGTAGATGGAACTTACTAAAAGGGGTTAAGCTATTGTCTCTTCAAATTGGGTTGGTTGGGTTTTTTTTCTGAGCAGAAACTTGGGACAGATAAATGCAGATCTTAGTGGCTCCCTGTGTAAAACAGGTGTTCATCACTCTAATTTCCCTTGGCGATACGTAATATTACTACAATAAATACAGAATATATACGTACTCATAAGCACTATTTGCTGGTACGCCGCTAATTAATTTCTTATGCATTCACGAAGCACTCTTGAAACACTTGTGTTTTGTGACTTTTGTCATCCCATTGTGTCTAAATATTTTGCATATTTTGTCATGATACGGGGTATGTGTTCCTCCAGCAGAAGTGTCAGACAGCTGCAAACTGAGACTGCAGGTACCTTCTAGCCAAGAACAATGAAATTCAATTATTATTCATAGTCAGACAGATTATCCTAAAAGGCAACGCTTTTTTTCTTAAACAGGAAGGAATTAATTTTAATTATAAAATTGCTGCTTGGTGATGTATGTGTGTATCTTACAAACACAGCTCAGGTACATAGTTTTATAAAATATGTGATTCTGTTCAGTTTACCTCCAGCACAGCATGGGGAATGTACCCAGACTTCGTTCTGATGCTCACGTCGGTACAGTTTAATACTAATTTAACTCTGACTGGGAAAAGCATCTCCTCTTTAAATCTATTGTAGTTTTTGAAAAAATTCCTCTGCGTGCAAGCTCTTTGCACACACTATGAAACACAGGGTTTTGATTCACATTAGCACTTGTACCCTGGCTGCTTTTATTTATTTTTGGCTAAGCTGGAAAGCAGGTTTTTCTCACCTTAGAGTTGTCCCAGTGCTTTTATTTCTTATTTGCGTTTTTAGGTTGCAAATATTTGTAAGTCCTATATAGTGAAACATAGAACTCTCTGCACCTTAGCGCTCATTACTAAGGTTACTGATCCTCTGTCTTGCACTTCTGTCTAAATCCTGACATCAGGGCACTCGTCGTTGATAGACTGGGAAGATGTCAGGTTGCATCAGTTGAACACATTTTTATATTAAATCATAATGTGATTGCAGTTAGAATATACCTGTTTAAAGTAAGGCGACCCTACAAAGTTTAGAATGGGTGACAGCTGTACTCGGAGAGGATCATCTTAAGTTTAGTTTAGTGAATTAGTACCTATACATAAACAGGCTTTATGTCACTAAGGAAAGTGAAATGTGTCAGCGAGACTTTAAGACATACTCTTCCTTTTCTGAGTTATAGAATAGTTCATATATCATGGAGCTGAGGAAAAAAAGTATAGAATAGTGTCACTGCGAAAGTGGCCGATTTCCCCAGGCTTTATTCTCTTGCCATTTAGTAGTCCTGTCAAAATAAGGCATAATATATTTCAAATGAATGTTTTCTGATCATAAAACTGATAATAATAACATAGTTACTTTCCTAAAAAAGGGGAAAAAAAATGCAAAGCATTCTTGTTAAACATGGCATGGAGATTGGAGTCAAAATACTGCCATTTAGCCACTTACATGCATCAAGAGGAGGAACCTATTTCACAGCAAAGCCTAGTTGGAAACGCTCTTAGACAGTCCCAAATAAAATGTGAAAACAACCTAGGGAACACGACACAACCACACCTAGCCCAGTTTTCAGCTGCTTTTTATAGGAGATGGGAATCCTGGCCTCTTTCTCAAATACACAGGGATAATCAAAGACTGAAGAACGTCTAAATAATATACAGTTTATTTGGAGTGGTGTTCCCAGATGGTTAAATTTGCAAGCTCATTCAAATGTAAGCAGGAGGATATGAGCTACGTGAAGACATTACGGCAATAAAACTTCCTTAATGTCTAACACTGTTGGCTAAATGATTTTTTAGCATGATGGGAAATATACATCCAATCGTTACTCTGGGAAAATCTGTATTGGACCAAGAAAAAAGAGCAAGTCTATTAAAATATCTGCAACAATCAGCATGTAAAGGCATGTAACATAACTATTCCGTTCGAAACTGAAGTCTTGAAGAGAATAATGTGTTGAAACTCTAATGCAACTGTGTGTTTAAAAATTCATCAGGCATTGAAAGAAGAATCAGCAGCTGTCTCTTCTATTTGAACTGTTTGCATTTTATCAAAATTATTTTCGCGCTGATACCACGTATTTTTCTCAGCTGAGGTTCAAAAAACCATTAAAATATGAAGAACTTATTCTGCAGAGCTCCTTTGAGTGAATTCATCGCTTCGAAAACTGGACAACAGAACCTTTAACTAAAGGTCAGGTAGAAGGCATAATATTAGGACTTCATAATTTCCCTGTGCCATCCAAACACTATCCGATTGGAAGTAATAAAATTTACATGCCTGCAGTTCAGCAAGGCAAAACTGGCCCTTGCTTAGGGATACGTCTCCAAATCCACATATTAGCTAAAGAAAGAGAGAAAAATGAGAAATACACTATCCCTGAATTATACTGTTTGTAGCTGACCAGACTTCATCACAACATAATCATTTCCACTAATCTAAAACTCTTTCTTCTCCAGTAAGAACCAGAAACTATGCCAGATATCTTTAGAGATTATGGTAAATAAATCAATTGCCTATATTTGGAGTTACAACAGTGTGTGTGTTCTGATAGACAGTGTATAGCAAGTTTATTGCAACACTGGTGAATGCTGATTAGATCATGGAATCAATACAATGCTCATTAGATGATCAAATGGATAAAATAAATTTATTTCGATGGATAAAATAAATTTATCCATAAGTTATGCAGTTTGTAGGAAATAATTTAGCAGGCATGCAGTGCTAATTCTCGCATACTGAAATCCATTTCTTGTTGAAGATGACTTTAAAAAAAAAGGGCCTCTCCCTTTTCAACCTGAAAATATAAAACTTCTCAGTGGATGAAAGTAAGTGAAGTGGTATCTGTGCTTTGGAAGTTCACAAAATTCAAGTACTGTAGCCTTGTCCTGAGTATATATGAGTTGTGAAGTCATAGAAGAGTGAGGCTGGTCAGAAATAACTGCTATGAAAGGTGCCTCAGGTGGAGAAGTCACTATTTTTGTCTGTTGTTGAGAAAGAAAAGAAGCAAAACTGGAAGCTTCAGATTTGTTTTACTCTATGACAACGCTGTGTGATTGTGGACACAGACAGACCGCTTTCTAAGAGTTTTTTCCTCTTTTCCACAAACACAGTTTATCCCTTAAAAGTATTTGAAACTAACTTTAAAGGAAGCTGCTGACCAGCAGTTTTATTGATTTGATTTGTTTTAAAGCCTAAATGGCTTAGGGAAATGTTTTACAGAAGATATAAGCCGTCCACAAGGAATAAAGCCTGGAAAATTAGGTGGCATAAACCTAAAACACAAACCACATTCTTACGACTTTGCACTTAAGCTGTTGCTTACTGAACTAATTCAACAGTGGCTGTATATAGTTTATTGGCTATATCTACACTTTCTGGAAGTTGGGAGATGTTTTCAAACAAACCTTATTCAAAAACCTGTAATAATAATGTCTTTGATCTGGTGGTTTGGATGCCTGTCTGACACAGGGCTTTGACCAGGATATGGAATATGTGGAATATCTGGTAAGCCAGTGTCTTTCCTTGTGGAACGACTTCATCAGCAGTGCTACAAAATTCTATTTATCTGTCCCCTTGATTCCTCCTTTTAGAAATCGATTCTCAATTACTTCACTAATGCCTTTACCTTTTTGCCTTCAGACACAGAAACTTATACACATCTAGGCAAGGGAGGAGATTTTGGAATTTTGTGTATATTTTTAAATACCAACTGGTTAATAAAGCTTTTTGTTGACTCAGAGGTTCAAAATCTGAACAAACTCAGTGTAGATTTTACATCAATAACAGATATTTACATATTGAGTCCTTTCCATTATAGATGTACATTTATATATACATATTTCCACCACTTTTTATAGACTGACATACTTAGAGTTGGAATTATGCTGGGGGAAAAATGAAGTATGAAGAAGTGATGAGTTACTTGAAAGCAGCATGAACCAGTTGTTTGCATCTCTGTTGACACGTCCCATGATACAAAAGTTTTTTGAAATAGCCTTCTAGATGTTTTTCTTAATTTAGTACTTAGTTCACTTCAAGGGGGCTAGGATGATTATGAGTAAATAATCAAGGGCTGACAAGGAAAGTGAGGGGGTTCAGATCCCTAGAGACATCTTTCACGGAAAGACAACTGGTGGGATAGCAGGCAACAGAAGTTTGAGGACCGGTTGAGGTGTTATCTCTTTGACTACCTGTCTTGACTATTTAGTTGGGCTATTTGACTTATTTACTTTCATTAAAATGAATACGACTACTTTTAAATCATTTTAATTCCCTCGTGTGCCATTGTTTAATTACACTGAAAACTTCCATGGATTTGCATTAAATGCTTGATATTTATATTGATTTGTATTGATAGAAAGACTGCTGTAATTCTTGTGCTTTTTCAGAAGCCTGCCCGGGGACAGAACAAAGTGGTTTTCATCAGCCTAACCGAGCTGATGTGTAAGAGTTGATGATTGACAATTAACTATTGACACCTCCCAGCAGACCAGGTTGCTCAATTGTTATGCTGAATTTTAAAAAATGATTTATCTCAGCTGTGGTGTTGTCCTGGGATGTCATAGTTATTTCAGTAGTAAGTTCTGGAGTGTTTTAGGTCCAAATATTTTAATGAAAGGGATAAATAGAAGCTCCAAAATATCTGGAATACATTATAATTTGTCAGTCGTCCTAATTCTAAATGTGCAGGGGCTATGGCCAAAATAGCTAGAGAGGAAGATGATTGGTTATCTGTAATAAAAATACAAGGCATATTAATGTACACAGTCAACACGGCAACATTAAATAATTCTGTACAACTTATTTGGTTACAGTAATTGACATTAACTGGAAAAATGAGTAAGTTATATATACCTTGGCCATTTAAAGCAGAAAATTTCTTGTGAAAGAGTGACAGAAAATGTATAATTTTGTATTTAAAGAATACAGTCAGAGAAGCAGTGCTATTTGTAACTATATAGTTTTATTCATATTTAAAACAAACAAATTTCTATTTGCTTATATATCACGCTTGCCTTTTTCAGGCGTATTTATACCTATGGATACACAAGATTTTGCAATTATAGCAATTTCCACGAGGTGGTGCTCAAGCAATAAATTTCAAACAATGCAATAACTCTGACTGTTAACAAGCTGAATTTGAAAATATGGCTGTCAAGCAGATGTTCTTCTCTCCGATGTTCTATCTAACGCAAGGTGGGAATGATGAGGTCAGGAAGGCTAATGAATTTATTATGTGGCAGAAAAGTTATTTCTCCTTGCCCAAAAGACAGAAATGCCATTTTTTTTTTTTTTTTACAGCATAGTACCAGAAATTTGTGTCCATTTTGACATGGAATTCTTATTATCCTTTTCATAGCTCATAGTTTTGTTACTTCTGCGCTGACCACTTCCGATTATGAGTAAAAGAACTAGCATTCATAGAGAGATTATAGCAGTTGCTCTAAGCAAAACGTTAGAGAGTTCAATAGATTGAAATAGATCTGTCATAGCAAAGTACACCGGACGCCGACTCACTGATCACTCAACAGTAAATAAAAAATACAGACAGTACGATAATGCAAAGAGGCAGATGATGTGAGAGAATGGAATGACTATAAACCAAGCAGACACTTTGGCATAAGTGTTTTTCCCACTTTGATCAAATAGAGCATCCTTAGCTGTTTTGCTTTGCCAAAGTGCTGCATCTGTTTGTTGTTTTTTTTTTAACATCCTTCGCAAACCCCTTATTCATCTCCTCCTTCAAATTATCCAGGCCATTTATAATTTAAAGTTCACTGCGACCACCTCTGACTAAGAGTCAATAATTAACATTGCAAGTTTTGTTGTTGTTGCTCCATTCTTAACCATCAAAATGGCAAGAACCATATCCACAATGAAATCTTGTTTCTTCCTCTCCCCCCTCTTTTGGGTTTTTTTTGTGGTTTTTTTTGGATGGTTTGTTGCTTGGATTTTTTTTTCTTTTCTTCTTAAGGCCCTTTCCCCCCCCGCCATCCCTATTTTTTCAACGTAACTGATCAACACACATTCTACCAAAAGCAAAAATAGCCTTCACTGCAAATATTGCTCTTGGCCAGCTGCTCTGCTCAATATAATAGTTTAGTAGATTTTTTTTTTGTTTTGCCTTGTAACACGTTTAAAATATAATTTGCTTTCTTTTTTGTTCGTTGCTTTTAATCTCAGGGACGTAAAATACAATTTGTTGCCCCTTCTGGAAAGAAAACTATTTTTAAAGCGCAAACAGGTCCCTCTTAGTTATTTTACTTCCTGACAGCTGATAGAGCAGTAATCATCCCATTTGAATAAACTTGAAGGGTCTGTGAATAAGGAAGTCTCATCTACTTCGTTATGCAGCCGGTTGGGAGTAAAGTGATGACAGATCCGTGAAAAACAAATCAACCTTCCCCTTCTACTTCTATTTAGATACTGCGCGTGGAGGCTGCCTGCTCCTCAAAGGTATTTAGTCACCAGACTCCTACCCACATATGTTTGAGGAGCCGAGTCCCGGTTCATCGGTGGTCCATTTTATGGATATTTGGCTCAGCCAATTAGAAAGAATCCAATCATTTGCAAGGTTTCTGTCTACGTTCAGATGTTGGACGCTTTCATTGTTAGAACCATTTTGCACCCCATATGTAGGTTGTACCTTTATTACCAAATTATGTCTATTTATTCACTAGCTCTTAGGAGAGGTGCGTTTAATAAGGATTTTTGTTTTGGCTCAAAAAACCACTTCTGCCAGTGGCTAAACTGAAATACTTTTTTTTGTTTTCTTTTCATTATTTTCTAAATGATATTTACAGTAACCGCTAACAAACAAAATTGATTAACTGTTTAGCTACCGATCAATACATGCAAGAAGGAATGGAGCAAGAATTATAGTTTAATATCATTGTAATCCATTGTGAATACACCATAAGCATCCATTTCTGTGTAACGCTACCTAGCTTGTCTGTAGCATTTGGGAATAGCACTTGTTCTCTCCTGTTAAGAGTCCCCTTAGAGAGTCTGGTTAATGTTTGTCCTTCTGCAGCTCTCTGATTCTTTATGTGGATGAGAGAGCGATATGGACTGTCTGTGAGTAAATTAATTTCATCAGAACTCATCTCTCCAGTGCTGGCTCATTCTGCCTTCTAATTCCACAGCACTGTACAAAGGTAGAATTACACTTTTCCCACTGGTGCTGTTAAATTGTTTCATTACAGGCTCCTTTGCGTCCTCCGATATTTAAACAGCTCAAAAACTGCTTTCTTTCACTTATCCTGTGCTCTGCATAAACCGCCTTCACGTTTGCTTTTGACCAGTTTAACTTTGTATAGTTGTATTTTCTTTCATCCTTTTTTCCAGTTCTTGGGGGAGTCTGCCCTCACTGCCATGCCAATAGAAAACTAACGGAAAGGCCTGGTCGATGGAGATGCACAGTTCACTTGGCCGCTGTCTCCTGGGGGTTCAGGAGGGCTCTGTCGGGACGTGGGCTTTGGGCACCACCTACCAAGAACTTAAGACCCTCTTTCGAACTTCTCAGAGAGCTGTGGCACACAGCCAGTAGCTTTTAACTAACACCTCGAGTAAGCGAACAGCCTACTCTGAATCAGTAAAACTTGTGGCTTCATCGCAGGTGAGAAAAGGGTTAAAGGAGGTTAAAGGATCAGTGATTTACTCTTAAGATGAAAGAAAATAACCAAAGAAAAGTAAGTGTGGAAACTTCCCGTTTTACCCTGTGGTCTGTAATTATTTTTTTTTTTCTGTAGTCTCTAATTCTTTTCGATTCAGAAGAGATGAATTGTGAAAGGGGATGAAATAGAAGCCACAATTCTCAATATAAACATTGAGGCCTGTCCTTTTGTTTTCTGAAGTCAGCTTAGCACCTGTATTTCAACTAATGAAACATTGTACTAATTTTCATTGCATTATTTAGGTCATCTTTTTTTTTTTTTTCCCAGTTATTAAAATAAAGTTGAAAGTACCAAGAAAAGAATAGAGATTCATTAGAGGATATGTTTTTGCAACAGATAATTGGAAAATTTGTGAAGGGAATGCTGACACAAATAAAGTACACGCTGTGAGTATTTGTCACTGACCTAAGACTGCAACACTTCTCAAGGGTGTTCTTATAAAAGCCTGGATGAAATTGGTGGTATTAAAGCCACAGCTCCTGAAAGGCAACAAATGATAAAGAATAAGGCCTTAAAGAAAAGGGTGAGGTGGTGTTTTGAGTCCCCAGCAGAAGTCTGGTGGTGTGGCAGAGGGAGTGAGTGACCCCTTCAGGGTATCGGCCTCCTACTGAGCTGATAGTAATTCTGGAGGAAGGAAGGAAACACCTCTCTGTGCCTTCTAATTAACAACGTGGATTTGTTATGGTTGGGAAGGTTCATTCCAGTATATGTCTATTCCAGGATTCCTGGTGTATCTCCTGAAATTCTTGACCCTGGTTGTTATTCTTTACTTACTGCAAAAAGCAGTCGTGAAGGTCTTTCATCTGGGTGGGGGTTCAGGAACACCAGCAGAGTCAAGGCAACCTGAGGAAAAACCACCCGTGTTTGCTCCACTTGAGGGTTCGTCACCGTTCACGAGAGCGCAAACACGTCAAGGGCTTTAAATGGCGTGTTGCCTTGAGAGCATCTCTTTGTGCAAATATAAATGCCCTCTTACCATTAGTCGTTTTTTCCACTGTTTTAATTTTTTTGCAGGAAAAAATACAATGTTATTTACTAAAGCACTTGTTTATGCATTTTAACATTTATTTGATTCCCTATACTGTATTAACAGGAACTGGCTTTGACTAGCGATCGCATCCTATCATATTTTGAAACGCATACATAGCCATATATGTATAAAATCTATCCTAATTTGATTGCAACTAATTGCACTTCTGTCTTGTACAGTAGCCCTCTTCCCAGCAGGTGTAGTTGAAGCTTTTCACACTCCTTTGTTTTACAGTGTTCAAAATAAATTAAGAGGTGTTTGGTGGTTCACGTGTGAGGCCCTCGTAAGAAAGAAGCCTCTTGTCTCAGGAGCTGGAAGCTTCCTTGGCTTCAGGAGGAGAGTGAAAAATTCACATACTGACTCTTGCTTTTTTCCTGTTAATATACAGAAAAAAAACAAGTCGTAGAGGGTGGTAACAGAAATTCTGTACCTAACTTAGTTATATATTGGCAGTTGTTACTCCGTATCGCTGAAAGGGCTTGTAGATTCGAGAACGGGTTAACCATGCTGCTAATTCCTCTCTCAAATACCCTGTGAACTTTAAAGATGGGATTACTTTAAATTGTTTACCAAAACAGCAGCCTGTGCTCCTCAATGCTCCTGACCCAAATATGTCAGGATAACAAATATATCATATAAAGAAACAGCAAATCACAATCGGTAACTGGCATGCAAAGCTCATAATTTTTCCTGTTAACAATTTAAAGATATCTCCGCTTTGAAAAATAAACTAGCTGAAACTGCTGGTTGTCATATTGACAGATTGATCGTTACATTGTTGTCATTTTTAATTTGTAGATTAACAATTTTCTCAGACAAAAGTTGTGCCTGGTTTTAAATTTACCTTTTACTGTCATGTGTTCTCTCTTCTTCTTAATCACCGTCCTAACTCCCTCAGAAATTACACAAAATTACAGTCACCCGAATGCTTCTCGGAAAGCCAGGCTTCTCAAAAGCCCTCAGAGCATTCCTGCAGCATCCCACTCAAGGGAAAGTCACATCACTTTTCCGTGTTTCTCCTTTTCTTTTACACGTAGTTTCGGTTTGGTCATGGTTTATTCCTACAAAGATCTCTTTGCTACAGCCATCGTTCATACGAGACCCTCCGTTCTGTGATGGAAAAGGCAGGCATCATAGAAAAGCAAATTCTGAGAATGAAGACTTAGGGCTCAAAAAAATCCTGTGTTCACTTTCATCCTTTGGTAGATGTAATTTGGAAACCAAACCTAAAATGTTAAATATGTGGAAGGCCAACATCCCCAGATGTGATCTGGTAGACCCCGTTGTTCGTGTGTTTAGTTGCTGTCTGAACTCTTTATCAGTTCCTTTTTTGGTTAGGGTTTGTTGGAACTTCTAGGCCCTGACATAGTGCAAACATTCCCGTTAAATCTATTGTACTTAAAGGATAAATTATATCTATCGAGTTCTTTTTGCTCATGTTCATTTTTATTTCCCAGATGTTAAGATGGAATGTAAATACCTCTTCCTAAATTAAAACCAAAACACAATTACTTCCTCAAAATTTCAATAAATAAATCTCCTGTTGATCTGTGTTTTTCACCTCTGTGAGGCTATGCATGCTGAGTCAGCTGAAAACCATATTTTGTGCCTAAATAATCACTTGAAAGGGAAAAACTTTGCATTCTTTCTAGAGACTCATAATTATATTCCTTCTAGGAGGAAGATTAGAAATGGTAATTCTATAAGTAGGTAGTCATTATTTTATCATTTAGTATTAGCTATAATAATGTTAGTCATGATGAACTAATGTGGTATTAATATGGATTTCATATGTAGTCTCTTAGGAATGTAATTGCAATTTACCATTTTATTCATGTTCAGTCATTCCAAAGTGTTGCTGAATTAACAGATCCACTTAGCCTTAATCACTACTCACCTCATTTATATCAATGACAACTTTTGCTTAGGAAGACCTTGCACCACTAAAAAAAAACTGGGGTGGAACCAAGACATTGCAAGTATTTAAACAAAAACAGAAAATGAAGTAATAGTCGGGGAAAAAACATGGTTGATTGTTGTAGCCCTTTTGTCGGGGTGGAATGAAAAAGGCAGTTGTTTTGGGAAGAACAGCTGGACTTAAAATGCTCATTAGCCAAAGGAGAGTCTTGCAGACTCTGAAGGTAGCTTTAAGTCAGGAAGAAATGAAGAATGGCTTAAGTAACTTGGCCTGAAGTTGCTCCAGGGGATGTTTAGGATGGATATCAGGAAAAAAATTTTTCACTGGAAGGGTTTTCAAGCCTTGGAAGAGGCTGCCCAGGGAAGTGGTGGAGTCCCCATCCCTGGAGGGATTTAAAAGACATGTAGATGTGGTGCTGAGGGACATGGTTTAGTGGTAACATGAGAAATGTGAACCTTGTTTCTTTATGTCACTGCAGACAGTCCCCTATTTTCTGCTGTCTGAACCCTTTCTGGTTTGCTTTGGGCCTTTTTTCCTTTCTTTAAATTAAAAGTAAGTTATAGGACGGAATTGGGAGGTCTGAATGCACAGATAAAGGATTGTTTGCGTATGGAAGAAACTCTTCTTCCTCTTCAATATTGAATTAAGATTGTGCTGGTGCTCATGAGGTCTTCCTTCAGTTCCATTCAGAACATTTTCTGTAGCACAAGTTCCATTCACTTCTTTCTGAAGACATTTTTCTGGTAGTTTCTCATTTCTTTCACTTTGTCTGATAGTTTCTTAATATGCTAAGAAAATAAAGCCTTGTATTTCAGGAATGCTCACAATATATTGTCATAAGAGCACAAATAAATACCAAGGACTACTATCATAGACTTTAGGAGGTGACAGCACAGGATTTGTGGGTTATATATTTATTAACTTGATTGGAATAAAGATTAGCATTTATAGTTTTTTATGTTCAACTTGAAAAGAGAAATGCCTCCTGCATAATGCAGAAATCATCCAGAAATACCACTGTCTTTTGTATATAAAACAAAATTAAATTTACTCTGTGATTCTTTGAGTCTAAATGGGTTTTGTTTGTTGTAGGTGGATAAAACCCAATGGAACGAGCTCCACACTCCATTGAGGTATAAGAAATTTTGTGCTAGAAGTGTTTGGCTCATACCTCTCTGTAACTATAAAGAATTTACTAGGAGGTGTCAAAATGCTGAGATATTAAGGACAGCAGCAGCTGAAGCTTGACAAGCCTAAGCCACAGTTCAGAGCTCATTAGAGCAGCAAAATTTTGCTGTATCACTGTCTTTATTTCTATCAAAAATTGAGAAAAATCTCATTTTTATTAAGAATTAAGTATAACCAGTGCAAAAAAGGTACTCATAGGATGGGAGGACAATATGCTGAAGCCACCACACAGGAAAAACCAAAGCGTCAGGGAGAACTAACAACCTGAAGACCAGTTTCTGATGTGAGGCTTTTGGTTCAGGGGGGGAACGTAATGTTCAAAATAAATTGATTTAACCAGTCATGTTGAGAAATGTAATTTGTTTTAAAGGTGGAACTACTCCAGCAGATTATCAAGGAATGTGGTCCTGTAACCAATATCAGTTGCCGTTTTAAAAGACCTTCCTGGAAGGTCTTAGTGCAGGGAGCACAGATGAAATTCCACAATTTGTGCTTAGAGACACTTACAATTATGTTTTTTGGCTTTATAAACTAATATTTTATTATTTTTTTTCATCTTTCCATAAATGTCATCAGTTTCAAGTTCCAGATGTTTTTGTAGTTCAAGCTTTTAAAGAAACTTTGCAATATGCAGGCATAGGCAGTGTAGGTTTTTTTAAAGCACATCCAATAGAATCAAAGTGCAGGATTAAGAATCCAGATTTGTTCTACAACAGATGATCAGAAGTTAAGAGGATGAAAAATCTCCAGGTTGAGCAAAGAGCCTTCAAGAGCTAATGAGTAGGAATCAGTTTAACTTGGAGACTGTTCCAGAGGTTCCAAGTTACCTTTGACGTGAACAGACCCTGTGTCTACTCCTCTCCTTCATTTTGCCACTTGTTTGTTGTACAGACGATGCTCATAGCCAACACTTAACACAGCCTTGCAACTCTTCATCCCAATAACTGAAAAATGTATTTAAAATTGAAAATATTCTCCTTTGGAAACCTAACCTACAAGAAAGTAATATCAAGGATGTACCAAGTTCTTTCTGGACCATATTAGGTGTTTTTTTTGTTCCACGGTGGTGCATTGAAAGTAACTGGGTGTGAATGGCAAACAAAGGTTTGCCTAAAAAAACACCCCAGGCCAATGTACCTGGGCACCTGAAGTCTCAGTATTATTTAGTTGCCAAAATACTGTTCAGAATCAGATTCCTCTATATATTTGTGAATTGGTGTCCTGCTTTGAGATCAAACAGAACCAATTTTCTATCACCACTTTGTCAATCATTTATAAATACATTATATTGAGACAAAACTACATTGTGATCAAGGCTTATAGTGTCCCTTTATTTTAAGAATACTGCTGATTTTGAACTACAGTAATTTGAATTCCAGTGCTTTAAAAGGCAACATTCTATAGCATTTGTTTCTGGTTACACAAATTCAGGTTGTAACCATACTAGCAGATTCTTGCTACAAAATTATTGAAGATATATCGTGATTTAACTTTGTACTATGGAAGTTTGGCAGTGCCTATTATTTTGCTTCAAAATGTAATCTACTGCTACTCATAAAAGCCTGCCAAGTTTCTGTTGTTTGTATTTTGTTTCTCTGTTTTTGATTAAAAAAAAAAAAAGGATTAAAAAAGCTCAAGCCTTTGAATGCAGCAGTAATTACCATGTGATTTTATTCTAAAGGCTACCAATAATAAGATTTTGAACTAATAATCTTATCTTAAAAGGAGAAAGGATTGTAAGGGAGCTCATCATTAGCTGGAGAGATGAAAAATGTAGTTCATAATGTCAAGTATTACTGTGGTTGGACGATTGCTAAATATAGCCCAGTAGTTTATGATGTGTTAACTGGAGTGAGGCACTTCCATACTACATCCTATCAGCAAAATGAGAAATACAAACTAGCTGCTACTAGAACAAGTAACCAGTTTCCTTTGTATAAGCACAGGCAAGTTAATGCCAAAATTTATTTTGACATGTAAAACCAGTTTCAAGTGATTTGCACAATTCTAGTGGGTGTTTTGCTGTTTTCTTCCTGATTATATGTTTAGCTTTAAAAAAAAAAAAAAAGACAGTAAAGCCACAAAACTAATTAACCTCAGGCTTATGACACATTTGCAAATATTTTAGAATGTTTAATTGTTTATATTCAAATGAGAATTTGCTTTTACATTTATTGTTAGAAAAGACTCTATAAAATAAGTTAATGGCATATTTTATTAGCTGAGCTAGGTTTTCATCAGTGTCCTTTTTCCACCCACAGTTTCAATGGGAACAACATCTGGCTCTTTTCCCATAATCAATATAATCTCTTGAGTTCAGTTTCAAAATCAGCTGCAGAGAGTAACAATTAGGGGTTAGTAGACTTGATAGATTTTATAAGAAGCAATTATGTCATTAACAAATTATCAAGTTATCAAGCTGTCGCATAGAGATAATATGGAAAAAAGCTGAAAGCTGCTCATTGTACAGAAAAAGAGATGTGTCTATGATAGGAAGAACATTTTATTAATTGAAATGAGCTATGCAGAGTTAACCTGTAGAGCTTTAGTGATGCTGGGAGTCAGTTGCTATATCTAATAATAGATTTTAAGAGCAAGGCGTAGAGATCCTATTTTGTTACTTAAAGTTTTAGGTGGACTACACTATCTAAATCTAGCATTTATGTATTTAAACCCCTTAGATTGCTATTGCCTGACAATTATTATTATTTCCAAGCTTCTCTGGCTTAGAATCAGGCACCTTCTGTGGACAGGCGTAGATTCTGAGCTGCTGCTCTGTGTTACCTCAAACAGTGTTCAGACAGGCTCTGTGGTTGGATTCTGCATGGCCAATGGAGCAGGAGATGTCTTAGACCTTTCACTCACAGTGGCTCTTGAAGAACTCGGGAAGGCTAGGTGTCTTGGGGGAGGAGTGTCACCCAATAGCACATTTTTTTCCCTCTTGTTTCTCAATTAACCGCAAATCTGTCCCTGACCACCTGAAAGCCTGGATATGATGCCCTCCAAGGAGATAAAACCTGTGGGTTTATGCCTTTCGGTTACAGCCAGGATTTGAATTTTCCCTTCCCCTTTGAGTAAGGCTCCAGCTGCTATTTGAAAGGTTTTCCTGAAATCCTCAACAGCAGAAGGAGAAGCCACAGATGGCTCCTGTCCCCGGAACTACCCTCTGGGCTAGTTCTTTGTGGTTGTTCTTCATGTAGCTCTTCCCCACTTCACTCTCCATACTCTTCTGTTGTATCCTGTCCAAAAGTGTCCGGCTTTCTCACTTGCAAGTGAACAGAAGCACCTTGCTTAGCTTTTGGATGGCATCTGGACTCAGGTGTCTACAAGACTAGGGAGGGATGCAGGAGTTAATGCACCCCTAGTTCTGCTGTTGGATCTGTTTCCTGATGTAATTATTAAATGGTGATAATTTTTATTAAGAAAGTGAACAAATGGCATTGTCATTGTATTTATTGTCCTAGAAATGAGCTAGAAGAGCCAAGCTGGCTTTTCAACTCTTTCATTTCTGCCTTCTATGCCATAGTTTTTTCATTAAAAAATAACAAAAACAAAACCAAAAACTTCAGTCTTTTTCTATTCTTTAGATGATGATAACGCTTGAGATGCTATTGAGATGCTGATAACCCTTTGAGAGGCAAGAGAATCTCCCTGCATGACACAGGAATATTGACCATTTGATCTTTCTAACTAGTTAGCTCTTTTCTCTTTCAGAAGCATAAAAAAATGCTTTCTCCTCTAACTTTTTGGCCAGCAGATTGGTTATGCTGCTGCTGAATTAACTGACAAAGCCTTACTATTTTGATTGAAAAGAGGCTGCACATTTTTATAAAAGACAATGCACTTTTTCATCACCTTCTAGGGTATAAACTGCAAAGTTATGTAAAATTATCAAACAAGTTACGTAAAAACATTGAAAAAAATTTAAAAGTAAAAAATTTACTTATCCTTCTTACAATGCAATGAGATGCGATGTAACATCAGGTACTTGGGATTCATTTCCAATTATTGAACCGTTAATCTAAATAGGCATAGGGCAGGACTACCGTGGGTCTGCATTACTTCCTACTTGCAGACCAAAGTAAACAAAAAAAAATTGTTATCCTGAATAAAGCAGAAGCTGTAGAGGACCATAAGCATACAAAAGCATAACAGAAGGGCAATTTTAACTTGACTGTTTTGAAGTAAGATATTTGGTATTGACTAAACCACTTGAGCAGAATTGACTAAAACCGCTTGTGTGTATTCGCTCTACAAATTCATACACTTTAATGAGCGTTGTAGGATCCTCAGTCTCTATCAACTGTAGAGATTAAACTGTTTTCAGATACAGTATGGAAAAATAAATCATGTACGTGTCATACTTTCTGTTATATCCCAAGATATGTATGTCATGGCATTTAAAAAAAAATGCAAATATCAAAAATCAGAATGGTCTTAAGCTGCTTAACAGAAGTCATGTGAGAAAAGGAAATGACACAGGTATCACCTATAGCATGGGATGTTCCAGTTCTTAGCCCAGGAATGGACACAAAGCAGAGGAAGGAGAAATAGGGAATTCTATTTAAGGTATAAAAGCAACAAGAAAATGGCTGGTGTAAATGCCTAAACTAAATGCCTTTCTAAGCAGGAAAGTTTTATCTTTCATTAAAGAATTTTACAGCCTGTGTCAAAAGTTGGGTAAATTACAAGCACAGAGTAATGAATGGCTGAGCTGCTAATTCCTACAGCTAAGATAATTTCAAAAATTGATGCATTTGGTCATTTTATGCTTTTGAAACTTTGTTTCATTATCACAGTGACAGAATTCTTTGTGTAACCATTCCTATGGCTTTGACAATGATGATTCAGGTTCTGCATAGCTGAAGGAGATTGCTGAGCTTTGAAAGATTAAAGGTATCCATGGCACAATTGGATGCTCCTCTATCAAATTTTATTGTTTTTAATTCTAAAAGCTGTTAATGCAACTCACTAGAGTTAGGAGTAATGGCTTAAAAATGAGACTATCATAGGGTTATTCTTCAGCGTACCCAAGAACAGTATAATTCTTGACCAGAACCCAGATTCTCTATAAGTGAATACTGGTTTGCAGCTGCTTATTTCATTTTTTCTTTCTGATTTCTAATTCTACTAAATTACATATCACGATGCACAAGAGCTTATGGATGTTTGCAGGAGAGGCTGAACTTAGATGATCTTCAAAGGTCCCTTCCAACCCAAACTATTCTATGATTCTGTTTTTTCTAATCACTGAATATTTTTTTTATTTGTATTTAATTGTTCTTTTCTTTACTTTTAGAAATTTTATTCTTACTTCTGTTCTTACTACAATTTTTCAGGTAATGGTGTTCTCTAGCTATTGTAAATGATGCATTTAAACCAAATATATGGTACAGCTAGCACGCAGTAAAATTAGAAGTATTTATATAACTTTGAAGAGTATTAAAGCTACTTAATCTTTGAGTGACATCAATATGGACCCAATTAGCACAGTTTTCAGCCACTTCATAATTCAAAAGAATGTGATCATTCAGCTGGAAGCATATTTGACAGAAACTCCATAGTCATGAAGGTAAAAGCTTGCAAGATCACCCAGTAGGATGGAGAAGCTGTCATTCTTTCATCAGTGCTGTTGAATACTAATGTCAAGGTCAGAAGAGTGTAATTTTAGGCTGCCAAAATATTGTTGGATTTGATCCGCTAGCAATGTTTAAAAAGAAAGTAATGAAATAAAAATTTATATACAACTTTGATATGATAGCTATAAAGTTTGAGGTGCTCCCTCCTGCAAAGGGTCTGAACCATTTACTGCTTCAACTGGCACTTATGTATGTTTTTTTTCTAATATTTGCTTTAAATATCATCCTTCTCGTCTAACATCAGAATTACAGCTATATATGTATTTTAAAAATTCCGCATGTTGTTTTAAAAGCTGATGTGGGTGACTTCGTGTTCAACATATTAGTCAAAATTATAGCAGAAATATCTGAAATATGCAAAAATATCTGAATGCTTAAAATATCTGATGCAAAAATATCTGAATGCTTAATTTAAATGTATCAAATTGGCATGTAAAGTAAAAAGATAGATTTGTCTTATGCTTTTCAGCAGGGATTCTTACTGCCACCTCCATCTACCTAAGAAATACATACAGACAGGACTGACCCAAGGTGCTCTCAGAGTTATCTCCTCAATTATAAATGGATGAGAAGCAATGACCACAGCTTTCTAGAAGGCAAAGTCCAACTTAATATTAGGAAAAACAGCTTCACGGTCAAGATGGACAGCAGGATCTCCAGAGAGGCTGTTAAATTTTTATCCTTGGACATAATCAAAACCCAGTTGAGTAGGTTGCTCACAAGGTTTCCTGAGCAACCTGACCTAAGCTGTCTCTGCTTTGTGTAGGTAGGCTTGACCTTATGACCTCCAGACTTACCTTCCTCCTTCCAACCTCCAACATTCCATGAAACTATCATTCCCATTTTGATAAAACAGTTAATGTAATTGATATAAAACTTTAAAAGCTATCAAGTAAGAGTATAAATTTGAAAATACTTAGAGTTTTCTGTACTCCTTAGGTTATGAAAGAGCTTTAGGAACCTGAAAGTCATCCCTTTTATGAAAAAGTAAATATCTTCCCTGTCACCATTTAGGAAGTTTAGCTACTCTTTTTTAATAGCTTCACTTACTCTTCTATCCAAATAGAAGAGTTCCCAGATGAATGATTTAAATCTATAAACTGATACTGCTGTAGTAGTTTCAATCTTTACGTAGTTATAAATGTGGTTACTCAACTTTCTGAACACAGAAGTTCCAGAAAAAATGATGCAAACACTTATTTTCATATCAGATAGGCAGCTTTTTTTTTTTTTTTAAGTTCAGTTTTGGGTTTATATTCAAGTGCTTTTTGGTTTTGATTGATTTTACATCACATGAATATGTCAATGAGCAGTGGCAAACAATACCTCAGTAGGATTGCTTTTCAGATCCAGATACATCTTTGAAAGATGTCTAAAATGACATGTTTGCAGTAAAATATACATGGCCGGCTGAACTTTTCTGGTCTTATCTTGCGCCTCAGTAATTTTAAACCAGAAACCAAAGCCTTTGTTCTGATAAACTAGACAACTTCCTAAAATATATTTATTAAAATGAAATATGCAGAGATTCCAAAGAGCTAGTATCCATACAGCAAATGTATTCTTTTCCTCCTGTGCATGGTTAACTTTCATTCATATTAATGGGGTTATGAACATGCTTCAAGCAGAGAAAGCTATCATTTTTAAAACCTGTCTATTGAATATCTGGTTTGGTTAAATTTATGTTGTCTGTTTACTACAGTAGGGGAAAATAGTTGCTGAAAGGAAATACTTCTTTGGGGTTTAACTCTTTTGTAAATAACCTTATCTCTGAATAAATGAGGGAATAATTTGAGAAAGACTTTGGAGCATTGAGAATATTGGAGAAAAGAGAAATATATGGCATTTTCATAATTAAAACCTTTTTATGCAGCAGAACTTCACTATCTGACATTTTTCCTTGGTTTTTTCCTCTTTTTTTTAGTCAGACAAGTTCTTTTCTCCCTGAAGAACAAGCAAAGTTTATGCAAATATAAAACAAGTATGTGATCTGCAGTATCTTTAAAAGCTGCTATTTACACTGAATTAGGAATATTTCTACTTTTTCTGTATACAGGAGAGCTAAAAAAAAATATTAGAAAACCCCAAACCTAGTTAACTGTGAATAAGGACTGGAAAAAGGCTGATATAATTTGAGACTTAAGTCATAAATTGAGATTGGCAAAAATATATCTCTTCTCTACACTGCCCAATTATATTCACAGTGTCAAACCTAATATTTAAAGACACTCTTTTCAAAATAGTTCTTAGGCTTACAAAGTTGTTTAGCCAAAACACCGTTATGATACGTGGCCATAATTTATTTGAATACACATTTGTGACAACTCTATTAAATGCCAAGTCATTTTCTGTGTTGCTGAACTGTGCCTGGTGGTTTATTATTGTTTTCCTGTCTAATTAAGATCAAATTCACCAAATCCTTGTTTTAAACTGAGTTGAAAGATATCTGTAATCATATGAGTCATGTTTTATGATTCTTCCTTAAAGCCATACACTTTAGGGCATGTATGTTGGCATATTCGTGGTATTCTGAATATTGGGAAGACATCGAGGTAATTGCCAGTGACAAACACTCAATCAGACAAATTCTCATGATTGATGAGTCGGTCTCAAAAATCCAAATGTGTGTGTGATACCGCTTTCAAATGCACTTACATGTTTAAATGAGGGAAAACTGTGACTCAAAGGACCTTGTTTTGTTGAAAACGTGGCAGAATTGCTGTATCCATACCCTTTCAATTCACAGTATCTTAATAGGATTCTGTAATTATTCTAAATTCCTTATTTTCTCCAGTGAAGCCCTTGTGTTCAAAGAAGTGACTTCATACAAGTTGGCACCACACAGTGGCCTTTTTTTCTTTTGTTCAGGATCCTTAGCTGGTCTCAGAAACGGTGATAATCTAGACTAAGGAGTTTATCAGTATAATTTCGCCGTGTACCTCGTTCATAAGAATTCAGTGCTTTCATAATTAGAGTGGTCATTAATCAATTAATCTCCGTACTGAATATAAAATAACCAAGGTATATACAATAATTGCACTGCAAATTCTGAATGTTTCCAGGAATTTTCAGGCAATTTTGGCAGTATTTAAATGAAACACTTTTAAAGGTGTCTCGCTAGCAACCTGCTCATAGATTTTAATGGTTAAAAGGTTTAAGGTTAGAAACATGCCCTTGAACTCCGTGGTGCATTTCAGGTATCTATGGACAGGTGCATTTTTTTTGATGTGTCTGGGTAGGGATATACATACATGTATTTTTAATGTTTGTATAAATGCACTCTAGTTTTAACAATTGACATGTAATTTCATATATTCAGCTCACCATTCCATTCCTTTTGGAAAGAAATAGGATTTCTGGTTTTATTCTGACTTCAGAGATTAACTCGTATTGAAAAGATTTCATCAATTTCAGTTTGTTTCCATTAATTTCAGCTCGCTGTTACCTTTCTGAAAGGCTGAGGTGGTTAAACAGGCGGCAGGGATGATGCTTACATGACCCTTTGGCACAGGACATCCGATAGTGGCTGTTTATATGTGCAATAAAATCCTGATCAATCTCTGACACTTACTACGGACTTCCCGCTGCTTAGAAATGTGTGCTGTAATAGCATTTGTATGTTTTCTTTTCCCTGAAGAGTTCAGTGTGTGCTGCTTCACAGGAGCAAAAGAAAATTAGAAATAACATCACAGACACTGTGAAAGAAATAAAGTAAGAACTTGTAAACTCTTCCAGACAGGTCTTTACATGTGAATGCAGGAGTCTCTGTGTATAGGTATAATATAAATATAAATTAAGTAGTGATTATATTCATGTGTTTTGTGTATATACACATTAATTTCATTTACACGTAACTGTTTAAATTGTAAGAACCTGACCTTTTTCTCTCTTACCAATAACTAGATCACAAGAGACACCACTTAGTACAATACTTGAAGATAGAATAAATATCTTTAAAATTTTGAAGGGTTTTGGGTGTTTTCTCTTTTAAGCATTTGAATTGAAAGGCTAAAATTCATTAATCGTTTTGTGAAAGATAATCTGCTGTATTTTAAGAGGACAATAATGGGCAAAAATTACCACATTTTACCTTTTTAGTGTGGCAGATAGGTAGTACATTATTCCAGTATATATGAAGATACAGAAAATAAATAGAGCATACAATCATTTATCAAGTTTAGCAGAATAGAAATTATCTGGGAGGGGTTGAGGGAATGGGGGGAAGAGGATGAAAGATGGGAAGGAATAGGGAAATTACTTAGGGGAAAAAAAAAAACAATGATCATATTCTGGTATAAGTACCACCCAGGTTCCTCCATCCCATGCAGCATCAATTAACTTTGCTGTCTTTTCATTGAGATACAAAGCTGACTATAGACACCATAGAAAATACATATAATTCATTAATCTCAAAAGAATTATTAATTTCTGGTCTTACTAATATGCTATGTGTAAAATCCTGATAAAATTGGAGTTACCGAAATCTTCAATATAATTTTTAATGGCCAAGGGATTTCTTTTTATGAAATATAAAAGGGGTGTCCAAGGAATATCTAATGATTCTATGTAGCTTCATATCCAGTCTGAAATCTGGGCATGACTGTGGGAGAGATTTTTATCTTCATGTTGTAGATGAAGAACTGCTACAATGCTATATGCAGTATTTTTAAGCTTCGTCTCAGAATATCCAGGTATTTTTTCCTTTAGTAAACACGTTCTTGAAACCTTATATGTTTAAAACTGAGAAAATGTAAAGCATATGCACAAAATACCATTGCAAGGGATGGTGTCAGGTGGGGTTTTTTATCTTAAATGTTAAGCTGAAAAGTTAGCAGGTGTAGTTAATTATGATAAATACATGTACAATTTGCAACTGAACAAGATTTAAAGCATATACAGTGTCCCCATACTAACTCCCACATGTTATTTATTTTAGTCAAAATATGCTGGGCTCCAGTGAGGTGCAAGAAGAGCCTTTTAGGGAAAGATTTGATATTTTCCCCATCCTAGCAGTGTAATTTCCATGCAACTGCAGTTTAAAAAATGCTTATTTCCATTTGTAAAAAAGAAGTTTGTAGAGGGAGTCTCTTCGTGGGTTTCCCCCTTTTTAATCTCCCTTAGAATGCCATACTTCAAAAACTTGCCTAATAATTGTGATCTAATGTAAAAATCAAAATTTTCATAATATGAAGTATTACCTAACCTCTAACAAACCATTTAACTACATTAATCCAATCCACACGAAGACAAGTGTTCCCTAAACCATACAATAATCTTTCTGTACTTTTCTGTAGTGTAGTACACTCTGACTCATTTACAAAGAAAAAATAAATACAACCCCAATACAACATTTATTATTTTTTTCCAAAAAGAATATGATTGATTAAATCTTCACAAGTAGGATCAGCTCTCTAGAATTATGGTTTGCAGTGGGAAAAGCTGCATTTTTACTGCAGGTTGTTGCTGTCGCTACAGGTTATTGCTCCTGCTACAGACCCAACTGTGTGGCATACATTTAAACTCATGTTAAACTGTTAGAGTTAGCCTACCAGAGAAATCTGATTTATTTTAAAAAAATAATTTTTAATAAGTTAAGATTTAATAAGTTAAGATGTAATAAGTTAATCAGTACTTTCAACACTGGATTTGGTACCTTTTTTTTTTTCAGTTAAGAAATGTATGTGTAGCAAACAGGCATAATTTTTTATGTTTTTGAACTAATATACAAAGCTATCCTTTTTACTTCCCAAATCCCCACGTTTCTTTCCTCAGTGAGCAACATACTTGTGAGGATTGTTGGTCACCCCCTTTACTCAAGAGACACAACACAGGGTAACAACATAATAAAACAAGGTCCAATATTCTCCTACAAAATCTTTATAAAATACTGTTCAAGTTCCTTAGGGGCTATTTGGTGGGTTTTTGTAGCCTTTAAGTGTCACTTCTCACCAGTTACAGAAATTCATTCTGTGGTTTCTTTCTGCGTTCATTCAGTTTTACCATTTTTGTTGTACTTCGTGAGGCTGCTTTCCGCTTCCTTCTTTCTATACCAATTTAAGGAAAAGCACTTAAATAGTAGGAAAGGCTTCTCTGAACACTGAGTTTGTGTTTTGATCCTAGTCAGGTCTTCATGACTTGGGAGTGGGTTGATTTTTTGTTTGTTTTAAATTTTCTGGTGAGTATCTTCAAGTTCCGAGCGAGGATGATAAAGACAAATCCAGAGAAAAATTCTATCAAAATATTTAGGCATACAATGCACGTGCATAAAATATACGTTTGCAGTCACTACTACGTATTTTATCAAGACTTTAAATGGTACATTTTTAGCAGATGGATTAGTAGTCCCTAAAAAGTGCTATATGAAAGGATTAACTTGTATTCTTATGAAAGTATTACAGTGCAGAGGCCATACTGAAACAGCCAGATGTTACCATATAATATTTGTTTTATTTATTTAGTGGTTTACAAAGTGCCTTGTACTTTGCAAGCACTAAGTGTCTGTGCACTGAAAATTTGTACTTTTCTCTACTGCTGCCTTCCAGGCTGTTAGAGAAGAGGAGGTTGCTTATGATCACCAAAGCATTAAGTAATGTAGAATTTGTCTTGTGAGACCCTTCTTTCTTTAAAATGAATCTACAGTGACTATGAATAGAGACAGAACCTGACGGTGGCACCTGCTAATATAGTGTTATCAAATTAAAATGTACCCATCTCTTAATAGCTCTTACCTACAGTTGTTTCCAGAAATACAGAGAAATTCTTTCAAACTCTATTATGTATTAAATATGTGATTCTACTATGTGCACCTCCTAGTAGTTTGAAAGGTGTGTGTAGCTGAATTTACTAGCCGTAAGTATGCGATTTCAGTTAAAGACCCAGTAATTTTAGATAAAAATAACAAAATATTTAAATCCAGAATGATTTTCTGAACTGAACTCTCAGAGATGAATCAGGCCTCTTTCCTTCAGTGAAAAAGCTGTTAAATCATCAGTTCACACGTCAAAGGGGAAGGCAAATCTCACTTAAACTTGCATCTCCTCTCCTTTCCTCCAAGTACCTTAATCATAACACCTTCAGACGTTTTCCTTGTTGATATATTTCCACTCTGAATGCAACATATAAATATTCATTACTATAGTAATTAGAATTTGGGTTTCCCATGTAAATTGCTTCAACAAACAGGGAATAGAATAATTTTTACTGTCTGTGGCTCATTGAGTGTATGAATATTTATTAAAAGTAGTAAAAAGTTTCATCAGGAGAGACAGAAACATACTTATTAACAAACTCCCTATAGTATTATAGTTAAGAGAGTCTGAGAAATAGGGGTTAAATAACTCTCTGGTAGAGTTTGAAGTGTGAAGGTGAGATTTGTGTATGATTGATGAGTGTTCGAAGAACTGAGTTATAAGCAAAAAACGAGGAACACGCTAGCGGCATCTTTTCCTCCCTGTTTTTGTGAATGGTATCTCTGTTAGTTTACCATGTCTGTGAAACAAATGAGAAAAAAAAAACACACGTTGATTTTCTTTCAGCTGTAGCTCACTGATGAATTATCTGGAAAATCCTTTGTACACTTCCCTGGTCTCATTTCATTTTTGCCAATAAATATTGGCTTCCCCTGTTGTTTGTAGAGAATATTCCTCTGCACGTTAAGAAATACAGAATATATTAAGCTGTAAAACTTAAAAAGTCTTTAACAGGTAATGGAAGGCATCTTATATACTGCTGCAGCACGAGAAATCAGTATCACAACCTTTTAAACAATGTTGATCTTTACATTATGGATGTCCTCTCAAAAGTAGGGATATTTACTTTAGGGATATCTACCTAAAAAGTAGATTCTCATTCTACAACGTTATTTAACATAGTTTAGATCAGATATATTGGCAGCAAAATGTCTAAAGCAATTTCTTTTTTCTAAAGCTTTTTAGACTCAGGCAAGATCAGAGATACTGTATTCTGGACCCGTATAATTTTCTTTTTGAGTTACAGAAGAAACCTGGTGTAGCCCTTTGTCTATTTAAAAAACCACACAAGTCTGTTCTTGATCAACAAGTAATAGAGGAAATTCAAAGAAGGAAAAAGACAGTAGAACAAAGTAGATTTTGTATTTATGAAGATATGCATTGTACCTTTCTATTTTATATATATTCAGTAATTGGAAAGGTGACTTCTGATAGCTCATGGGTCATATACCTGAAGTAATAGCTGCAAGCTAAGGCACAAATCTAGCAAGATCTTTGACAGGAAGACACGTTTTTTCCCTAAAAAATAAAACCAAATAAAAAATTTAAAATGTTTGAGTAATTACAGAGGAACATTCAAAAGCACTGCTAAAATCCTAGGGGAGGAAAAAAATCACTAAAGATGATTAATGGTTATCAGCCATAAAATAAGTGTTTTTAAGCTCTGTCAACTTTGCTTTTCTAATGAGGACTTAACTGCGCCTAAAGTAACGCCTTTATCCAAGCTGTGTTTTGTATTTCATTTAATCGATGCGTTGTATAGACACAGTTACCGTCATCATAACCTTTCAGTTCTTGTGTTTTGGCATCTCGCAGATTTTGTGTGCAAGTTTTGAGGCTCCAGGGAAGCAAATTTAGCTGAAATGTCCAAGTCCAATTTAATGGGCGATGCCAAGGCACGGAACTCCTCTCAGGCTGGTTTATTGTTGCAAAGAGCCCGTGCAATTACCAGGGGATTACGGCAGAATACGAAAGACCTTGAAAGCAGCTTTCTTGCAGCTCAGGGATGTATGTGTTCTGCACAAACTCCGAAACAATCAGCTGGAGTAGTGAAGCAGAAGTGTATTATGATGTGAAGAGTTCACTGAAAAGGTCCCGATAGAAACTCCTAATTAAAGAAATAAAAACTGATGTTAAAGATTGTGAAAGATTCTCTCTGTAGAAAGAAAAAAAAAAGGGGGGCCTTATGAGGACTGGAAATGAGACGACACCACAAATACAGCAGATTCTTCCTCTTTTTTTCTCAGTAACAGAAGTAACGAAAATTGAGCTTAATGGTACATAAATAAAAATAATTAAATGGAAGCTAGTTGTAGTGGTACATTACCTGAATTAATATACAAGATTAAGAGACCAATAACCCAGAAACTATTTAGTTACTTTTCTGGTCTTATATAAATTAGTGAACGATTTTGGACAAGAATATGGTAGAGTGTAGCACCAAACTACTCATTATATTAGCTTTGACTTCTTCATTATTTTTTGTCTAATTATATTTTAGTCAGTAAAGATCACCATATTGTTTCTGAACAGATTACTATTATTCCTACCAAATAAAAGGCTGCATCTCGTTATACTCAGCCACAAATTTTTACTTTGCCCTTTTCTATCTCAAAGCTAGAAACTAACAACAGCAATGCAATACTGTGTTACATGATGAAAATAGCAGCAGAGTTGTACATGTGGTTTTTGTTGGGTTGGGCTTTTGTTTTTCCTGTGTTCAATCCTGATCATAAAGGATTCAGGGATAAACTTCCTTTTCTGTGATGGGAACTGCAGTGGCCTGCATTGAGTTTTCCATTACTGGTTTCTTCTCAGTGATGTTAAAAGTAAAGCAAGTTAATGTGAATTTCATTCACGACTGAGCAGGTAGGCAAATCATACGGTGCTTTTGGAAAAATACATCTGTAACTGTAACTAATACAATTCTAAACTGATTTTTTTTTTACAAAAGTAATTAGTGAAATCTGAATATTTCAGAATTTTCTTACCTATTGAATGCATTAACATATTCTCATTTTAAGATTATTTCTCAAAAACATAATAAGAAATGTTTTAAGGTTGTTTTTTCTACATTTTAATTCATAACTTGATCAATAACTAGTTAAGGCACATTTGGCCATATTTTTCTTTTGTGAAGTATTTATTATATAGTTGAAAGGCAAAATTCTACAAAAGAGTTAGGTTATTGCTTATGTGAAAGCACCTCTAGATCCCCATTTGTTTATCAGTAGTCAGTGACCTGTTTGAATAACCAATAAAATCCAAATATATTATTGATACCGACACCTGCTCCATCTGTTAGTCATATGAGGATGAACGTCCCCATGGTACCAACTGGTTTTCATTGAATAGTTATCCTCTGAACATATCTGAGATAGAAACAATATAAATTTTATCAATATATCCCATTCGCCAATAGTTCTTCATTTTCCATTACAGATCTTAAATATTCATATCAAAACAGAATTATATTAGGATGACTGTATTCTTACTGGAGAATTTTCTACACTAAAGCTTTATTCCCACTTCCCTGGGAAACTTTAATTGCAAAATGCATAAACTTCCTTAACTGGAAAACATGTTTTACTTTTTGGGGAATGTCGGGGAGAGAATGGAACACGGGAACCATAAGAAGATACATTTCCCATAAGGAGCAGAATTTATGCAAATAAGCACGTTCATTGGCAAAAAGCTAGATTGAAAAAATCCTAATTTACACATTAGTAGCAGGCAAATGGAAAAGATTGTATTATTTTTGCATGCACTCATATATTGAAAAAATAAGGGAAATGCTGAATGAAATCAGTAGCACGTTCTTACATTCTTGTTAAGCAATAGATAGTGACTGTGTCACTAAATAGTGACTCTGTGCTATAGAGAGATGGAGACCAGCTAGTAATATTGTATAGTAGTGGCTTAAGAATGAATATTTCTGATTATATCATTTATATAATCATCAAATTAAATTATTGAAGTAATTGTATTAAGCTGAAAATGTTCCTTTATCTGAAGTCATGTTTTATTTCTAGCTAAACATTTCAGCTTTACCAACATTTTGCTGTTGAAACCCACTTTCTGTTTGAAAGATTTACATCCAGTTAACTCGTCATTGATATCCCTGGAGCTTCTGAATGTTGTCAGAAAAACAGGAAGGTTTTAGGAGTGAAATAGTAACAATGAAAGAAAAATAAGATTTAAACACTGTGAATTATGCTTTGTTCAAATTTAAACACCACAAGAATCTGTATCTAATGTTCAAGAAAGCAAATGAATTCTCAGGTCAGTGCTGATGGCAGGTAGTCAGGAATTCACGTGTATTTTTCTGTTACTCAGTATAATGATTTATTTTGTCATAAAACAGACTCAGATGTGTTTGGAGGCAGTATATGAAAAAGATGAAATATAAAATAGTGCATTAAAACAGGAGGCTTACAACCATCATATCATGGAAATTCAAAGCTAATAATGCCAGGTGAACTAAACTGACTTCTTTGTGTCCAGATACGATCTCCAAAAAAAAAAGAAAAAAGCACGACCATTCCTTTCTCGTGTACTAAAAAGTATGATGAATGTACCTTGCACAATCTGAAATGTTAACTTAATAGAGCTTCTACTGTAATATCTTCCTCTCACCCCACAAGCTCTGAGAATGTCATTTGTAAAATAGTTCTTAAATGGCAGTCAATCCTAGCTCCACAAGGGTTATTAGTGTATATTACATATATATTAAAAGAAAGTTCAAACTCAAGAGCCAAAAAAGAGAGGGGGAGGGGAGTGGCAGCTTTATAGATGCAGAAATTTTTAATCCAACCTTTAATTGCCAGCCTAATCTGAGCCTCCATGGAGAACAATGTGGTTTTACATCAAATTTCTGGTGAATAAGTTGATCTCTAAAACTTTAAAAACCCCGCCAATTTAATTTTTTTTTTCAAAATTCAGATTGAATTTGGAATTACTTCCTTTTTTCGTTCTGGAAGAGGGATTAGACTCACAAAACTAGCAGTGAGGAGATAACAAGTGTTTCCTTCATCTTCTCCTCTCCGCCCACTCACCTCCACCCCCATAAAGTTGAAGAACTCGCCATACGGTTTTTTTAACGCAGTAACCTCTATATATAGGAGACTAGGTTTCAACTCCTTCCCCCCGGTAGAGATTTAAACCCTAATTTTGTACCTTCCACTGGAATCACCCAGTCACGGGATATATTCTCACCTGAGCTACTCCAGCTGCTACTTTGACCCAGCCGTGCGCCTCCCAAGTGAACGCTTTCCCCACCAAAGAGTCGTTCTCTCTCTTTGACCTCAGTATTTAAATAATCCATGCAGAACAGCTTTTCCCGTGGGGATTGAGAGAAGCCAATTATAGATTTCTCACTGGTTTAAGAACTCTTCTGGGAAAGGGAAAATGTGGGTTCAGGAACGTGCAGACAAAGAGGGTCTTGAACCTGATTGTCCCACGTTGTATATCAGATGAGGCCCTAACCGCGGAGCTATTGAATAAATGGAGGGGGGGATTCTCTTTACTTCCATGAATGATTTACAAAGAGTGTGTAAACCTAATCTTTCATTTCCAGTTCCTTGCCTTTGTGTTTAAATAGCTTCTGCAGAGTTGCCTGTGTCTCTGGCAAGCGTACAGACTGATGATGGGGCAAAAATACTGATTTTAGGAATGGTGAAGGATAAATCTCTACACTTTTTTCCCTAAATATTTCCTAAATAATTCTGTTAGTCTCAAATGAAATCAAAGTATGGTTTTATTTGGTAGTAAATGCACAACTTTAATTAAAGTTGAGGGGGAGATGAGTGTGGAGGAGAGGGAAGACAACTGATTTTTTCAATGCCTCTTTTGTTAAAGCATCAAACTGAAAAACTATTAATACGCAAAGCCCTGCTGCAAATGCTGCCATATTTCCTAACACTTCATTCCAGAACCTGTACCGAAGTAGCCTGCTTTCATTAAGGTCTAGAAGAATTTGCTAGCCACAAGAGTGCTGATTCCAATTCAGACACAAAGATCAATACAAAAGCAACACTGCCTGTTTATTAATTCTGAGTCCTCTTTCTGTACAGCTTATATTGCTAAAGAATGTGGGGAAAAAGCAAAGTAAAGGGATTTTTTTCGTGGGAAAAAAAAAAAGCCAGCAAAATCTTTCAGGCAAAGGTCAGCTATTGACCAGTTGCAGGAAAATCTCTCAGTAGTTGTCTGCTGACACAGAACAAGTTGTTAATTATTGCAAATCTGTCCAAAACCCAGCAGGTTTGTTAACACCAGTTGTGAAACCTAGAGTTCCTGAGTCTTAATTCAGGGAATGCTGAACCCTTTCCTTAGGGGTATAGTAAAGGAATGAGAAAGGTAGTGTGCCATCCTCAGACAGGAAAAAGGGCTTGTGTTTAATCTTGATTTCCCAATCTATCTATCTCTTTATATCAGTGAATGAATGGTCAAGAACATAAAGCACTTTCTTTCTCCAAGAGATAAACAAGAGGAAAGGTCAAGACATAATGCGTAGAACAGTTTTACACGGAGATGACTGGCAAACTTTGGAAGAGGCTTCCCAGGGATGTGGTGGAGTCACCATCCCAGGAGGTATTTAAAAGATGGGTAGACATAGTGCTTAGAGATATGGTTTAGTGGTGGCTTTTGTCAGTGTTACGTTGTCAGGACTCAATGATCTGAAAGGTCCCTTCCAACCCAGAAAATTCTGATTCTAAGCTTGCTAAACCTTCATGACTGGGTTTCTTCAGCTCTCCCTTTTAGAAGTTTAACTGGGAAAATGAAGAAATCCTTTCCTTTTCTGATTATGCATATTCGCAGAGATGCACTGTGTGTTCCATGGGAGAAGGGAATAGTCTTTTAATTATTACCCTAGATATCCAGATCTGCTGTGGAAGGTATTTAGGCAGGTCTGATGCCCTCACTTTAAACCAGAAAATTTTGATGAAATATCTAACAGAACTGGTTTTTTGTTGGTGCTTTTTTATTAAATGCTAATAGTAAACATATTGAACTCAGCTATGTTCTCGTGTGTTAGTTCTCCCAAAATAATATATTTTCCTGAAAGACCTTCTAATCAGAATCTTCAAAGAAATCAACATTCTTGCTGGAAGAGTCAGTTGTATTTGCTAATTGATAATTTGGTGTTTGTTGACTTTTTTGCAAAAGGATATAGTATGTTAGATTCTTATAGTTCACTGTTCAAGCAAAAAATGTTGCTAGTGAAACATCCTAAATTCTACTTTTAGCTAGGCATCTGTCATTCTCGATAGTGCTGGACTTCTTACTCCATAAAACTAGAACCAGTTTCTGTTCTGGAGCGATAAGGATATTTCAGCCAAAGTTTTATTTTCAAAACCAACTTTGTTTTCTGGACTACAAGCGTGAAAACAATCATAAAATCAAATAATCAGTATTTATTTCTTTCCTCTTCTTCCTGCCCCCTTAGATTCAAACAGCATGTAAGAAAAACAGTAATACAACTTTTAAGAGTGATTCTTATACACTTTCTGTATGTTGTTTCTTACGTAAGAATCTCCTCTTTATGGATTTCACAAAATAAGAAAAGAGCATATTTAGCAACACTCAACATAAGAATCCAAGATAAAAATCTTTAAAGTGATTATGCATTCTTATAAAGCACGTACAAGCATGAAGCATTGGTACCCAGACTGCTTCTGCACCGAGGTTTGAAGAAACCTGTAACCTGTCTGTGGAATCAGCAGGGGGTGCAAAGAGGGCTGTCTTTCTTCTGTAGTGCCCACTCAGCAGGGAAGGGGAGCTGGTGGCAGCAGCACCCAGATGCAAAGTGAAGAGAAACAGAGAAGGAGAAGGTGCTGGAGAGATCATAAAGTGAATTTTTACAGTTTTTTTGTAGTTTTTTTTTTTTTTTTTTTTTTTAGAAAATGTCTTTCAGGACATCCCCCAGTTATCTCAGCATGTCTTTTCAGGATTTCCCACGGTTAACTCCCTCTTGGCACACAGTTTGTATTCTGTATCAAATCTGTGTCCTCCAACATAACGCTTGTGCTGGCTTTATTCAGGTAAAATGTTCTTCAATCACATTTGCCACGTGAAGTCATCTTCTTACTTCATGTGATATCAGAACAGTAAAATTGATTTACAGAAACTTCAAAAAAACCCATACCAAACCAACCAAACCCCTAACTGAAACTTTTGCAAACATGGGAACCTTTCCTGGCTTCTTTTTCTCAAAATCAAGCAAAGTTCAAAACTATGAAATATTTAAAAAAAATAGAAGCCTGCTTTTTTCACAATAAATTTATGTTTAGGGCATACGAAATTGCAATTCTCTGTGTTCTTCATTACTGAGAAAGTTTTTCTAAATGTATTGTTTTGCTTGGCGTTAGGTGATCAGATGCATCTGGCTTTCTGCTTCAGGGACTCCTTGTCTTGTTGAGTCAAGCCTGTGCTGGTGCCTTATGTATTTCTTGGTCTTTCTTTATATTATTTAGTAGATACAGTTAATCTCCAAATAAGTGATTCTTTGCAAAACGCTTTTCCAATCCCATGAATATTTACCAATTGGAATAATAATGCTCAGTGCTGGAGTTAGGACAAAATTTTCCAATACAGACTACTGAAGTAAGTAGGTATATATTTGGGGTGAAATTATGCTTAGATTCTACAGGAAGTCCTTCATTCACAAAAAAATAATTTGAAAGTCTGTTTTTATGCTCTTGCTCAAGCAGTAAATTATTTAGGTCTCAAATGAGGAACTGGGAATGTACAAGTGCCACTTTCAATAAAGTATTTCTAACTAGGCTTTTAAATTTGGTTTATATGAAGAAGACAAATTTTCAGTCTCTGTAGAACTGATATACTGTGGTGAAAATTATGGAGTCTTCCTTTGTACTTACACTTTATTTTTACTTTTATATAAAAATGGGGCGAAATCCACATTTATCTGAAGAATAGCTATGTATGGTAGGATCAAGTCTTTCTATTAAATATTCCCTGCCTGGATGTCACACCAAGGCCACTTAAATCACTTCAGGACCAGTCAGAGATGTTTAGAAACGCTTCTTCTGAGTACTTTTAATTGTTCACCAAGACCTAACCCTTTGAACGTTGCTTTAAGGCATTTTGGCTCTGCTCTGAGTCACTGAAGCAAAACTGGAGCATCTGGATGCAGTGTCAAAATAACCCAGGCAGCTTCAGCACAGTACCCCAGTGGATAATCTCAACATGGAATACAAACACTGCATTAGCCATCGCCAGAAGGCTACAGTTCATCTTCCTCTGAAATACAATACGAGAAACTACAAGAAAAGTTAAAGGATAACACTTTTCCTTTTTTTCATTTTCCTTGGTATATTCTCCTGTGTGAACAAAGAATCAAGCTGTGTTCTGATGGTTTGTTGTGTTTGGCAGCATTTTCACTCCCTTTCTGCCCTACTAATCCACTGATTCTCTCTTCTTTCGACAAAGCAACACATGATTTTTAAAGTTTATACTGGTTTAGTTAGGTGAATGCAAAAGAAGGTATCTAGTTGCTGGTGTTACCTCTGAATCAAAGCGGTGGAAGAAAAGTTATGATATTTCAGTTCCTATTAGTAACATCCTACTATTTTATCTAATTATACTGTTAAATTTTATCTAAAATTTCCATAATTCTATGAGTTATGTGAAATTATATTTCTTTTGCTTTCTTTGCTCTTACAGATGGCAGCAAAACTGCATTCCATTGACTGAGAAGTGTAAGTAACTCATTGTTTTTCTTGTTGAATTAGGCTTCATGTTTTATTTTTCTGAATCTGCTAAAATTTTATCTTGTGGATAAAACTGGGCTCTTTCTTGAAACCTGGTGCACAATTAATACTCTGTAAGAGCTCATGAGACATCTGGCATGTGGCTACAGCTACAATCCCCAGGACAGATTTCCTTTGCCATAGGCAAGAATAGTTTATGTAAGGATTAGGCCAACAGGTCAAGAAATATAAATGCAGAAGGATGCTAAACACACCACCTGACTTCGGGATCTGCCTGGAAATGCTCTATCACAAGTCTCTGACACGGCCGATCTGTAGAGACACACCAGAATGAATACTGGGGAGCAGAACTGGGGCACAGCAGCATATTTTATGGGGCACAGTTTACTTCCCAACTACTTCTTTTTCACACTATGCATCTAGGACTTTGTATTTATATTTATATACAGCGGAATTAAATGCATACAGAAGAATTAAGAGTGGTCTGAAGCTTTGTTGGTTTTATGCAATTCAAATGCATATATTTTCTGTATATATATGCATATAGAACCAACATACAATAAAACTGTTAGTAGTTCAATGATAGGAAAAAAACTCTGCCAAACACAGTGCTTCACACTACTATTCAAACTATTCACACTACTCTTACAAATGCAGCACCAAAATATATTCCGTTTGGAACATGTCAAGTAAATGGGTGGCACTTTTTCTAACATGTCTAACTGCTGTTAATTTAGTTAGTATTCATTGTAATTACACCAATCATAATGAATTCATTTAGTATTAATGTGAATGTTATACATCTTTTTAGGAACTCCATTATAATTCAGCAATAATTAATGTACATATTAAATGAAGTGTTACTACTCCATGCTATTACAAAGCCACGTTGTTTCATATGAAAAGCTTTAGAGCAAGTTGTGTTTAAGCTGCTTGGTATTCTGATTGCTGCCAAGAGGTATTCTGCGATGGCAAAGGGCAACTCGCATTGGGAGACTTGTTAACTTTTCAGAGAGATTCCATGTTTGCACTTGTCTGCTGATCCACTTAAAACTTTGAGGCAAGACACTTCATGGCCATGATAATGCAAGATAAATGTGTAACTATCCTAAAACCAGGAAAAATGTGTGACGTCTCAGACCTTATCCAATAAAGGAGGCGTGTTTTTATAAGGGAAGTACGGTAACACCTGCATTTTATCATTGTTCTTCCCTTCTACTCTCCAAGAATAAGGCAAAACTGAGAACCAACTATTTTCCCTGTATCACACACCTACACAATTAGGTGTCTTGAAGGCAGCCATGCCTGCTTCAGGGAGCTACACGAAAATAATGATTAGGGGGAACATAGCAGAAGGAGAATGGCCATGTTGGATGAGGGTAAGAATTGTCTGGCCAGCATCCTGTCTCTGGGCACTGATTATAAAAATATATCCCCAGAGACAAACAAGAATAAGAATTACATGATACTTTTCCAAACATTCCCCAGCCGCCAACAGTTGTAGCTGAAGAAATTTCATCAGATGTGTATGGTTTCCAAATATTAAGATGTTGTTGGTTTTCTACTCCATCAATCTATTCCCATAAACCTATTTAAACCTTAAGATAACGTCCTTTGACAATAATTTGCACAGGTCTATGACCCCATTCATTTTTGTGCATAAGGAACTATTCTTTTATTTGTTTTGAATGTGATTTCTTCTAGCTTCAATGAATTTATGTTGCATTGGATATGATTGAGCTGGAAAAACAGTAAATAGTTAATGCCTATCCTTCCCCCTTTGCCACTAATGATTTTTAAGCCTCATCTATATCCTCTGGAGATCTTCTTTTCAAGAAAAGTATCCTATTTTTCTACCTGTACAGAAGCTGTTGATCATATTTGTACCCCTTTTTTGGGTATTGTATGCTACATGTGGTTTTCAAAGTATGGAAGGGTCTTAGTTTCACGTTATTTTAAAAATTTTCCCCCAGTTTTTCTTCTTAGTTTCTTACTGAATACTGACATTGAACAGTTATGGAACTATTGGCTCATTTCTCCATCCTAATTATCAGTTCCAAGCCCATCATATTAAGTGCAATGTTAAATTCCTGCTGCCCTGTGCATCACTTGACATTTATTTACAGGGCACTTAATCTACGCGTTTTTTTTGCCTTGCCACTGAGTCCTGTAAGTTTTTTCAGGAATTCTAAACTGTCTGTCCTTGTCCTGACTATCCCAAATAACTCCAGTCGGGAATATTTCTCACCAACTCTCACCCCCTTTCCCCGATCACCTGTAAGTGTTGAACAGCAGAGTCCCCAGAAAAGGCCTTTGCAAGAGTCCAGGAGGAAGGTTTCTCGATTGCAGGAACTGTATATTTACTCTTAACTCTCAATTACTTAGCCTTTAAAGTATCAGTTATACATGCCTGCCTTCTTATCTGCTTACTTTTTAATCAGCCTTATTTTTTTTAATAGCCAATTTTGAGAAACTTTAGCAAAAGCCTTTTGCAAACCCACGGCAGACTCCAACTAAGCAGCTCCAGGCGACCAAATCCCTGGCATTTAACAATTCAAAGTACTTCAGTAGGTCTGCAAAGCAGAAATTTCCTTTACAAAAGCAATCTTCACTCATCTTCACGTCTAGCTCTCAGTACCTTTGCAATTTTAGGTGAGAGATAATGCACCATCACTTGTCAGTAAGCTGTTTCACCTGTGAATTGTCTTCTAACTCTTGAGTGAATGCTGTCTTATCCTAATGATTTGTTACTGTTCATTTTCTCATCACTTCCTTTCTCCTTCAAGCAGATATTCCCACTGAGAGTTATTAGGATACATTATTACACAGCAAGCAATCTTTACCTGTAGTTTTACAAAATATGTCAATGTGATGCTAATTAATAAGAAGTCAGGCAATCTATGAACTTCTGAGTTCGCTTCTGCTGATATATTTGACCTTGGGCAAATCACTTAACCCTGCATTTCTTTATTGTTTCCCTTTCTAAAATGGAAATAAAGGAATTAGTGTTCACTTTAAAATTCTTGAGCTTTACAGATTGCATGTATTCTAAGTATTCTTACTTATTTTTTCACACTAAAACCAATTACTTTTTTTATTAGAATAGTGGATAAAATAGAAAAAAAATAACTATTATGAAATAGTTACCCCTATGAGAGACAGAACCAGAAACTAATTGGTATTCTGCTAGATGTAAGAAAAGTTATTTGATATATAAAGTTGTTTCTCCATCTGAAACCTGGAGGAGGGACTCCTGATCAGGAAGGGGAACGATAGGATGAGGGGGAATGTTTTTAAACTGAAAGAGAGGAGATTTACATGAGATCTTAGGAAGAAGTTCTTTCCAGTGATGGTGGTGAAATGCTAGACCAGGTTGCTCAGAGAAGCTGTGGCTGCCCCATCCCTGGAGGGGTTCAAGGCCAGGCTGGATGGGGCTTGGAGCAACCTGGTCTGGTGGGAGGTGTCCCTGCCCAGGGCAGGGGGGTTAGAACTGGATGATCTTTAAGGACCCTTCCAACCCAAACCATTCTATGATTCTATTATTTTAGGCTCTATGGAACTCTTCTGCTAATATTATCTTATAAGCCAATGATAGCTAAGAACAGTCCTCACTGCCTTAACATGCCATTAGAAATCTTTTTTTTTTTTTTAATAAATAATGATGCAAAGTATTTAGTTCCAGCTACTATTACTGTCTTTTTGACCCTGTTTGCAAAGCTACTGGACTCCCCCAGCTGTGATTGAAATGAAAGGGAGATGTGGATTCAAAATACTTGTAGAAATAACGTTACTGACACACAGAGCTGGTTGATATTTTCTAAAATTTTTACATCTTTCCTTCTTTTGTTAAATTTTAGTAAACACATGATTTACTGTTTATGTAAAATAAACAGTACTTTGTCCTTTCTTGTGAAGGATAACTTCACAGATAACATTCACAGATGTGGCAGACATGTTTTAAAGGTTCAATGACATAATTAAAAGTATTTGACTTGTTGAAAAAATACCAGGAATAATGTACTATATTTTATTTCATGCATAATTTGGGGGCACATTAAATGCCATTTTTACTAACTGCTTTTTTTGCAGCACCAATGGAAGCGTAGCTTAGGTTCACTCCTATCTTTATGGTTGGACTAGTTTGTATAGATCGTAGTTTATTCTTCCTTTTTAATCTGGTACGTTAATGTGTATTTTCCAGGCGATTATACTATCTTATCTTTCTTTTAAAATATATTCCATATTCTCTTTTGTTCATTTTGGATCTCACTCCATTAACATTTGTTCTATTGATGCCTTTTTTCTTCCAACTTCTTTGTGACGTTTTAAGGCCTTCGTTTTTATTCCCATTTTTCTGTTTCCTGACTGAAATGGAAGTTTACCTTTTTAATACTGTTATGATGGCTGCTCTGGAGCTATTCTTTGGAAATGGGAATATTTCAGTTAAATCAATGTCTCAGTGCTACAGCTAGTTCTGTTAGAATAGCATGAAGGGAAGACTGAGAAATGACTATGCGGGAAGAGTCATGAAGTGTTTTCTCACCGAAATATCAAAAATCAGCTATTAATCCAAAAAAATGTTGTCTTTAAACTGTGGTAGTTTTGAATCAACTTAATTCTTAGGCATTTCGAGGAACTGGGATATACTTTTCTGTCTGACTGGGATCCCAGCAAGGAGGATCGGATTGTGAGTTGCACATTGTGTGGCCAGTGCTTGAGCATTCTTAGGGATTCTGTCCCATCGCTATCACTTAAACCTCGCTTTTCGAGATTAGGATTTGGACCTATCTCAGCAGAGGAATTAAAAAATAAGTGCCTAAAGACATGCTGTCTAACAGATACGCAATACACCATATTTTAGCCCAGAGCCTCTTTCTATAGTGTTGTTTAAGCTCTCAGAAAAATAGTATTTACACTGAAAACCTTTAACAATCTCTTACCACGCTTGCTAGCAGGCACTGATTTAATGCTAATGTGACAGCTCAGATTTTAGTGAGAGACACTTTTATTTCTCTGATAAGAGAAGTGTTACACATTCTGAAAACCAGACAGATTTTTCTGGCCACTGTCTCCTCATGTTTGTGCCAGTAGGGATTTGCTGACTACTCAAATTATCTTTCACAGGTTAGCACATGTCTGTCTTATATAGAAATGTTTATCTCCCTTTCTGACGTTTCTCTAAATGGTCGAATTTAAAAAAAAAAAAAAGAAAGCAGACTTTGTTGTTGTTAATAAGTGTCTCCCTAATGTTCCTCAAAAAAAACTGCTAGACTTTTTTAATGTAAGGCATCAATTTAGGATGAGCTTGCGTTCTGGCAAATCAAATTATATTTCTTACCAAATACATTCACAATTTGCAGTAGACTTTTCTCTGAAAAAAAAAAAAAAGTGAAAAGACAATATTATTATCTCAGTAACATTTATAATGTTAGAAAAAGTTGCCAATACATTAAATTAAGCTCTGTTTTATTTCAGCTGTGATTCTGGATGAAAAGTGCTTTATTTTTTTATTTCTTCTAGCAAGGCCTATTTATACATCTACAAACTACAACCCATTTTATTTAATCTTTCTTGTGGTTTCTCAGAAATTGTTATGTATCACACCAGATCTTTTCTTATGTAAGTGTATTTAATGTGTATTTTCATATCTCTGTGCCACCTTAATCTTTTTAATTTGGTATGTAATTTTTTTTTAATATATAATTGAACTTATGTTATATGACTTTGCCAATTTTTAACCTTTGCAGGAATTTCAAATAATGATAATTGCACTGTGGGGACAATTGTCGTAGAATCCAAGTGGAGGAAAGACACACCGCTGTCTGCCTTTTTTGAACAAGAAGTGCGGATTTACTTCTTGGTCTGTGTGTTTCAAAGGAGATGTATTTGTACCAAAGCAGATTACTGGCAGTAACTTCTGGGTTTGGGGGCAAAATTTTCAGTTGTCCTCTATGTTTTACATTAACCTTTAAATCCTTAATCAAGGAAAATGAACTTCTGAACTTATTATTTGCTGATACATCCACCAATTGTATTAACTTGTTTCTACTAAAACATGGTGCTTGGGAATATGGTTTAGTGTTGATGGGGGTTTGGGGGGGGGGGGGGTTTGTTTTGTTTTTTGTCAGTTAGGTTCATGGTTGGAGTAGATGATCTTAAAGGTCCTTTCCAACCTAGGCGATTCTCTGAGTCTGTGATTCTGTAAAAGCGGTCAGTTTATGCTGGTATTTAGATGTCAAACAGAAGTATTGATAAGGTCTCCCCTCAGCCTTCTCTTTTCCAGGCTAAAGAATCCCAGTTCTCTCAGCCTTTCTTCGTAATGGGGGGATGCTCCAATCCTTGAATCATCTTTGTTGCCCTTTGCTGGACTCTTTCCAGTAGTTCCCTGTCCCTCTTGAACTGG
>JAOQGH010000032.1:74141453-74198340 GCA_025769975.1 Gallinago jamesoni | reverse complement strand
ACCTGAACTTTCCCTGGTGTAACTTGAAGCCATTGCCCCTTGTCCTATCGTCTGTCACTTGGGAGAAGAGACCAACCAAGTTGATTTGTTTCTGAGAATAGAAGACACAGCAGAAGTCTTTTCATGCCATCCTTTGTGTGTCGATTCTTCTCTTATCCTGCACAGTTAGTATTACATGTGAGCTTTCACAGATGTACATTCTTTAAAAACTGGAAAAGGAAAGATTGCATAGTTAAGTTTGATGAGCATACATGCCGCTAGTTATGTTAAAAAAAAAATTGATAGTATCATAATTGTGAATAAATAGGTATTTAAGTGCATAAACCAGTAAATTCATAACACAATGATTTTGAGTTTTATTATACATTAAAGGCACATCCTATATTACCTACAATTTAATAGTCAAATATTCTGTTACTGTTTATAGACATTTTCAAGACATGAAAAATGAATGCTTATTCATGATTAATATGTGTCGAGAAGGTATCATTCTATTATAATAATACAGCTAACTTGCATCAGTCATCTTAGGTTTTTTTCTCTTTAGAGTTAGAAGTTATAAAAATATTTTAAGATGTGCTGTGAAATTTGGGGCAATTGCTTGATTTGCTTGGGCCTTATCTCTAAATATTTCTAGAAACTAACAGAATAAGATGTATTTTATCTCTTGTATTGTGTGAATACGTGTACAGGTACAAACTGCACGTTCTCTGCGTAAGTTGCATACAAATTGTCTCTTACAGAGAGGCTCACGTTCATCCTCCAGAGCTTGAAACAATGATTTCCCTTTTAGTACCCACAGAGGACTTTCTCTAAGCTGCTCTTTTTCTTTGATCGGGATTTGGTGTACAAAAATGGAACATTTCCACCACTTTAGAGCTCCTGTTTGCTTGTCTTACTAGGACAGAATGCTTCTGCTTGTGTTGCATCTTGCTCTTCAGCTATTTTTCCTTCCTCCTTGACATTTTGTGACTTCACTGAAGGCCTTTCTAGCCTTGTGCCATCTGGAACAATGACATCCCGTTTCATTTTGTGGGTGTTTCTCTTGCCTCAGTGTCCCATGGCCAAACTCCTGCCTGCGGTTCAAGCCTCAGGCCAGAGGAGCAGGGGTTCAAGCTCTAGATCCTTCAGCATCCACAGAGGTCTCTTCTGCCATCAGAACCAGATGGCTCCTCTAGTTCATCCAAACCATTGATTTTTCTAGCCTTGATGAATCTAAAGGCTTCCAGAACTGTAGGAAGGGGATCAGATCTGATTAGTTGCCTGCATTCTATTTTTTCTTCTCTACATCATGCTGTAAGACTTGAGCTTTCCAGGGCCATGCAGTCAGTGTGATGAATGAGGCAATCTTCTTGACACCGTTTCATCTGACTGAAATTGCATCATCCTGCTCTCCACCCGCACTGGTTTATCACACAAAGATGGTTTTGGCTCTGTCTTCTTTAGCAGTAGCTGGGCCTTTTCTTCTGTCCTTCACCATACAATTGCATCTATTATCTGGGCCAATACTCACTGATATTTTTATATCAATTCAGTCATTCATGCTGTGTCCTGGGAATGACAGAATTTCAATGTCAAATTTCAATGTCCTCCTCTGTCTTACACATACTGGCTCCTGGAATAGGCCTGATATGCAAGTACTTAAAGGCATCAATACATTTGATCCTCAGCTCAGACAAAAGGTAATCTCTGATTGGCCCGTTGCCTTCTAAGAACGTGAACCAAGTTGTATAGATAATCAGAAGTGCTTTTAAGAATACCAGAACTGAGCGTCGGGACGTTTATGTGCATCCCTGTCAGAGAAGTGTCTGAAGTTTATACAGGTTTATGGATATCCTCCACTGTTTAATTTCTCCTAAAGTTTCTCTCCGTCAGGGAAATCTTTGGATTGAGTGTATCTAGTGTTTCAAATGCAGTCTTCACCTTACCAAGTAGGAAATGTAGTGGGCCACAGGAAGATGGAATATTCACTTGGGCTCCATTGTCCTTTCTGTATGTACCATCCTTTTTCATTGTAGCTGAGGGCCAGAAATAGCCTACTTTCCCTCAATAAAAAAATGACAGAATGAGAAGAACTGGGGTTTTGGGGTCTTTGTTTAATGTATTGTTTGGTTGTGGGTTTTTTTTCTAAATGAAATTGTATGTGCTTTTTCTCTCTCAGAGTTCATGTCATGCTCCTATCAGTTGACCCCACTCAAGTCTCAGGTCTTTTCTTGTTACCTCCCATCTGGTTTTATAAGTTAAAGAGAAGTAATCTACACAGACCATAATAATACAAGGTGTAAGTAAAGTTACTGTATTGATTACTTAACAAAGAAGAAGTCTAAGTCTCAAGAGCCGTAGTTGAAATTTCCATTGCAAAATGAGTGTTCTATATGCTTTTTGTCTCCCAGAAAACACTGTATTTAAAACCTATCGGTGAAATATGTGCTGCTGATGTAACTGTGTGGGCTGTTTTCCAAAGTAATTAAGTAATGTTAAATCCTGTACACACAGAGACACAGATATGCACATATTCTCTCTTCGTATATATTACATACATAGCTTATAGTTTTATATATACTTTTACGCACTCTTAATGTATAGTAGTATTATCTGTAAGTTGAGATTAAACTCTCACTTCTGAAGTATTTGCATCAACCTGCAGACTGCATCAGGATGGAAAAGAATGGTGGCTCTTAAAATCTTTACAGAGGTCAAAACTAAGATTAAAGGAGATATTATGAGTTAATAAAAGTGGAATTGCCAGAAACTGCTCAATTTGATTTTCTATTGTAGTTGGAGAAAAGACATTTAGATACCATAGTGGGGTATGGAATAATGAGAAGCCATATTAAGTCCTCCTTGCCTGTCATAAGGAAGAATGATTCTTCCCCCTTTACCACTTCTTTTTTTTTTTTTTTTTTTTTTTAACCCACAACCTATGGGAAACAGAGCAAAGGCTCTGCTTTGTTAAAATTCTCTCTTTAGAGATATCCAAAACCCAGCAGTTTTCTTTCTTAGTCCTTTGCATCTGATGTGGTCTTTGCACCTCAGGCAGAAGCAGTATCTTCCCTGTTCCTATTTCTCCTTCATAAATTCTAATTCAGTGTTTCAAGTTTCTTTGCTTTTAAACATTTGGGGGCTCTTTTTAAGCTGAAACATATTTTAAGACTTTGAAAAAAGTTGGTGCTTTTTCTGGTTAGTTTAGCTACTCTTACTTGTCTTGGAGGTAACGCTAAAATTCTTTAATTGCACTGGGCTTAATTTTTTTCTGTACTGTGGGTATATTAAGCAATTGATGTAATTGTATAGATTACCTCAGTAAATATCGATATTACTGCCTTTCTAGAATAAATTAAAATCCCCTTTACAGTCTGTTAGAAATCTGTCTGACCATCTATCTTGGTTTCACAAGAAGTTCTAAAATGGAGCATGTGATTCCAAAACAGAATTGCATATACAAATCATTTCAATCTCCATTATTATTGAGTTTATAAGTTATAAATAATGAGTAGTCACTTAGGCATATATTTTTGTGAAGGGAAATGAAGATAGAAATTCTAACACAGTGGGAAAAAAACAGTAATTACTATAATTAGCCATATTTCTTGGTGAGTTTTGCTTTCATATTTCTTTCAGCTGAAGTGAAGTAACACAAAGTTGGAGTGAAATAACTTTGTTGAAGTTAAATAATATTATAAACCTAAGTTGCTATTTGGAAGGAGGGTCAGCAATGATTCAGTGTTTCTTTTCAATTTTTTGGCATACATTTGGTTGTGCTTATCACAGTTGGTCTGCACTAGACTTGCTATTTCCAGGTGTTCTTTTAATTGTATGGACTTCTTCAGGTATATATTGAAGAATTATCCTGAGAGGCATTTATGGGAAAGCTGTTTATTTCCCATGCAGGTAAAAGCAAGGCTGAAACAAGGATGCAAAAACATGATGCAAAACATAGTTATTACCATTCTTAAGGAGAGATTTATATTTTAGCAGTAAGCGGAAGAACGCTTTACTTACACACTAAGATGGGTGTGATGTAATAACTTGCTACTTAAGGAACTTAGATTTTAATTTAAGTGTTATACATTTTATAAATATATTTATTAGAGATTATTAGTTTCACTTCCCCCCCCAAAAAAACCTGTATTATGCATATGTTAATTTTACTAGTAATGTAAAATTGAAATAAAATTATAATTTTGGTGGTCAGATCAATATTTCATATTTTAATTCCCTGTATAGCCAAAGTGCCTATTTAAAGTAATAATCAATTTAGGGGTCTTTTTCAATAAATAAGCTTATGTGCATTTGTCTTTTTGTCTCTAGCCGACATCTCTCTTTATGAAAGGTCTAGTGGCCAGTCGTACAATAGCATACCCATATATGGAGCTATAGAAAATATTTTCAGTTTTAAAACAAGCAAACAAGCACAAAGGAGTGTTTAAATTAGAGATGGGTCTGGGAGGACTTATGAAGCAAATTCAATCTATATAAAATCTCAGAATTCATGGCTTCTGTTGGTTTATTTGGGCCGGATTTAAATCTGCTCTTTATATTACTCTGACTTGTTAAATCAAGAGTAAATTCTATGCTGTGTGGACTAGATTCTGTGCTAGTGGTAAAATTGTTGTTGGCTTTTATAATAAAAGATAGATCTATGAGTAAAACATTCCATGTCGGTGCAAAATTTTTCCCCAATTTGTGTAGAATCAGTAAGTGTTCAAAAGAAAAAAAAAGACGTCTAAAAATCTAAAAAAAGCACCTTGAAAATACTTGTCATAAATATTTTTTGTGTGTGTTTTGAAGAGGTAAAAACTTACTGTTGAATAATTACAGTAAATAAAACAGTAACAAAAAAAAAAAAGGCAAAGGCTATTTATGCAGAATAAATAATATTTTAAATTACTTGAGGGAGACAATTAAATTAATTATATATAACAATTACTACCCATGTGTCATCTTTCCTCAGTTAAAATAGTTTGGTTTCCTTATTTTGTTCAAAGATTGTTTGTGATCTAGTTTGAAAGAAAAGCCAGAGGAGGGGAATTACAGCAAGTCTACTGCAGAGATGACAAATGCTGTTGGATCAGTTATGGGCTTTGGTTAGGCTGCGCTGGAGGGAACCTGCAGAGTTATCACAGGCTTTTTCTAATCAGAGGATAGGTTTTACGCTGAGAACATTTTGTCACTGAGTGAAAGAAGGAAGAAAGGAGGAAAAAAGGACGTGTTTTAATTTCTGCACGGAATCTGTGTATAAAAAAATATTTTATACGGGCCTCAAAACCTTTTGGAGGGCATTTCTTCTTGTATGTGATTTAAAATGTGATGTACGCAATGCAACATCCCCTATTTTTCTGTATTTTTGCGGATTTTAATCCAGTTTAGTGATTGTTTTTGCAATCTCTTGCTGCTACTGCACAGCTATAATGTAAATTTAGGAAAGTATTGTCTTTCTAAAGATGTGAGGAAAAAAAACCCTTACTTTTTATTAAGAATGGCACAGAAAATTACTATGTCTGGAAGTAAGTTGGTAAAATACAATTCATTTATTTAATATAATTAAAGAATAACAGTTAAATTATGTTCTAAATTAAATTACTGATGACTAGTCCAAAATATTATTTCTTAAATATTGTTTCTCTTCCATATGTCAAATCCTTATACAACAGAACTATATTCCCCAAAAGATCACTATAAATGTAAATATGTCATATATAAAAATCCCACAGAACAAACTGAGAAGCAAAGAAAACTAGCATATTTCATCTTTTCTCTACTAATTTTTTTATTGGCATAACGTGATTTAGAAGTTATTTATAATTCTTTAAGGTGACAGATTCTGCAGGAGCTTTTAAGGGCATACGCTAAGTTAACATCATGAGGAGTAAAAGAAGGTTTACTAGGAATAATTTAAATCTCAAGCAATTTAAGAACCATTGTTTAAACAGAATCAGAAATAGGAATAGGTAGAGTACAATTTGTCCAGAAGTGTACCCAGTTTTAGTTCAATTTATATTTTAACAAGATATTTCTATACCATCTAACAGAAATCTGAAAGTATAATAGAAATCCCCAGGTTGTCAAAATAATCAAAATTATTGCAGGCAACTTTTCTTAAAAGAAAACTCAAAGATCACTGATTTTGGTCTGAAGGTCGACGTTTTGAGTGTTTGTGCTGGGCTTAATTCTCTGTCCTGCAGTTACAAGCAGGTTCCATCTCCCAGCACCGCTGTTACTCACTTAGAAAACATAGGTAATTGAGTTCTTTACTAATGTAGAATCAATATTCAAGCAAGAAAAAGTAAAAATTCTGGAAAACTGTGATACTGTTTGTGTTAGTGGCACAAAGTAAATAAGATAGGAAGTGAAAAAGGGTGATGAAAGCTCAATGAGAGATTCACGATTGTGTCATAAGAATGCCTGGGAGTCTGTTACCTCACAGTTTAAGCAAATCAGGTTCCTGAAATAAGATGGACATTGCTGGTTGATAGTCTAATAAGATAATGAAACACCTACAATCCTCAGTGTTAACAGGGTTTGAGCAGAATGATTAAATCCTTCCATCTCCCAAATAGGTGTGTAATTCCTGAGCCCAAAGAGGTAACTCAGAATGGAGGACTTGGCACGGTCTCTGAATGGTTTGCACTGGACAGTACACTCAGTCTTTCTGTGATAGTTTTGCTATTGGTGTGGTTAAAAATTATATTCAATGAAATAGCAATAGGAAAACGAATTGATGCAAATGTGTTGAAAAATATAGAGTGTGAAACAGCTGTTAGGGGAGCTAAGAAAAATTACTACTGAACAGTACTGGCAACACCCCTCAGAGTTTTCATAATTACATTTAGGAAAGTCTAGTTTTCTACTAACTATTGGAAAAAGCAGTTTCTTACATGTAGCATAGCTGCTGGCAATGAGGAAGATGCGAGTTATTTTTTTTTACCCTTTAGAAGATAGTTTGGTCCCAGTACATTTGAAGTTTTCTTCATCTGTATGCAAAGATGTTGGTACGTACTCACAGGTCCTATGCCAAACGCAGTGCAGAACAGAATATGAACAGATCTCGAAGGGCAAAATGTTTGTATTTTATAAATTACCTTAAACTGTTGTTGATCTGTCTCATGATTGTTGTCCCTAACTGTAATATCTGACAGAGTAATTCTAAAAGCTAAATTACTTCATGTATGATGGAATGTTGATGGGGATTTCCCAAAGAATATGCTGCTACAAAAATTAATATTCAAGATTCAGCAGATGTCATTCTTCCATCTGGGTCAGTATTGAACTAGTTCTGTGCCCATGACTTCGGGTCACAGCGTTGCTGAAGATAGATCTGAGATAAGATACAAAGCTGAGGGCTTTTGTATTGATTATTTGATTTTCAACCTTGAGGTGAAGTCACATGGGGAACCAGAATGTTTCTGTGTCCCTGTTCTGATGTCTGACCACAGCTACCAGAAGTTTTGACTCACTGAAAATTAAAGGTGGAACATGAAGTTACACCAAGAATGAAAGACAAAGTTAGATGCTGATACCAGTAATCTCAGTTTAAAAAAAAAAAAAAAAGGCAAAACAATTTAGCTACATTCCAATCATTCAGTCTTTAATTTCTTTCTGTATGTGTTCAACTTAATCCAAATTGGAGCATCAAAATGACAAACTGAACGTCTTCAGGAAAAGACAGAAACTTACCCTAAATATAGGTTGAACAGTACCTTTTGACAAGTACTTTTGAAATCCTTGGGGAAAAGTGCTGTGTTTCACATTTTCGATAGTTATAAGTTTCATACAGGAACAATATTTTTACTGTTTGGTTAAATATGTTTATATTTTAACCAGCGGTATGAATTTTTCAAAAATCTTCCAAATGATATGTTTTTAAAAGGGATAAAACTATGGAATATTGTATAGTAGGTATTAGCACATAGCAAGATATTTAGCTGACCTTCAGACAGACAATTTCTACAAATTCTATCATTAAACATCTCAGGTTCCTTGTGCTAAATCTTTTAGAAATTATCTAAATCCACTGAGGTAAAATCTATTTTGTTTATTCCTCTAATCCAGCCCCTAGAGCCACAGTTTTATGGACGTCTTACCCACTACATTAAGAAGCCCATTCTTGTTGTTTCATGTGTGCTGTATTTAGGCCATTAACAATGAACATGGAAACTGTATTTTGTAGCCCTCCAGGGAAGTGAAGACTTGATAAGTATACACCCAGTGCACTTACTTCAAGTGATAAATTAAAACACAAGTAGAAAAACACAGGAGCCACAAAATGATACTGTCAGTCTGAAAATCCACACCGAGTTGAAAATGCTCGTTGACAAGAAACCTGATCAACAGACTCATCTTAGGCCTCTTGGGCTCAATTTGGAAATGGAAAAGGGGAGCAGAGGAGATATCTTACATTAAAACAAAGTCTGCCAGCGGTGCTATGCGTGGTGTTGGCATTTCCATTAAAAAGCAGTATCTTCAGGGAGGTTCCAAGGTCTCAGTCTGACCCAGAGCAGTGGGATTTTTTTATTTATTTATTTTCTGGTTTTGCTTGGTTGATTTGGTTTTGGTTTTTTTTTTGTTTGCAAGACAAGGAAAATTATTGCTTGTTTTTAAGCTGTAAAGAATCATTAGAGTACACAGTTCTTAGGTGTTTTCCTGGTTCACCACTGAATTGAAGCACTGGTTTTGCAGTTATCTATTCTTTAGTGTAAATTAGCAGGATTACACATCTATTACTAAATCAAAATTAGGCTAATTCTGGTTTAGTCTCTTTAACATTTGGTTTCTTTGTTTCACTGTCTAGTATTGTGTTTTGTAAAACATGTTTTTTTTTACTATCACAAATATTTGAGAACTAATAGAGAGATCTAAACTGCAGATAGCTATGCAAATATTTATGATTCTGTGTTCAGTGAAATGACCTGTGTATTGTGTACTATTTTAAATTAGGTATCAAAAGTGGCTACTGATCTTTTGTGCTTTCAATTTCTTCTGTGCTTCAGCTTAAAAAGGTACAAATATATGTTTATGGAGTCACTGTTTAGTTTTGAAATTCTGGTTTAGATGACATTGGCAAAAAAATAAGTTTAATTATTTTACAATATTAAAAATATAATTAGAAATATTTCCTATCCTGGCATAGGATGTGGTATTTAGCAAAATGACATTTAAACTTGTATAGGACATGAGCACGAGAATAATATATAGCTGTTTATTTTTCCTCATATGTATGTGTATGTATAAGTATATAAACAAGAGAACATCTTCCGAATTCGATGTCTGAAGAGAGGAAAATGTTGTTTGAGCAGTTAAGACAGTCCAACCCAGCAACAATAGCAGCATCCCGATAGAAAGGAATCTCCAAAATTTGCAGCATAACTGCCTGTGGAGCCTGTCATGGAACCACATGCTGCTACTTGAAAAATACCTTCCACTTGCTGAAAAGTGGTGAGATGAAGTAGCAATTAAGAATAGCAGGATAGTTTTGTTCACCTGCATGGCTGGGCATTTTCTTTATTTTTCTCCTGTGTGAATACACAGAAAATGCTCATAAAACGGGCTGAGGATGGTCCTTCCAGTGTTGATTCTGGTTAGTTCTTGGTGCCCTTCTATAAGTCTTTTCAGATCTTATTTTTAGGGAATGTTCTTAGTTGTTTCCTGTTGTCTTATGTTTCTATTTTTCATCCCCATCTTGGGAGACTGGAAGGAATTACGTGTAAGCTTTTTTCAAGAACAGGTTGGTGTTTGTAGGTGATCGTTCAGGGCAAAGTAAACAGTGACCAAGAGCACTGTTAACTGTGCAACAAGTGCAGGTTGCTCGTCAGCAGAATACAGAATCTGCTGTCGTTCTGTTGTATTTTTAGTGCTGCAAAGCACAATTAAAAATAGAAGAAGAATATATCTATGCATATTAAATATAAAGATATTATGTCTGGCTCAGAGGAAATTCCTAATTTCCCATGGCAGGTAGGACTGTGAAGTTTTACTTTGTGTGCCCTGTTTTTATGCCACCCTCTGGGCACATCACTGGCCGCTGCTGGGGGTGGGATACTGGCTATAGAAACCTTTGATGCGATAGACCCACCTTTTCATTTCACAGAATTCTGAAATGTAAAATCAGTTGATTGACAAAATTCAGCTCTAAATGCTGTTTAAAAAATACAGCTGTGGAACTTGTCCTTTGGGTTTCTCTGTGTCCTGGCATACTATGCAGTATTCAGTTTTACATCCAACTTCTTGGTGATTTTCATTTAGACTTGTTGGGAATGCTTCTATTATAAGCAGCGTTCCATTGTTTTAAACTGAATCTTGCAAAGTTCTTGGTTGAATCGGAGTGTTCTCTTCAAAAAACATACTGTTAGGGAGTTAACGCTGCTGGCTGATAAATGCCGAGTTGATTACATGGCATTTTTTGCTGCCATACATAGTTAGAGAAGGGTTTTCCCTCATTTGTCACAGATCCTATTGATTCCCCATGTCAGAGCTCTCCAAAAGGCGGATTTCAATGGCCAGTTTCTCTTTCATACGTCCACACCATCAACAGCCTTTTTTTGCACATGGATGTATGGCCTTTGCACATAATACATCCTATTTATATAGCAGTGCTCCGTAGCATGTGAGAGTTACTGGATGTTGCCTTAACTGAATATAAACCTGCGTCCAGATAGAGTTTCTAAGTTTTTGATCAAAAGCACATTATAGCAGAGTTTCTTTCCAGACACTGTACAAAAGAAGTTTTATAGAAATTAATGATTTTTTTATACATATGCATCTTCCATTAACAGTACTGTCTGTTACACACATGCATTAAAGGACAGTAATGGATTAAGAAAAATGCAGAGAGCACAAAAAATGTTTTAGCAAATAATTTTCAAAGGCTTATCCTCCACACTTATACCATGTGAATATTTCAATGCTCTTTGTGGTTTTTTTCTTTTTCTGAGGTTTTTTTTTCATCTTTTGATCTGTTTTTTTCTTCTTTTTTTCTTCATTATTCGTCACCCATTTCTTTCCTAAGGTTAGCAGCATTGTTCATTTTTAACATGAGTGCACTTTAGCATCTTTATTATCGTTAGATGATGGAATATGTATAGTGTAATGCTGAGCAGAATAAAAGAGTTGAGTAAGTTCAGAGCTTCTTCAGCTCAACAAAATTAAACTGTCTTGAAGATGCAAAATAACACTATTCCTATCTCTTAATTGCCTGTTCATCCTTTCCTGTTGATAAAGATGAAAGGAATTTCAGATTGTCTGTGTGTGTTTGTGTATGGAATACAGATAATAAACTGTAATCCACATGACCTACAAGTAGATACTCACTGTAAAACTGCAGAAGAGCTGTTGGTTATTACAACATGATTCCTTTGCTTCAAGTAAAGTAACTCAAAAAGGACAGAGCAGAAAATGAAGTAGCTGCTTGCATATGACTGCAAAAAAAAATAAAAAGAATCAGAGGAATTACAGATAAGAAAAAATTTAGAAGGTCATTTTGCCAATCCTCCTGCCTGCAGAAGATTGTTCCCTGTGGTATATTAAGAGTTTTATAACTTTCCGCAAGATTTTATAGGTTCCCCAGGAGAGGATTTTGGTCTATTGAGAGTGCTAGATGAGGAGTCCTTTTACTGTATTTTACAGCTGGAAATCCTATCTTTTATCGACAATTGGCATTGACATTGGCCTGAGGAGCACGGCGTGGCTGTATGTTTCCATAGAGGGGAGACTTTGGCAGAAGCATTAAATGGAGTGACTGAGTTTAATTGTAAAACCAGGGAAGGTGAAGTTAGAGAATTTTCTCCGTGACTCCAGTTAGCTGTATTCATTTTATCTTATCGATGCACAGAGATGTTTTCTACAAAGCCCGGGTGTAGCCAGAACCACTTGAAATGGTTCCCACAGCTATGCAGCATGAGGAATGGAGGGGATTTAATATTTCTGTAGTCATAATTCCAGAACCTAAATATCACACAAATTACTGCTCGTTTGGAACAGCTTGATTAATATCGCTGTGTACAAGTGCACAACCAAGACAAATATACATTTAACTTTTAAGAAGGCTTAGTCTCACTGAGTGTAAGGGATTGCTCACTTGAGTGAGAGTGAGCAAGTACAAAAGTTTGCAGGATCAGTCCCAACTTATAAATTTATATTTTAGATCTTTAAATAATTATGCAGTGTAAGCTTACAATTGTTACACCCACGTTCTAAGAAGAACAGGTATACAGGGGAAAATTCTCGCGTTCTTTAATATTTTTTCCTATGTACATATTTTACTGAAATTTAATGTATTAAGAAAGTAGGAGAACCAAAAATGGAATTATTTATGGTACTCGTACAACCCAAAACCTTGTGGCAGCTTATGCACAGCATCCTTCTTTGGCATTCTTTTGGTAGTTCCCCGATAGCACAGTTCCAATCCAGCAGTGTAGTCAGGAACTTTCCTACCCTAAAGCTGTCCTAAGGACTCAAGTTGGAAGTTATGCTGGCTGAACAGCAGTGGAAGATCTTCCTACATGGAGTGCATCTACTGACTGCTTGCCTCAATCAGTTTTTACTACTTTTCTAAAACTGTCTATAAATCTCCCAGAGACACTGGAGGTGGAGTTGACAGGACAGAATTATCTCTTCAAGCATGGAGGTACAGAGTTTGGTCAGGGCCAGTAAAAATCTCTGACAAGATTTTTTTCAGGAACGTGTACTGAGTGCTTACAAGGATCAACTCCAGCAATTTGCTCTGGACTTTAAACTTCTAGCCTTGTGTGTATCAGTACTCAGCTTTTAAATACAGTGGTCCTTTTTGATAAGAAGTTTTTAACTTTGCAGTTTCCTGTGAAAAGGTAAATATGCAGACTACTATTTACACCAAAGAGAGGAAAAAAATTGAAAAATAGGAATAGAACAGTGTCTTCCATATCTTGGACCAGGATGAGACAGTTGCAGCAATTTCTTGCAGATTTTCTCCTTTGATTGTGTTGCCGTTGGCAAAACTCTTAAACATTCCCTAAGGTAGCTAACAGAACTAATCTAAAATTATTTTAGTGTTGGTCTAGAATAAAGTCCTGTTATTCATTTTTGTGAGGTGGATCATTATTAAAAGTCTTGTTCTATGGCCTTAAAATTGAAATCACATTGAATATCGCTGCCATTATTTTTTGTTGTCAGCTATCGTATTAATGACAGAATTATGTCAAGACTGAGAAGACATGCAGAAACCATTGTATTCTCATTGTAATAAATATACTGTTTATTTCTGCCTACTTTCTTATACCTAGCCTGTACACAATATAGTCATCTTTTAGGAATTTTAAAAGCTTTCCCATTTAATCCTGAAGAGAACTGACTGTCTGTACTTTCATCCTTAATTAGTAGAGTGCAATGTAAGTTCTACTTTTGCCTCATGAAACACTCCTATCACCATAACAGCGCCAGCCATCCATAGTGAACTGGAGTATCTTTGTCACAAAACAGCGTTACTTTCATCTGTGTCAGTATTTTTCATCATGGCTTCCCTACCATTAAATGTGCCATAAATATTCTGAATTAAGTTTCTTTCAGCTTTTTATAAATTAGACTTGAAATTGAAAGTCCTGTTCTCAGAGGAATAATTACCTATTTGTGTATGTGTGCTGTCAAACTGGATTTTTTTTTGCAAGAGTTATATTTTTAGTGATATCTGGCTTGTTATGTTTTTCCTTTATAGACAAAAATCTAGTTTAGCTGCGCTAATGGGACGATGAACCATCCAATAAAATTAGCAATATTAGACTTTCAGACTTCATAGTTTCCGTTTGCATCAGTGTTATAGTACTGGTATATAGCACATTTTGTTAACCAAAAAACAGACTATGTCTCTTTTGCACATGGATGATTCCATAAGTAGTTCTGAAATGGGCTGATGAGGAAACATTGTCTGAAAGTAATCGTCAGCATATTGTAGCTAGTGGTGTGGATCGAATTTGACATTATAAAGCAAGCACTGATGATAGAGTCGGGACTTTTTGGGTTTTGGGTTGGTTTAGGTTTTTTTTTAGAAAGAAAAGTGTGTAGTAAATGAAAGTGCTCAAGTAGGATAATGTAATTTCTAGGTGGAATAGGTTTGGAGGTGTTACAGTCATCTCACTGAATGTTAAATGTTGTGTCAAAAACTCAATTCTCTTGCAAATTAATGGTTCTTGTTTAGGATAAAGGATGTTTCATTTCACTTTTCTTGCTTCTTATGTACTGTCATATCTTTTTTAAAATATGGCATGAAACAGTTCTATAACATACTGTAAGGAAAAGATGCATTTTATCTTGTTTCGATGATGCTAAAATTATTGTTAAGTCCTACGTTACTAAGGTTCCGTGGTTTACTCTGCCATGGGTTACTCTGTCTCTTGGAGTAGCTGTCCAAAGTTGAATGGGGCTGGAATAAAGCCAAAGGCCTGGGTATAGCATGAAGCACTTGCATTTTGTCCCCGACGTGGCATATGCTTGTTGGGAACATTAAAATTTATGCAGTCTTTCAAAGCTAGATTTTGTAGAGTCCACAATGGTTTACCTTGTACAACTGGTAATGCCTTTCTGTGTAACACATCTGAGTGATTGGTATTTTTATTGCATCAATTGGAAAAAGAGATTTGATTAGGACTGCAGGTGTCTGCAGATATTGGAAGGAATTAGCTGAGGCATTTTTATATTTTTTTTTCTTAAATCTGAGAACTCTGTAGAGATCACATTGAAACAACCTCGGTGGCCTGCTGCTGCCTTTGATGTTTGCCACAACATGCCTTACAAAGGCACGTTGGCATTATTCATGAACAGTTCACACAAGAAAAAGATTTCCAGAAATCCAGAGGGTGCATAGTGTTACCCTCTTCTAGTCCATTGAGATTCAGGTTTTCATGACTTAATATGAAAATTTTTGAACAGGATCATCAATTATTATTGGTGGTAATAAATTTGCACTCTCCTTCTCTAGATCATCCCTTCGTGTAACACCACTAACTCTTTACCTTAGAAATCAGGAATGTTCAGTGCCTTAAGATTGTGTTGACCTTTCGGGTATCCTCAGAGAGGATTCAGTTAGAAAATAGATTTAATTTTACAAAAATAACTCAGTAATTAAAAGTCATAAAATATGCAGACATGTTTTATATACATATATATATACATATATACATATATATATATATATATCTTTGAGCCCTTGTATATTGGCAAAATAATATGAATACCTGGGTAAAGACTTCCAAACCTATCAATATCTTTGAATGAGTCCCAAGTTAAAGAGGGCAATTACTTGGTAAATGTGAAAGGGGGGGGGTGTGTTAAATGGAAACACTGAAATGGTGCCCCTAATTAGATATCATTTGTCAAAAACAGCTCTGTTGCTTTGGGGCTTTTTTAGCTGGTATCAGGAACCTATTCTGTATGGTCACTTTCAACAGCATCACTGTGCTACTTTCAAGCACATTCCTAGAAATATAGTTTAAAGCAAGAAAAGATTAACAAAACAAAAATTAGATAAATGTGTCTTCTGCCAAGTGTTAGTACCTGAGCAGGAAAAGTATTCCAAACCATGAGGTTTTGCTGGAAAGCAGGATTTGTTTGCTAATACTTGGTGGTTTTTTTCAACTGCCAGCCTGATTAAGCCAGTGCTTCATTTCTTTACTTTGTTTTTTTTAAGGCTTGATCTTTTTATTATTGTTTTTTAAATTTCCAATCTCAGAGGTCCTGTTTGCCAGTTAGTTCTTGGAGCTTTTGTTTTCCTAAGAACAATGTAAAACCAGTTCATTCCACAAGCATTTCTCTGAAGTGGAATTTATATTGAAAAAATGACTGATTTGGAAGTTCAAACCACTCTTGTAACAACTATTCAAATTCATGCAATGTTTTAGGATGTGAGCAGTCCCATAAATTCAATATATATCTTGGGTATATATTTTATATTTATTTAAGTCTTTGCAGGATGTGAGCCTTAATATATTCTATACATTTTAACATAGATAAATCTGTTTACAGTATTCTGCATAATGCAAAGAATTGACTACCATAAAATAGGCTTTTGAACTTTTAAAATCATATAATAATTTCTAAAACTAACAATAGATTAAAAACACAATAGTACAATTGTTCTCGAGGTATTTAACCTCTTCCTTCTACTGCAGTGATGTTTATTAGTCAGTAGGCACCCAAACCTGAATTTTAAGATTGGAAAAGCAATGCATTTTGATTTGAATAGTTTTCTTATGCTCTCATCTATCTCAGATCATCTCGTTTAAATGCTGATTTATTAAAACAAAGAATCTCAAAATACATTCTAAGCAAGCAAAATTCATAGTACCTCATAATTACTTAAAATTTTTTAGATTTTTTGTACTTTCCTCTGAGTTCATGTTTTGTCCTTCTAGGGCACATTCATTTATTTTTTATTTTTATTTTTTTTTACCAGTCCTACTGTGGAATGCAAGAATTGATTCAAATCTTTTCATATCAGAGCCCATTACGAAATTCATTGTTAATCTCTTGCTAAGTTAAAAGAGGCATTCAATTCTTTAAATGATATCTGAATAAATATTTCTGTGAGGAAGGCTTCTATAGCACTAATGGCTTTCTAGATTGATTTTTCAGGGAGAATACTATGTGCTGGTACAATGTAAGATTCTGTAACAACTGTAGAACTTATGAAAACCAGTTTGTAGCAGCAGATACATGGGTATGCTTGGCTGTGGAGGTGACAAGAGTGCAAGTGGAGAGCATAAAATTGCCTTTAAGCATGGTGGCTGATTCAACAAATCACATAGTTTTATTTTTCAGAAGACACGGACTTTTTCTAATGCTGCTTCTTTTCTCCCAAAGCCCCATTTTAGAAGGTGATCAGTATCTAAAGGTGCGTGTCAAAAGGATGGGATCAGGCTCTTCTCAGTGGTGCCTGGTAACAGGACAAGAGGTAACAGGCACAAACATGAACATAGGAAGTTCCATCTAAACATGAGGAGGAACTTACTTTGAGGGTGGCAGAGCCCTGAAACAGGCTGCCTAGAGAGTTGGTGGAGTCTCAAAACCTGCATGGGCACATTCCTGTGTGACCTGCTGTAGGTAGACCTGCTGTAGCTGGTTAGACTAGATCTCCAGACCCAGGGGTTGGAGGATCTTCCAACCCCTACTATTCTGTGATTCTGTGAAATTTTTAAGCATAATTTCTAATAGCAATTCAGTGGAATTTAACAAGACTATGCTTGACTTTTTATATATAAGTAGAATCATAGAATGGGTTGGGCTGGAAGGGACTTCGAAGATCACCCAGTTCCAACGCGCCTGCCCTGGGCAGGGACACCTCCCACCACACCAGGTTGCTCCAAGCCCCATCCAGCCTGGCCTTGAACCCCTCCAGGGATGGGGCAGCCACAGCTTCTCTGGGCAACCTGGGCCAGTGTCTCACCATAAAGCATATGGCTGTATGACAGACACAAATTGCTAACAATACAATATATAAAATGCTTATTATGCTGAATATTCACGGTGGGTTAAAAGCAATAGTTAAGTCCAAATTATGCATATTGGATGATGTTGCTACGCATATACATGTATTAGGAGCCAGCTCTGGTTGACAGCACAGAGGTCTTAAGGTATTCTCAGCATGTCAGACCTCTAGACGTTCACTGTAGTGTTCCTCTGAGTGTTTGCTGTGAATTTTACGCATGCAAAGCACATCGTACTTAGCGTGTGAGCATCCACCCCTCTTGCAGCATGCGTGCAGGTCTGACACTCCCTGCACTATGAGACAGCAGCACTCCCCACTCTTCTAATATTGTACTATTGATACAAATGAAAATTACAGGGTTGTCTACTCTTTATAATATCGAATGAAACAAAAATCTGAATGGATTTTTACAAGATCTTTTTCTTTATAATTATGTAATTATGCAATTGTATTACAGTAATACAGTCTTTGTCATAGCATAATGACTATCATTGTAATAAGGTAATATTAGGCATTATAAAATTGAGCAAAGCAATTTTTGTTTAGATTAGTATTTTAGAACTTAGAGCGCATTTTTCCAAATTACCTGGTACCTCTGCACTTTCATTGTTAAATATTATTGCCATTTTAAGACAAATTTTGCTGTTCTTACCTACCTTCATTTTGTGATCATTATCAGGTTTTTCTTAAAGCTGTTCTAAATATTATTATTCCAAAAACTTGATTTATATTTCTGTCTAACCTTATCTTTCTGTGGTATCACTCTTATGCTCCCCATATATGAACACTTCCTTGCTTTATGAAAATCCTAAATATGATAACATATTTTAGAGGCCTTGTTGTACTGGTCATGTCACATGATCTTTAAACCTTTATATTATAAATAACTGAAATACTGCACAGCAGTAGGGAGAAAATACTGTACAGGTGTGACTTTCAGAACTTAGCACAAGTACTTTTTTTCATAAGGCAAAGCCAGTAGTGAAAGTGTTTTTAACAACTTGAAAACCTGGATATTTCCTCTTTGTTAATTCCGTTTTGCTGCCAAAAAGCGAGCTGAAGATCCTCTTGTTGGGAATAGATTTGTGGCTGTATTGCACTTCACGAGAAAGTTTGTGTTAGCAGGGCTTCCAACACCAAAAAAAAAAAAAAAATAGATTTCAAAAAAAAGATTTCTGACGTCAAGCTGAGACTGTTTCTCAGTATTTACCGGCTGGCAGCTTGGTTTAATTAACCCCTTCATTAGCGTATTTAGAAAGTAGACGCTGCGTTTCACTACCATCTTGAAACTTAACAAAGCTTAGTAATTTTTCATTACTGCTGGAAGAGTCCTTTGTCCTAATTTCAGAATTCAAGTGTTATCCTTGGTAAGTGACCTCATGAAAATTTCATTGTTGATTTTTGAAGAAGGCTTTGCATCATTTCTAATGGTGTCGACTGGTTCATTATGGGTCTTTTGCCCATGTAAACACAACTGTATTGCCCATAGTGATACTACTGGCTTTATAACAAACTAATGCAGCAAATAGGTATCTGCAATGGTTTTATAAACTTAGTGGTCACAAACCAGCTATATAGCTGAGGTGACTGAAAGAGTATCAGGAAATTCTGCTGGCATGACGCTGTTTGGTTAGGAATAAGGAGAAGTATGTGATGCATACCACTTTTCCTTTCCTATGGTGAGGGAATGGAGTATTATTCTGCACAATTTCCTGCCAGTGGGAGATTGGAAGAACGCCGTGGGTGGGGTCATCCCTGAAATGCAGCATTGGTGAATGCTCTCTGTTGTTTCCCCATATTTCACAAGACCAGATCAGTAGGATTAAGTAGGACCAACTGCACGGTTCTCTTAAAGTGAAGCGAAAGTAACCAGTCTGAGAAAATTGCTAATAGGAAATGGAGCAGATGGGCAGTTGAGACTGCTTTGTTTTTTAGTCTATTCTCGGAGCTTCCAGCCTTCTTCAAGAACAAAAATTATTAACTATTAGAATGCTTCTTAACTAACAGAAAAAAAAAAAAAACAACCAACAACAACAAAACAGCCTGTTTCTCAAGTATTGCTAACACTTACAGCTAAACTAGAAGGAATTATTTTGAAAATACATCCTGACCAGAAGATTAGCCCATGAATGTTCGAAGGAAGAAAATTGTTTTTTCCCTGGCAGCTAAGCTGGTTTAGACTCAGCTTTTTAAAAACATTTAGAAATGGCAAGCAAAATCAAAAATGGTTGTATTTTTTTGTCTTCTCATCCACTAAGATATTAATTAAAGTAGTAGCAAACTTGGAAACAACAAAGTGATCTGGTAGGTCAGTTTAGTTATTCTCTGGCATTTTATAGTGATGTTTCATTAGAATTTAGACTGGGCTTTAAAAATTGAAACACACCAAATAAATAAAACTGAAGTGCAGTGAATGTTGTTTACCATTGGGAAAAGAACAACAGCATTTTTTTATCAGTCAGTATAGAATTTAAAATGTACACATTACGTTTCTTTTTTGAGTGAAGCCATTTGAAGCCATTTCAAGTGAAAACCCATAATAAATTCTAGAAAAGCTGTAAGGAATTAACCCTATTATTACAAAAATATATGTCTTCAGTACTAGGAAGAGGGAATGGTGGGTTAAGAGAGTAAGCAGGGGCATTCCTGCTTAAAATTCACTTCCAACTCTTCACTATTCTCTGGATTATATTAAATGTCAAAAGTTGATGCAGGTCAAACAGTTTTCTCCATGTCACAGGATTTGCTTAAATTGAAATAGCTTTTTTCTTTTCTCCCCATCAATCAGTTTAGATCCAGTAATTGTGTGTTAAATAAGGGTGTGTAAAGGAAGCTTGTTGACACGTGAAGTGATCGTTTTATTCCTCTCTTAATTAACAGCATTTTCCCTAAATCCCTTTTTTTGTCTTCGAAAAGACAAAGGTATTCTGCCAGGGATCTGGGACATCTTCCACAATAAATAATCTAATACTTCAAAAAAAACAACAAAGGCCTCAGTACAGCTCAAGAAGAAAAAGTAGCTCTTTAGGATACCAATAATTTCAGTTCTGTCTTGAAAAGCTTTGCTTGCCTAGTTGATTTTTTGAAGTGCACTCTATCAGTCACAGTAAGGCAACAGTGTTGACTTTAATGGATTTTCTCATAATAGAAAAATATCAACAATTAACTTCTTTCTTGTTACAGTGTGACCAGTGACCCCTGCTCCTGACCCCTGGTAATAGATCAGTTTTTTATTGGCATCCCAGGAAATGCAACAATAAGCTACACAATGAAATCCTGAAGCAACAGTTAGTAGGAAATGAGGGTATATATTGTACCTCAGTCATTTTTAATGTAAATGGATGTTTTGCATAGTACATGCAAAATGAAGATTTAAAATAATCTCAAAACCTCAGTGTTCTCAACATATTGATTTTTTTACACAAGAAGAAGAGAATGGCTGTATTCAGTTTGAGACTCTACTCTGATGCCCTGTCTAATAGTGGCCAGTCAAAAATGCCTAGGAAAAATAAGAACAGATCAAGCGTAAAATGAAACTTTCTGGCATATGGCAGTCCACAGCTCAGGGATTTCCCAAGCTGAAGGTTATATTTTGAAGGCTTTATTCCATGAATTTCTGATAGGTTTTCAAACCTATCATGAAAGTTTTGACTTCCCGAACAAACAGATACAGTGATTTTCTCAGTTTAACTGTGACCTGTTTACACAAGTTCATCTTATTTATTTTTCTTTTTTTGGCTTTAATGTGATAATTTTATCTGAAAAAACAGTATTGAATTCCCAGAGGTCTCTTATACTCCATCTCAGTTATCATTCTTCTAGGCAGAATGGGTCGGTCCTAAACTAATCAGTTCTCTCTGCTGCAGAAGTTGTGTTCTCTCCTCAGTGATCTTTTGATGGTCATGTACTTTTTCTATTTTTTTTCTATTAAGGAATATAACAAATTGGAAGTCCTAGAAGTAATTATTAATTGCACAACTACTGTCTATTTAGTCTGTATTATTCATGTAATTTTCAACATATTTTAAAATCTGTAGACCTAGTGTAAAGGGTTTCAGTACAACCAATTAAGGGCTTTTAAAAGAAGACAATAGTTTGACAGTGATTAAGAAAAGCTAAATTTCCCAAAGCCTTGGAAAAATGCATTGATGTACAGCATGATATAGTGATGGTATACCATACCTACCAGTATGGTAGGATGGGCAGAGATTAAGAACAAAGATCCTGGAGGTAAAGGGAGTTTAGGGGAGTTTAATCTTTTTAATTTTTGAAAACAGAAAGGTCTTGGATTTTCTGGATGAAAAGAAAATATTTAAACAATTACCTTTGTGCATCATGCAGATGAAAAGTAAACAATGCAGTCCAGGGGGTTAGGAAAGCTTTTTAATTATCCCAGGATTTTTGTAGTTGGACGTATTTCAACTATTTAATTGTTAAAATGCTTCCCTGAGGAACAGAATCTCGCTACGTATTATTCAACATCTGTGAATTTAATATAATGAGTCCTGGATCTTAAGAAAGTGTAAAATCACAAAGTGAAATGAGGTTTTGATTGATATCAGACAGACAGTGATTTTGGGAGGCAGCTCAGATATACACCCTCAAAAATTTTACTTTTCCAGAAGTGCAGTTTTGCTGCATTTTTTTAATGGTTCTGCATCTCTAAGTATTATTATTCCCCCTTTTTTTTATGGGTACATATTTCCAGAAAAATCATATCTTGCAGCAGGATCCATAATGTTCCTCGGTGGTTTTGAAACTGCAGCTCTGTTGCTGTTAAAAGTGAGAATGTTCTGCAGAGCCTTCATCACTATACGTCCAAATTCTTTAACAGTAGTCAAGAAAAATATTGTATATTTTAATATTTACATAATTGATTTTTAATGCTGGTTTGAATTTGCACAAATATTCTGGGGGGTTTTTGAGGTTAGAAGAGAATGGGTTAAATTCTTTCAATTTAAATTCGTGAAAGAAAGAAAAAGCATGTACTCTCTCACAAAATGAAAATCCGCCTTTAAGGTAATAGCTCCAGTAGAAGTTTGTAGGGGAAAAAAAAAGAAAATAAGTAGCTTTACTGAGGAACACAAGTACATAACTATTTCTGGAACCTCTGAATGCATGTGAACTGCTAGGCAAGCATAACAAAGGTTTTTCTACTGTTTCTGCTGAATTTCTCTTGTAAAACAGATATGATTTAAATGTTCATAGCTTAGCAAATAACTGGAGATGTAGATGAAAATACTAAGCAAGTAACCTGTATCAAAATCTTCATTTTGGCCAATCATGTTGATAAAGTACATAACTACTTTTCCTTCAGAAAAAGGTTCAATAATGATTTCTGTGTTAAAATATTTAGTTGATTCCCATTATTAGAGTGTTCAGTAAAAAAAAAAAAAAAAAAGACTAAACCAGTCTTTGTTTCCATTTTAATTTCTGCTGCAGTTTGTGTTATTGTTTTTGGGGCTACCAAAAGCCCTAAATGTCCTGGTGGCACTGGGCACATACATTTAAAACTTGTTTAAGTAGGAAAGATACCAAAGTATGAGCTAAAGGAAGAAAAATTAATGGAATGAAAAATGCAGGGGCAAACGGTAATATCTGGAAGCTATAATTAAACGAGCAATGAAGACTCACAGATAGTATTGCAATACAAAATTGTGCAAGAATCTGAACACCACTAAAATAGAAAATACAAAGTTTTTCTATCATGGAGGAAAGAGAATGAAATGGTTTAGGGGACCAAGGAGTTTGTGGTCTGTAGAGTTTTATGGTCTCATATCCTCTGTGTCACCTCTCAATGATTCTTACAAGTTGCTTAGCTTTTTTGTCTCTCATTCTTCATGTATTAAATGAGGATAATTACAGCTGCAGTAGTGGCATTTGTTTCTGCATGACAACATTTATTTTTAGTCTGGAGTACACGTAGTTGATCCTGATGAATCAAGGTTGACTGATGAGCTGGGGTGCGACAGAAGCTTAGGGTTGGCCAGAATGCAGCCTGGAAACCTGATAAATCTTAATACTCTCTGTTAGAGAAGAGCCAGCATATGTTCTCTGTGACATACTGGTCTTCAGCAGCCGCTTTCTTCTTGATTGAAGTGGATATAGTAGTGATTTTCTACTGCAAATGTCCTGAGCATTTTGGTAGACGTGGTAGGAGTTCCACCACTGCGTGTGGAGGGAAGATAAGGTCAGACTTCTTTGATTGAACATGAGAATGAACATACACGAAAATACAATCTGTATTTCTCATCCACCTTAACTTCAGCACACTTACCACAGATAAGAAATACATAGAATATAAAGCATAAATATCATTTGGGTGAGATCTGCAATCACCCTGCCAGGAGAGAGTAAAAGACAAGGTGTGTTCGTGAGAGTGGAAATAGGATGACTAGAAACCTTGTAAAATCTGTCCCAAAACTACACTTTCTCAAAGCATAAAACGGAACACGTAATTATTAGTGAGTCTACCTTCTCTTATTCTCTTGGTTGAAAGGGATGTTCCTGAGAGCATTATTCCTGATGAAACTAAGTGGATAAAAGAATATATATTTTCTCAGATTGAAATTTAAAAATAGGAAGTGTGATAAAATTATGCATAGTTTTCGTATTTCCCATTCTACTGTTGTACCTGTATAAGAAGAAATGATAGGTAATAATTGAAAGGTTTTACTGAACTGAGTACAAGCCCTTACAATGTCATAAATTCCCATTCTGTGACTAATAGTTCTTACGTCTCTCAGTTCAACAAAAAAGAATCCCCAATTTTATTTTCAGAAAGTTATACCTGCATTCTCAATATCATTACAAAAGCTGTCGTGGTCTGAAGCTTAGTGGAATTAAAGGTGACTTCTTCATGTTCTGTTTTTTTATGGGAAGTTATTTTAAAAGTAGAACGCTAAAGAAGTCTGCAAATTAAAAGATACCCAATTCTTCAAGTTAATTTATTTTAAAATACAGTTTCACATGCTAGAAGATGTCAAAATGGGCAGATACGTAACCTGCTTGTGTTGTATTTCCATATCAAATTTAACTAACTCTAAAATATTAATTCCAAAACACCAATGGAATATTGACTTTCAGTAATGTAGTTTGAGATTATCTATGTAAAAACAGATGTGTTTGCCTCTCCTTCGATCCTGGACACCCCTGCTTAAGCATTTTTCCTCTAACGTGGGGCTTTGAGAGAAAAGAATTCTAACTAAAGGTTTGTGGGAAAAAAGTCAATCAGTTGTTAATTTTTGCTTCCTGTTTGTGTGGGTTTTGAGAGATTTATGAATTTTAATTGGAGGAACTACTGCTGGATTAAGAGGGAGAGAACTTTGTCAAATATGGTGAAATGAGAGGGAAGGAGGGCAGTTACAGGAGAGGATAAAGGGAATCAGAAGGTCAAGAGGAATGGAAGCTAATAGTGACAATTCATGAAGAAAAATGTCAGAATGTAAAACTGTGAGTGATAACATAAAGAAATTACAATAATTTTTCTTGGGCATTACTGTTCTTTATCTGAAGTGCTTAAGGAAAGATTCCAGTTAAAGAATGTAGTAGTGATACAGGAAGATGCTGATTTTACCTCAGATTTGCATTTATCTTTGTGTCTTGGAAGGATCTCCAGGAGTCCAGTTTTAACGAAGGCTTTCATATAAATCCCATAAAAATCTTAATGCTGCATTCCCTGCAAAAGAAAATAAAAGTCTGTATCCTCTGAGTTTTTCAAGATTTAGCTGGACACATGTATCACATCATTTCCATATTTCTGCTCCAAGCAAGAAATAGATATAGGGATCTCTTCCAGTCAACATTTCTGTGATTCTGTAGTAAATCTTCTGCTTCCACAGAAGTTTCGTATAGTGTTTTTATTAATATGGTTAGAGTAAGTTGGCACTGGCAAAGATTTGGGGAACAAAATCTCTCTGTCACCAAAATGTTGCACAGTGGGCATTTTAGCAAATAAAGCTGTAAGGCATAAAATATGCAGAGGCATCTTTGGGTTCACCACAGAAGGCCTTAAAAAAATTGATGATTTGTTTCTCATTTGTAGCATGTACAGGAAGCAAACAAAAGAGTATAGCAACCAGCTGAAAGACTGTGCTAAACAGTTACATCTCATCTAGCTCGTAAGCATGGTAACCAGCTAATTTATTGAATTTTAGTCAATAAATTACAATATCTGTAGCGCTGTCAACATAATTTCTTTCAGAAAGAACAATGCGGATAATCTGAGTCTAGCAGAAGTCAATCTATGGTTCTGGCAAGAGAAGTCAGAAACAGAAAAATGTTGTTAATAATTGTTGGTGATTAAATTGCTAGTAACGTCTGGTATAATTCTGTATGCTTCATTCCTTCAAACCCTATACCATCTAAAATTAGGTGGATCTTATATAACATCTTTGATGAAAGATATGGGATCCTTTTATAGCTTAGGACATCTTTATTGTGGAGTAGGAGTGTCTCTCTTGCAACTCAAAAGTTGCCAATCTCAGAATTGTCTTTGGTCCCTTGCTGTCAGTATCCTAGAGAAATTTAGGTGTATTTCTTTATAAAGAGGAACAGAAACTGCGAGTGAAAATTGAAGTCTTGGGCTACTATTCTGAAATTAGTTACAATGATGACTCAGTAAAATTAAAATCCTGTGACTATTGCAGAGTTCTTAGTGGGACTCAATATCACTGTTATGTTATGAAACTGGGGAAGGCAGTCTTAACTTTCACCTTATAGTTCATGCTCTTGCCTTAGGATTTTTTTATTTTAATATTAAAATCAAAATCATTCTTTTATTTTAAAAACTCCACAAAGAGTTTCCACTATGGAAAACGTAGTTTCCACTATGGAAAACTCTTAATATTTTCCACGATAGCTGTATTTGCAACCAGAACTATTGAAATTACGAGGAGTTATACAAAATGTATTTTTTCTTATGAAAACTAAAGTATTAATATAAATTTGTGGAGATTTTTTTTCCCACGGTGCTGGGAGAATGGTCTGGTATCGAAACAGTTAAGTATGCAAACTGGCATAAGGTGCCTGGGTTCTGCTTTTTCTACTCACACTAGAATCCTTCATTTTAAAAAACAATATTGTAGGCTCTGTAAAATTTTTACTCCTTTGCAATTTTCAGTCGTAATTACTTATCATGCAAAATGATATTCGGTTGATGTTTAGAAATTGAGATTCATTAATGAGTGTTAATAATAAAATTGTAGCCATAAATTATGCATGTTTTCAGTAGGAAGGAAAAAAAAATCATGTTCTTAATTTAAAAAAAAAAGTTTCTGCTATGGGAGAAGAAGCTCAGGATGTCTATTCAACATTTTTCTCTCAATTTTCATATTGGTTGAAGGGACTTAGTTGATTTCTCCCAATTTCTTGAATATAGATAGAAACCGTCTTAATTTCCTTATGTCAAGATATTCTTCACTTTATTCTAGAAGTGCTAGTACGTTTTGGATTTTAATATTAATTCAGGTTGAGCGTGTTCCAGTGTTACACTTTGAGTAGAAATGGGATGTCACTGACCAGAGTGCATGGCATATTTCTTCAGTTTTCACTTTGATAGTACTTTAGAAAGTCTTTATTATTGACCTTAGTGCTGTCAATTGCCATATTTACTGCGTCAAAGGGCAAAATAGTTTTGGCAGAAAATAAACCCCCTTGTGTTCTAACACTCCTCACCGAGTTGGGAGGTTAGGAGTTTAGGTTTAAATTCTGAGTGATGCCCAATTTGCCACTGTCAGTCCAGTTGCGTTTAATATATTAAACTCTCACGATTCTGGATGCACTAATAGTGGACTGCACCCTCAGAACTAGCACGGCCACTCTCTAACGTTTGGTCGCATTCAATGAGAAACCAAAATGGCTACTTAAGCAGTGCAGTTTATTTCAGCAACAGATATGAGGGTTCTTACGGTTTGCTGGTGATATAAACGCTATCTTCAAAGCACGTGTGAGGAAAAAATATTGTTAATATGTGTATAAAGCACGCGATAAAGTTACAAACAATACAGCCTGGCTATAAATGTAACAGGTAACCCTCTAGAGAGATTTCTAGTTTCCCAAGGAAGTGCTCAGAATAGGGACTTACCCACAGGCATCCCTATGGGGGGGAAGAAAAGCTCAGTCCCTCCACTGGTCCCAGGAGTCAAAGACAGTCCGTGATGGGATCCTCCCTGGCTTGTTCACGATGGTATCTTCCGTAGCTTCCCCTCCTTTCTTGGGCTATTTTTATACTATTTTTTACCTCCAAGGTGGAGTTTGAGTGACTTTAGTCATAAATACCTTTATTATGATTGGTGTAAAATTCTCTCGCCTCACATTTAAAGGTAGAGTTTACGAAAAATTCAGGGAGCCGACTCAAGGAGCAGTCGCACCTTGGAGGTGGGTAGCCTTTGGGCTGGAGGTGTGTTTTTGGTATTATAATGAGCAAGGTTCACACAAAGGACAGCATTTCATCAAAATTTGACAGCCTGTTGGCTCAGGGTAGCAAGCATGCTGCTTATCAGTTCCATAGGTTCACCTTATTCCCAGACCTGCTGTGTAATCACAGAGTTGGCCACGGAATCTTCACTCCGCTCCATCCTCCGCGTTGCTTTTGCAAGCAATATTGTTCAGGGAGTCATGACGTAGCAGATTTCTTGCATACCAGCCACCCCTGTGTTCTACCCTGGAAACATTTCAATTTTATATCTTTCCTTGGTGTGTGAACAATGCTATATATTTTTAATAAAAATTATATTTTAGGAATTATTCCACAATGTTGGGTTGCCATTTTTTGTTGGCAGTCACTCAAGCTTCTATATACATACACTGCTTGCTGTACTTTTAGTTTCTCTGGCTCTATGCATCGAGTACTCAAATGAATCGCTCTAGGAGTCGTGAGACAGGTTAGAGCCTGCTGCCTGAGTAGTGGTTCTGCAGAGGGCCACAAACAGCTGCAAAACGACAGTAGTTGCTGTGCATGCACATTTTAATTAGGCTTCTCCAAAAGGATAGAAAGGCTCTTTTCCCAGAAAGTCCCTTTCCAGTTTTCATTGATGACTGAGTTCAATTTCAGAATTCTTTTTAAGTCCAGGGAGTAGTTTTATACCAGTTTGTTGTGGTCAGCGAGTCTTAACATTTACAATTTTTGTTTGTTTTAAATAGTGTTTCCCACAACAAGGAAACCTGGTTTCACATGCTGTGTACGCTACATAACGTTGCTTGTTCTACAACTGGTTTGGGAGCCCGCTAGGTCATTACATCTCTGTATATTAAATAACACTGTTACATAGATCATATTGAAGAAATGAAGATCGGTTCTTCAGTCACATCCACCGTCACACCCAGCGTAGCACTAGGAATAAGCTTGTATTAGCCATCGTGGATAATATTATTGCTTTTAAACCCTTTCAGGAATACAAACATTCAGTCCTTTTCCAAATAATGCCTCAGAATGATGGCAGTGGCTTTTTATTTAAGTACAGACAAGGCTGAGTCACCTCCTCATCTCTGCTCTGCTCTTTCTTATTTCTAGTAGATGGTGAGATCACTTATAATGGTTTCTAATTCTAATTCTATTGAAACGTGAGTGTGCCTTTTATTGTTAAACAAATCCACACATTCTGAAATACTTTCTTTGCATTTATTCAAAGGGAACAGATAGTTAATGAAACTAATGACATTTTAAGCCAAAGGAATAGCATCTGTGGTTAAGATATTATGATGTAATTAAATTGTTCTACACGTTGCCAGATGATGTTATGGTGGCCAAAGCCATAGATGAGCTCAAAAAGGGATCAGTCTAATTTCTAGCTCGGGAATTTATGTGCTGGGGATTGGCAGAAGCTTGAACAGCATCCCAGGGAAGAGTTATTCTACAGATATTTTTATTGACATCAGTTACTATCCACTGTCAGGGGTAGAAAACCAGACAAACCAAGACTAAGTTCATATTTTTCTGTGTCTGAGAAGTGTGTGTTAAAAACAGTATAATACTTGACTTCGACAGTACCAGGAAAGCTTTCAGATGCCACTGTGACCACTGACATGGGCCCAAAAGTGGAGATAAAATGTCTGAAAATGCATAGCCCTACCCTACAGATTATTTCAGCATGGGTGCTCCTTCCAATCACAACTAAAAACTATACTGAAGAGGAAAAGTCTTCATTCCTTAAGTATTCATTACAGTAATGCTAATGCTATAATGGTCAAATGCTAAAAGACGTTGTTAGTGGCATAGCCTGCAGTTGGAAATTAGGTTCTGTCATATCCAGAGAAGAAAATTGAAAACCTGTGCAATAGCTACAGACTCTATACCAATATTGTTTGAATATTAAAGAACAGCAAAAGACATGCAGATTTTCATGATACATAAATCAGTACTAAACATGCTGGATATATCTCCTATTTGGAATAGAAGAGCCAGACAAACAAATACATTTCTTTGAGTGATAACAGATGAAGGTACCAAAGCATAAAGGTTAAGACTGAGAAGGAATCAGGTTAAAACTTCGAAAACCTTTTGCATTCACTGTGGGCATTGCCTTTCACATCGAATATCCTCACTGGGGCTAAAAAACTGCTTAATACAAAATGTATTTGACTTTTAGCTACTTCATTCAGTAGTAGAAATGCATTATTACTGTTCTGCCCACAAAGCTGGGATTTGCCCATTTTTTGCATCCTAAAAAAGAACATTAGCTACAGAATTCCTGGCACACAGTTGCTTCCTCTGTTAGTTTCAGGAGCTAACAATAACCACTTCCATACATTTTCAAAGCTTAGATTTTTGAGATTTTAAGGCATTAAGATGAGTTGCAGTAGTTTTTCTGTGCTTCAATATGTGTCTGTAAAGTAATAATTTCCAATGTTCAGAATGGTTGCTATTTAGAAACTGTTAGAAAACAGACTGCAATAGAACTTTCTTTTTTTCTTGACACTGTTGAATTAGCTGGTTGTTAAACTAAGAAACATAGTGATTTATTTAACACATTAGCAAATGGAACCGTGAACATAATACAGCTGTGGACAATGTTTTCAAGACACCTGCCTAAACTTTTGGTCACTGAGAAACGCCAATGGGCACAGTTCTCCCAGGTGTCATGTGGCTGTGTTTTAAAACAGTGGCATATTTGAACCAGAGAAAAATCTCAGACCAAAATAATACGAAACTATCTCTAGACAGCTTCATAATAGCAACATAAGGAGGAGCCCACCTGTTTGCAAGGAGGTTATCAAAGGTGGAGAGAAATACTCTGTTCTCAGCGTTACAGTTTTATAAGGACCAAAGGGTTTTGATTGTCAATAATATGGTTTTGATTTGTCATAGAATGATAGAATAGTTTGTGTTAGAAGTGACCTTTAAAGATTATCTAATCCAAGCCCCTGCCATGATCATGGACATCTTCAACTAGATCAGGTTGCTCAGAGTCCCATCCAACCTGAACATGAATCCCTCCAGGGATGGGGCATTACCACCTCTCTGGGCAACCTGGGCCAGTGTCTCACAACCTTCACAGCAAAGAATTCCTTCCTGAGATCTCACCTAAATCTCCTCTCTTTCTGTTTAAAACCATTCCCCCTCATCCTGTGGCTCCTCTCCCTGATCAGGAGTCCCTCCCCATCTCTCCTGGAGCCACTTTAGAGACTGGAAGGGGCTTTAAGGTCCCAGAAGCCTTCTCCAGGCTGAATCCCACCCAGCTCTCTCAGCCTGTCCTCACAGCAGAGGGGCTCCAGCCCCTCAGAGCATCTCCGTGGCCTCCTCTGGCCCCGCTCCAACAGGTCCATGTACTTCTGCTGTTGGTGGCCCCAGAGCTGGAGGCAGCACTGCAGGGGGGTCTCCCCAGAGCGGAGCAGAGGGGCAAAATGCCCCCCTTTCCCTGCTGGACATGCTGCTGGGGATGCAGCCTGGGATGCAGGGGTCTTTCTGGGCTGTGAGCTCACATTCACAGCTCATGTTGAGGTTCTCATCCACAAGTTGTTTTTGTCAGAGCTGCTGTCCATTCCTTCATCCCCAGCCTGTGCTGATACCAGGGGTTGCCCTGACCCAGGGGCAGGACCATGCAGTTGGCCGTGTTGAACCTCATGAGGTTCACACAGGCCCACTTCTCTCTATTTGTATTATAAAAATTTTCTGCAAGTCACAGACGTGGACTTGTCTGGCATTAAGGAATATTGAGGTTGTAGCTAGGGCAGTAAATCTGAGTGTTTGCATGTAGTGTTCTGTAAAAGCTAGTTCAGGTTTCTAGTTACAGCAAATACCTTGGGGAACCATTGTTACAGGCTGAGACAAAAACTAGAATTTATATAAGGTAGTGTCTATTTTTTTCCATTTCTTTGCTTTTCAGCCTGTATTTTTCAATGGATCTTGAATTTTCTATATGTCTTTGTCCCACTGGAATTCATTAACTCTACTTCTAGAGTGTAAAGGGGACAATTTAGATGTAGCTATGTTTGTGTTATTTTTGTTTTGAACTGAGATGTCCAATCAACACCTGCAGACTGTGTATGCATTAGTTTACTCTGTGTGCTGCCTAGGAAGTATGGTCTAATGATGGTTTTGATAGAGTAAACATTTGCCAACAAGGTTTTTATTGTGTACATTCTCAGCGCCGTATGAACGAGGCAAATTAATCACCCTGGCACCTCTTTTCTTGTGAAATTCACTTGTTCTGAATTTTGTTTAATTCCCTTTCACTCTTTGTATCTCTTATTCAGACTGTTCAGAGCTACATACAATTTATAGGGAAAGTGGATTATTTTTCATGGTATTTTAGCTTTAAAGCACTTTTATCTAACAAAAAGGTTCATCTAAACACATTGTGGTGGTATTGTCCCTATAAATGTAAGCAGTTACATTTATGAATCTTGTACATAGCAAAGATTATAAGAGGGTTCTCAACAGGAACGTGTTACGGGTTTTGTTATAAAAATATTACCAAAAAAAGTAGCCGTTTTGTTAGATGAAACTGTTTCAAACTTCTTTCATTACTTGAAGACATAACATTGTCTTTACAGGTCTTTTGAAGTTGGGATTTTTTTAGATGGTTGAAAAAATTCTTCCAATATTTGAAAAGATCAACTGAGATGGCTGGTCATAGAACTTCAGGGCAAACCCCAAGAGGGTTTTGATCCACAATCCCTTAAGGTGCTGTACATTTGTGTTTTCATTCATACCAGTGCCTTCAAAAACTTGCCAAGTTTGAAAAATATATATCTTTGTTTTATTTCACACTAAAGGTCTCATTCAGAGAGGCACTGTAAAACAGTGTATCCCCTTTATGTTGCTCTTCTTGGGAATCAAGGAATAGTGTGGCCTAATGAGGTGCTACATAGGTTATCAACAGGATTTTATGATGGACTTCAATAGCTTTACATCAGAAGCAAAGTTAAAAGACTTATAAGAAAAAAAATTAAGTGAAGAGTTAGTGCCCTGTGATACCATTTTTCAGGAAGAAAAAGTTCAATAATAATACCAATTGAAAAATAGAGGTTAACAAAGGCAAATTCTTGATAAGGTGCTGTGTTTTTCTGGTTTGTTCATGATTACTGAATAATAACATAATGAATCAAATATGTAGATAATTCTGTAATTGTCAGAGCTTACAAGTATTTTTAAATAAATTTCAAAATAATTTCTTTGGAGTATTATAAGTAGCAATTATTGTGACAGTACCTAAATTGATTACAAGCTGTTCATTGTTAAGTATTGTTAAGTATATATTGAGTTAGTTTGGTTTACAATGAAGTGCCTGAGACAATATAAAGAAATTTGATATCTTAATGTATAATTTTCGCCATGTCCTTGTCCTCTGTTGTCTTGAACTGTTAGTACAATAATAAAAAAAAATAAAAAAACAAAAGCAAACAAACGAACCATTTAAAAAAAAAAGTCATTATTATAAGTATTTCATTTCAGGATTTTCTCATCCCTTTCTCCATGTAGGTTTGCAAGTGAAGGAAATATAACAAATTAACCACAGTAAGGTTATTGGGACATTTTGTGGGTATTCAGATAAATCTTATATACTTAAGAAAGCAGAAATGTGCATTGGAAACTTAGCACTGGATCATGTTTAATTGTAGAAGTCATGAAAAAAGTAAATTCTGACTATGTAGTTTAGACCAAATCTGATGTATAGCCCTGTTCAAATGCCGCATTTGAAAACACGGCAACAATAAACCTACCAAATGGTTCAGTAAAAACTGTTCTTGTGTTCTGTCAGGATACCGGTAGGACTGTGTCTCCCCTGATCTGTCTTTGCAGTTTAGCTATAGGAAAAACTGAAGTACAGCATAAACACATGAAAAACTTACAGTACTGAGATCAGATCAAAGCTCTGTCTTGCACAATATTGTGTTTGATCAATTATGAATACCCAGGGAATAGTATGAAAACAGGGCAAGTAGATATTGATAGCTCCCAGACTACTTCCACATAGGTGTCTGAATCCACTTCCAAATCCACTGCCATCCAGTTTCCCCTGAACTGGTCTAATTCATTCACAGCTTCATTATTAGTGTGAGAAGATATACATTCTTCGTTTGTTTTGAGCCTCCCAGCTCAAATCCCTTCATATCCCTTCATCTTTGTATTAAAAGACATAATGAATTACTTGTTGCCAGATGACTTTCTCCATACCACACCTGAATTCCTAGATACCTGTCAAACAGATTCCTGGCTTAGATCAGTTCCTTCCCAAAATATTTCACCGTGGATTCACATCTAATAAGGATTAAAGGAAATTACTCAAAAGATTTCATGTGTAGGATTTGATTTTGCAGGCCATACTTTGGTGGGGAAAAAAGAAACTTGGAAAAGTTTCCAACTGGTTCTAGGTATAAATAAAAAAATAGAATACATCTATATCTCCATCCTTAACTGTACTGTATCACTACAGTCCAGCTGCACAGACATTGCAGTATTTGTCATAAAGAGGAACTACAACAGGATCCCTCAAATTCTGTGCTGAATTTTGAGCAAGCAGTTATATTAAAAAGAATTATTGAAATTTTACAGATCTATATAAATAAGTTTTTATATATTTGTATTCATACATAATATGTATAGATACAAATTGTTAAATCTATTTTGTGATTACGCTTAGAAATTCACATTTTACTTAAAAAAGAACATTTCTTACCTACGTCTAAAGAAGGCATTTTTGTATTTTGTTTTATATTGTGCTTGCTTTGAAACCTGATACCATCTCGGGAGAACACACGTAATATAATGCTCCATCATTTATTGAAATTTACCACTTCCTTGGCTCTCATAAGGCTTTTCAGAACAATGTTTTACATTTCCTCTACATGATAATTTTTTTTAATTCTAGTGCTGTATTTAATAATTACTATAATTCAGTCTTAGAAATGTAATTGTATTTCCAGATTAAAATATTAGTATTAAGGAATTTATGTCATCTGTTGCATAGAGAGTAAATGACAATACTAAAATAGTAAATTTAATCATCTTTACACATCTATTTAAATTTTATAAAAAGGCCATTAGAGCTGTTTGTATTTATCCTACTGAATAAGGAAGTTTAAAAGGACAAGTCGGAACACGTTTTGATTCCATTTCAGTATAAGTGCATTTCAGAAGAAACTGCTCCTGCGGTGATGTGGGATGGGTTACGTTGCTAATCTCAGCACTGTCTCTCAGGCTATCAGTACTCGTAAATCACACAGTCTGTAGTAAGAAGAGTAAGTTGGAGAGGTTAGAAATCCAGAGAATACTGTGACAGAGGTGATAGATTATATAAAATGACTATAATCCAAAGATTTTTCTCTGAAGGGGAATGTCTGGCATTTGAAACATCTGCCTGCATTTGTTTGCCTTGGGGGATATGTACCATATGCTAGATACAGAGAGTAGTTTTGAATTATTATCTGATAATTTTTATAATTATGAAAATTGAATTCATTGAAAATTGTGAGATGAAAGTTCCTCTAAATCTCATGGATCACATTCTAAACAAATTCCTACTTACAGGAAAAGATTCTTTGGTGTATATTTTAAATCCAAGCTCATCAATAAGAGGGAAAGAATCTGAGTACAAATATGTGTTTATTTTATTATATATTTGTATTAGATTCTATTAATACATTAATTATATTAATACATAAAACCATATAATATTAAACACTAACATTTTTAAAATTATTTTGTACTGAGCTAGAAGAACTCACAGCTGATCTCAGTCACTGAATAAACTGTGAGTTTGATTCCCTGAACACCTCTTCTCTCTAATTCAGGAAAGACAATTTAAATCAGCACAGATTACTTTGAAACACTCTTTATAATAAAATCAGTCTAATAATGAGATGGTAGTCTTCAAATATGCGTTATTCAAAAGAAAAACAGATGTTTAAAATCAGTGACTCATTTTTTGATTCAAAATTTGCAGTTTTACAGTAATTTGTATCACATGAGATAACCTCTTCCACTGGATATTGCTGGGGTGAATGAGAAAGTTACTAAGAGGCAGTAGTAGTGAACTTTTTTGAAAAGGAATAAATTAGCTCAGGTTAATGTAGCCATTATATTTGTTGTCATTTTAACAACAAAACAGAATTTTCAAAAGTGGAAAGATTACTCGTCAGTAGCAGTCATCAGTAAGTCATCAGCGGTCATCAGTTAAGATACCTCACTCACTGACTAAATCTGAGGGTAAGGGTAAAAACCATAGCCATTTAGTCCTGGGAAAGATCTTTGAGGCTGCCAGCGTTGTTTAGTAGCTTAAATTACATTTGCTTTCAGTATTATATATTCTTCAGAACTTTTATAGTGGTTTATTTTTATTCCTGTATTTTTGAGAAGTGTTTACTTTTGGTTCATCCAGTTAATAGCCACATCAAAATGCTCCCCTCAACCCCCATATTAGAGAGATTCATTATCATAGGCTCTTGTTCCAGTGGTTCAGAGTAAGGAAGAGTTTTTCTGACTTTATGTGGCTTTAGATGTTTAGGGTGATGAGATGAAGAGGGAAATGAACAAAGGAGTTTGTCAACAGTTTAATACTGTCTTTTGTAATAGGTAAAATATTCCAGATTTCAGTAGTTTATAGCTTAATTACTAGTGAGGTTTGTTTACTTTTATATTGCACAAAATCTTAGGTTGCCATAGTTCCTCAGGTAAAATCAGAAAAAATGGGTAGTCTACAGCAGGTTTCTTAAGATGCTCATCTCACCTCTTTGATACTGTTTTCTTCTAATAGAAAACCAGCAATTAACATCCCAACCTAAATCAGCCTCTTGAAAGGATTTAATCCCCAATGCAGAACAACCATCATGATTAGTAGTGTAAATATAACTTATGCCCCAAAATGTACATCTGGTGCCTCTGAAAATTATTCTTTTTAGAGTGTCTTTAAATATATTCTTTCTGATGTTGTCTTCTTTCTAAGAAAGCTAAATAGCATAGATCTGGATTGGAACACAAAACGATCAGCTTCTGCTATCCCAGGAAATGACATACAAATGGATCTCACTGCTTAGGATTTGTTTCCAGTATTCGGGATGAATTAAGATTCCACAACAACTCGGTTTTGCTGGTTGAACCTTTTCCTCTGGGTCTCTACCTTTGCTATTGATTGACAGTTATATGCATTTATTCTCATGTTTTAGGTTTGAACTTTCTTCCACAGCTTCTGTTTATCAGCGGGGACAGTAATCATGTTCCTTCTCAGTTTTCATGGGGAAAGGCTAAACAAATCGAACATTTTCAGCCTTTTCTGGTTCATAAACCCAGTACTTAGTGCATACATTCAAGTTGTTTAGTTCATAACTGCGTGGCTCTGAATTTTGCATTTTTAACTTTATTTCTTTATGCTTCTGTTAATGTAGCTGGCAAAGTCATCAAGGTCTTCCTGTAAGATCTTCCACATCTTTTGTGTGTTATAAATGATGAAATAATTTATGCAAACTTCATTAGTACATGGTATTTTACCTGACTCATTAAGGTATTAGATTAGATCCATCTTTTTTAAAGAGCTCCACTGTCGTCTTTCAGACTCTGGACAGATTCTTCTCTGTATCATAGTTCTTCACAGCACTCCTGTCTTCTATCTTAACTTCTTGTGAAGACAATATGAAATGTTTTAACAAGATCCAGATAAATCTATCACATTTCTGATTTAAAAAGAAACTTATTTAACTTACTTTAAAGCTATCAAATTGCCACTCCATAGTCTATGAAAACCTCTTCTTTTTCTTTTGCCCCTTCCTTTTAACATGTCTTTACATCTTCTTTGCTTCAATATTTGTTAAGGTCTTGTTTATTCCCTAGTTTTATCCTAGCACCAGAAATAAAATTATAGCAGTTTTCTTAAGATGTTACAGAGGTATATATTGCTGAATTACTGATCACACAAGTAGCTTATAAATGTTTTTGTTTTATGAGCCCTACTACAGCTGCTGAGTTCAGGAAAAAAAAAAAAAAAGTACTGTAGTTTATAATAATAAAGATCAGATAAATTGTACTTGGATTCAATATGCTTTATTTAGAAAGTTATTTCAGGTTTTGTACAATTTCTAGAAAGAGCTCTTTCCAGCCTTACAAGGGAAGTTTTGACTGGAAACCTCATTCTGTAGGGTGTTTGTTTTCCAGTTATCACATTGGGCACAACATAGAGTTATGACAAGCATATAATAGTCATAATGTGTCAATAGACTATACTTGCTGCCTGATATTGTACATATGCATACCTAAAAGAAAGCAGTAAACTGAAATAAAAACAAAATTAATGCCGAAACAATGCCAGTGAGTGTCTACCTTATGTGAACCTGGGCAGGTTATTTTATGGAAATATCCATAAATAAAACAACTTTTGAAGATAAGGAAAAGCAAATCTCATTGTGTGAAGAACAGTTTAGTATTGTCATCTTGAATCTTTTTTTCATACCGTAGAGGTGATATTGTTGAATTCAAAAATACATGGGAACAAACCACCCCAGAGGGTATATTGAAAGTTGTTTAAATTGTGAGGGGATTCTTCATTAATATATGAATATAACAAATAAATGGTTTGATGTAATATTAAGTGCACTCTCAGAAGAACATAAACGCATGCGAACCCATTTAGTGTGCTTATATAGAGACAGAATTCATATCTGACAGTAAAAGCTGTAGGGTAAACTGTATTTACTGCATGCTGTGGGCAGTTTCAGCTTGGGCTTGTAACTAATACAGCAATACTGCAGCCAGTCTAACATTCATAGGGTCTAAGCAGCTTATTTACAGTAAATCTGTTCTGTCATCCCAACCCCCTAAACAATATAATGGAATTATAGAGTTTTGATGACCAGATGCAAAGACATAGTTCTGTTTTGCACTTACTTTGTAGGTACAACTTAAAATTGGTTATAAAACCCAGAAGTTCTGTTTCTCTCAAAAATTCTGCATTGAAAGGTCACAAATTTTTTTCAAGATGCTGGTTTGAGATTAAGAGGAATATCCTGAGAGAGGAAAAAAAGAAATGTTAAGAAGCCTAATTGTACAGGAGATCGTATTATCAATTCATATCCTGCATCTAGTGGACAAGTTTCAAAGATTTAGTGTATTAAACTTCCCATCCATCTGTCAGGTCCCTCTTCTGTTGTTGAGCACGGAATCTGACAGATACACTCCATACTCTCACTGCATTACTCTGAGCTCTAGAAAGGGGAAGCTGCCAGTGCAATTTGTTTCAAAGAACTTCTAAATTGACTGCAAAAATAGAAGAATATATCGAGGGAAAAAAACACAATCGTGAACTTACTTTTAAGTTCATTCCATATTATTAATTAATATATTAATGTATCAGTATATTTCTTCTCTATAAGTAATTTTCCCATTTTGTTGTATTGTGAATATGAGGATGAATAGCAGTGTCCACGCTCAGCGTGTGAGAACCTTTTGCAATTGATTTTTTACCATTTAAAGAGCATTTCTATCAAAAGGGTAGATTTTGGCTTCCCTGTAAGATGCCTGCCTGAGTTAATTGGGCCTGGTACAGACAAACCCTGGAAAATTCTGTGGTTAAAATGGAGTGGACCCATTCTCACCCCATTCTCAATCTCTTAGGTACAGCATAGCGGTTCTGTGCGCTTTGTTTTAATTCACCCTTTTTGAAGGTTTTCTTTCCTGCCAGATTAGCAGCATTTTAAATATAAAAATAATAATAATTTGTGGTTGGACTCGATGATCTTAGAGGTCCTTTCCAACCTAGATAATGCTATGTTTCTAAATAATCCTATAATTAAACATTATTAAGAGCTGAAAATTATTTTTTAATAGAGTAGATTTTCTTCCCTTCTTCCTGACGAACGAAGCAGAGATTTATGTGTCAGGCTACTCTGCTTTTGTATCCAAAGATTTCTTGTCACTGAAGTGATACGGAGTGCTTTTGCTTGAACAGGATTGTTAGTTGTTGTCAAAGCTCTTTAAGAGTCTGACAGCTCTTGGCTTTCAGGAACAGCACAGAATGAGAGTTAATAACGTAGAATACATGGATTTTAGCAAGATATGGAGCAATGAAATTTAGCAGTGGGAGGAATCGGCGCCACCAAGCTCCTACACAAGTGATAGGGAAGGAGTATTCATGAGAGAATAACAATACAAAGAAAGCAGCAAATACATCAAGATATGATGGGAAGTAGTTACTTTGATACAGGCTTACGTTTTTCAATTTCAATTACGTTTATCAATTCCTTTCTTCGCTTTTGTGGCAAAAAAGGGATCAGACTTTCTGCACTCTACAATGTACACCTGATATGATGGTAAACTTGCCTAATGAATCCTCTAAAAAATCATCAGAAACTTTTACTTCATATCATTAATAATTACATTCAATACTGTAATTTTATATACAGACAGAACTGCTAGAAAATAAGTATTTTTTTTTCTTTCCTTCTCTAAGCTTGTTTCTAAGACTTTAGGCCTAATGGCTAGCTTAAGTGCATGGTGATGAAACCAGGGGTTTTTCTATCAGTTACCTGTTATCCTTATATGTCATTTAAAATATAGGGTAAGTGAAATTTTTGAGTACTTTAGATAATTTTTCTAGTATTTAATATTTTGGGGGAGAGGATCATATTGCCTGCATCCATGGGAGAGAGAAAAAACAAGCCAAAATAGTTCTTGAAACCTTTTTTCCCATTATTTTGTGATTACTTCCTTATATAGAACAGTAAAATCAGTACTGATGTGAGGGATTGAACCTGTTTATAAGGTTAAGTTATACTTTTAACTGAATCTATACCGCTTGTTTTTTGATAGCAAACTTCGCTAAGGAGTTCCACTCTCTGTCCCTGCATGGTTCTGTTTTAATATCTGCTTTAAATCTATCATATAAAGTTATGTTTCATTTTAATTACAGAATATATCTAGAGCCGTGAATCTGCATTAATCTAAATAATCAAGGCACATGAATAGTAAGGAGGAGCATTCCAGTCCCTAAAAACTTTAAAATTCTGGTGTGTTCTAACTTTGTACAGTATATGGAAAATTGTATCTTAGGAAATGGAAATTAAGTAATTTTGGAAAAGAGAGAGAGCAGCTGAAATACTCTACCTCACATTTATAGTTCTCATTGAACTTGTAGCTTGGGTTTACATTCACTTACTCCCTCTTCTGCCATCTCCTGAAATAGCAGTACCTCATATCAAATTATCAAGGCAACATCTGCCAACAGTTTTGTCTACAGAATATTGAACTGGTGGATCAAAGCAGTAACTTGGAGAGTTTTGCTAAGGTATCCTAATTTTCTACCCAAGTTAGATACTCGTTTTATGGCATGTATGAGGTATGTATTTATAAGCAGCAAGTCTTTTGAAGGAATAAATTACTTAATGTTAACCTCATGTGACAATGCTATAAAAAGAGCTATTTTTTCCTCCTCTAAGAAAAGCTGTCTGAGATCTTCTAGATTTGTAAGAATGTACAATATAACTATATAACATCACTGTCATAGTAGCAGCACGAGTGGAAACAACCTTTGGATAATTTTGAATTTATCACGGCTCTTAAAATAAAAATTTTCGCTTGGAGGGGAGAGGAGAATTAATATGAATTTATTCTGTTGTAGATGTGTTCCCAAATGCTATAAAAATGACTTCAGCTGCTGCTTCTTAGGAAAAAGAAATCAATAAAGGAAGCCAGACATAACAAATGAGAATTTCAGGCCCAGTGACAGCAGACAGAGACCTGGGTGCCTTATATCTACACACCTTTCAATCAAGTAATATGTGTATGTGTACTGCAGTGGAATAAACTGAAGACACTCTGGCAGCCAAGAAGACTTTGATCACTTTTGTTCATAGATGTGACTCATATTTCAGTAGCCTCTTTTTTTCTAAGCTACTGATCTTCCCTAAACTTTACAGTGAGTGCTCAGTGAACTTAAAGAAACCTTTACTCATTCTGCAAACAGACATTAAATACTCATGCTGAGCCACACTATTGTTTTTTCATAAAATATCAGATACTTTCTCTTTGTGACAGTTTTTTTGTCCAATGTCCTTCACATTCTGCAGAGCAAATTATGGTGAAAGATAAGTTACTTCTTTTAATCTTTTAATTAAAGTCCTTTCATTAATTCAGTGTTATAGCCAAAATGAAGTTTGAAAATACTAATTTGCCTACGTTTTTCATATTTTATGAGTTTTGTTGGCTGATGGTTTCTCCTGATTCCATGGCACATTAAGATATTGTACACAATTAAAAATGAAGATGATAAATACGTTTTCATAAGTCACCCTAGTATGCCTGAAGGGAATCATAGAATGGTTAGACTTGGAAGGGACCTTGAAGATCACGCAATTCCAACCCCCCTGCCCTGGGCAGGGACACCTCCCACCAGAGCAGATTGCTCAAAGCCCCATCCAGCCTGGCCTTGAACCCTTCCAGGGGTGGGTCAGCCATGGCCTTCTTTGGGCAACCTGGGCCAGGGTCTCACCACCCTCACAGCAAAGAATTTCTTCCTAATATCTAATCTAAATCTCCCCCCTTTCAGTTTGAAATGCTTCCCCCTCATCCTATGGTTCCTATCCCTTATCAAGAGTCCCTCCCCAGCTCTCCATGGAGCCCCATTAGGGACTGGAAGGGGCTCTAAGGTCTCCCTGGTGCCTCCTCTTCTCCAGGCTGAACACATGAACTCTTTCAGCCTGTCCTCACAGCAGAGGGCTCCAGCCCTTAGAGCATCTTAGTGACCTTCACCTTTGTGGATCACCTTCATGGAATAGGATTTTGCAAATCCTAAATGTCTGAAGAGAAGGCTAATAAGAGTTGACTTTCTCCAGGCGAGGATTCAGGGATACAGAAGGCATGGGAGGGACTGCCTCCTTCTTTTGGTTGCTTGTAATGGTAGACTGGATGCTGGATCTAAGATATTGTCATTTATTTATTATGATTTTTTTCCAGATGAGGGCATAATGGGTGGGCTCTTTGCAGTCTGTGAACGTTGTATGTGAAGAATACATAAGTGAAGCTGGATGTGGCACGTTCTGGGTGTCAGACAAAGGCATGTGGGCATGTGAGCTTTTGAACACTGCTGAGGGAATGCGAGAAAACTGTAGAAAATAGAGAGTGTCAACTTTGTGCATTGTTCTTAATATTATTCTTTTCAGCATAACCTCTGGAATGGGCTGTGTTCTATGCTGTACAAGTTTTTGCTAGGGAAAAAAAACCCACCAAAACCCAAAAAACAACCAAAACCTAGGAAATAAAGAACATCTGACTTGCAAAGCGATGACCTGACAGTGTAGTCAAAGCCTTTGTTTGCTCCTGCTACATCTGCTTTGGCATTGCCTTTTCCAGTGGAGATAACTGGATCCTCTTTCTAGCTCCCTCCCAACCAGAACGATTGTTGACCCGTGCAGAATACACACCATGCTTCCCCCCCAGGGGTGAAGAGCCATTATGTTTGCTGTGTTGACTCAGGTCTCCCAGAGGCATCATAACTATCAGAAGCAGATCACTACCCAGAAGTTGTGGGAGCAGGGCTGTCCTGCTACACCTTTGGGTTTTTAGTGCTACAAGCATCGTAAATGTTTCCTTAAAATGTCTCAATCTCTGGTCTCTCTTGGGAAAAACCCTAAAAAAAGTACATTTCATATGGTCATTTATAGCCAGAAGTACCGGTTTAAAAGCACAGCATGGACAAAAACAGGTGAACTGAACATTTTTGCTTTCAGTAGAGAGAGATACTGAAAGTGTATTCAAAAACACTGGGTTTAGATTTTGAGCTCTCTGGGAAGTCACAGGTGATTTTTCTGAAACGCTGTCTTGTCTTCTGCTGCCTTTTAGTTCATGTTGTGTGATAATCCCTGGTATTCAAATTGAAAGAGATATTTTTTCATTACTTTTACATTCATTTGAAATTATTCATTATATCAGCACTTGATCCTTTCTCAGCAATGTCAAAAACAGTTATTAGAAGTAATCATTACAATATCGTTACAATAGCAATCACAGAAAATCAGCATTCCGGACATTGTCAGACTCAAAAAATTATGCAAGGTTGTGAATATTTACAGTGGTTTGGATAAATGAAAGAGGCTTGCCAAGAAAATACAAATTCTTCAATAAATACATTCTTTAATTTTTTAGAGGATATATAAATAATGATTTTGAGGAACCAGGAACGCTTTCTGCTTTGTTCATATTTTAATAGTGTACTCCTCTTTGCTGTTCCAGTAATTAAGTCTTATGCCATTCCAGAAAGCATAAATCCCACTGAGATGTTTAAGTTTGGAGCAACCTCTTGATGTACAAACAAAATAAATAAAAAAATAAAGACATGTAGCCAGGATCTTAACAAGCTGTTTTGCTTTTACCTTTGAAAGAAAATTGGATGGTAAAGCAATATGGCCTCCTGAAACTGTTCTAGCCTTGTTGTTAACTAGAACCTCCGTTTGAAATTCATTGCCTTCAATTACATTTTTTAAAGAATTTTAATTATGTGCCTGAAAAGAATAAAGATGCTCCAGGCTCCATTTGTTTATCGGGGAAGGCCTAAAAAAAATGAGGACAGAGCTTCCCAGCTCATGCAGGGGTTGCAGAGAGAGAGAGATGACTTTTAATTCGACAAGTTCAGAGAGATTTCTTAGTTTGACGCGCACAGCAGGGGGTCTTTGAGTGCCTGGCAATACTTCAGCATTCTGAGCTTTGAAAGTCTTTCCCTGCAGCAGAAATTGTATCAAAAGCCAATGATAATATTCCCTGCAAGGTAAAGGACCCTATTGAAGATTTCTAGAGCTGTTTATTTATTCATCACAGTTTTTTCTTTTAGGAACGTATCAGGCGTATAGGTAATAATTCACACAGATGCGATGAAAATGAAACAAATAAATAAATAAATAAATAGGAATCCCTCATTAAACCTTCACCTTTCTCTTAAGTTTTCTGCAGGCCACGTTCACCTATAAAATTTCCAGTCATTGCCTGCCATGTATTCTGCGTCCAATCTTCACTTCAAATCCCAGCTTTTCCTTATTTTTAAGGGAATTGTCATTTCTGTCTGCCTTCTACCACCAGCTGAGTACATAAGATGTTTATGGCCATTTCCTTCCACTAAACCCTCAAAGTGATTGATTAATTTTACAGAAAGATATTCAATTTCTTAGGGGTCTGTTTAAATCTTATTTTTTAAAGTAGATTTGAGATAACGTTTCAAAGCCAAGATTAAAGCGTTATTTATATTCCAGAAATCAGAGTTTTAATGTTTTGGCATTACTTTTCTTTGAAAAGTATACACATATGTTTTTCTTTCTGTTTTTGTTCTGTTTTGTTTCTGCAGCAGAGCTGGGACTGTGAAACTACGACAACCTTTCCCTTGTGTAATGTCAATGTCGGCTATCACTTTGGCAGAATCAGCCAGCTCAGTGAAGACAGAAAAACCCTCCTTCCCTCCTGTTTTTTCATCTGCTGGTGGCATTCAAAGTGACCTTCCCTTATAAATATTGGTGAGTGACCACATGGGGAAAGCAGTTCCTTGGTGCAAAGAAACTTGTTTCAAAAAGCAGTGTTGACCTGAGGGGTTTCTTTTTTTTTTCTTTTTTTCCCAAAGTTAAAAATAACCCGCATATGCAGGTGATAGTTTTTTTTTTTTTCTTTCTTCATAATAATTGAGGTATTTAACATCAGTTGTTTCTGTAGACCTATAAGGATTTATAGCACACTAGCAAGCACTGCCTCTACAAAATCTTCTTTCAAAATACTGTTTTGGAGAGAGAAACACTTCCTGATAGCAAACAAGAATCTCACCCCTCTTCCTGTTACTTTCTGTTGGCTAAATGGTCTGGAGTGGTATAAATTTATCATAAGGCCCCAAATATGGCAAGACGAAACTTTGCCGGGTGTAGAAATTAAGGGAGATAGCTAGAGGCTGCGTTCTGAGGCCTTTCTGGTTTGGGAAGCGTGCCGAGGGTGAAATCAGAGCACTGCAGGAATTTTGATACCCACAGGGCAGTCCAGGCATGATGTGGGAGCTGTAGTAGTTTCATAAGGCTGTCGAAATTACATAGTTCAGTACTGAGAAAGTTTTCGGGTCATTTGAGGTTATCTCAGCTGATTTATCCTGCTTGAGATATCCAGTATGCCTAAAGAGATTTTTTCAGTGTGGAAGACAGATGTGTAGATAGTGAAATAGCCACCCCGTGGCTCGGGAATATGTAGTGTACCATAACACAGAACATTGCTCAGACACAAAAAATATTTAACCTGGCTTGGAACAGTTTGGATGCTGTAAATACGTGCGGGATCTAAGGCTGGAAATTATTTAAGGATGACACATATTTAATCTAAAGATGCTGCCATAAGGAGTCAATTAACCGGCTGCCATTCAGTATTAACTACATTATTGCAATTATCTCCTATTCAGACTACAGTCAGACAACTGTGATGTATCATTTATGACCATATGATAATTAATGTTTGATTATTTTTTTTATTTTTCTTAACCGTATGTATACTTGAAGCATGTCAGTTTAAAGGACCAGACAAGCTTCAAAAGAAATATTAATAGGAGTGTTATCATAGCACCAGCCTAACAAAATAATGCCTTTTCATCAAAGGAACACTTGCAGCAAAAGGAAAAAGGTGGTGTATTTAGTGTGCGCGCCTCTTGCTTAAAGAATGAGCAGTGGTGGCACTTAAAAGTTCCTCAGCTACGTGTTAGGATTGTCATTGATTTCCTTGGCTACTTGTAATCAGGGGACAGAGTGGAGAAGAGAAGAAAGAGGCCAAAAATTTAGCAGAATTGCATAAATGGCTGTGCTCAATCAGTGCTCTTTCTCTCTTTCTGTATGAAGTATGTGATGGAGTCTTGCTAATTTGGGGGTTAGCATTTGGGTATACAGGTAAATCAGCATCAGGCTTGGTTTTGTCTGGGATCATTGTAATAGCAATTTAAAAAAATGGAGGAATAAATAAATGTATTAGATGACTACATTCTCTACAGCTTTTCCTCTATAACCTCGTGATGGTCGTAACCACATTTGGTGCAGTGACGTGTGATGGTCAGGTTGGACACCATTAAAACCAGGAGAGGAAGGGGAGAGTTTCAGAGCTTTTGAGAAAGGCTGCCTTTAGCTGTGTTTCCATTCTAAAATCGTTTGTCAACTCATTTTTGTGTCTTTCGAGGATGTTTTGTAGCTTTACAGTATGGAATACCTTGCCATTTGATCATAATGTGGTGTTTTGAGTGTGTAGCTGCTCTCCTTTAAAATGGATAGGACAGAACTACAGAGAGTCCAACAGTTGAAGGCTCAGAATTCCTATTTTTCCATGCAAGATTCCAAGTATAGGCACACAGATCAGAACTCATTATTTTAAGTTATAATGATATTTTTGGTAATCTTGCAAGCTAGTATATTGATAATAGGTAAATGGATAGCTCTGTTGGGACCACAGCAACTGCTTTATCCTCATTCAGAGAGGATAGAAGTCGGGATAGGACCAGAAAAGATCAAATGTAATTTTTACAGTTTTTCAGTGCATTTCTCATAGCTCAAAAAATGGTGTCTTTTTTACTTTTGGCTATGGCCAGCATTTGAAAGAAGTGACAAATCATGCCAATAATTTGTGATATTATGATCTCCTGTTTTAATTTCTCTTTGATAGAACCATGAACTTCACTGTGATCTGCCAGATGGTTCTGGGTTCAGTAATATGTCATTTCTATTGCATTTTGCACATATTTGATATTTTGCTCGTTTGATACTTTACGAAGAGTAAAGGGACTTAATTCAAGAATATTGAGAGGAATAAATGGATAATAAATATATTAATATTTCCTATATATATTAAGAAATTCTTCTATTTTTGTGAAGAAAATGAGATTGAACACATTCTTGTTTTTAACCTATTGTATCAGAGGGGGGATTAGTCCATGTCTGATTATTTTACTTTATTTTTTTTAAAGCCTCAACTATTTTTCAAGAGTGTGGTGAAAAATCCAGTGTAAGCTCTAACACAGAAAGCTTTAAAGGCAAGTTTACCCCTTTGAAGCCTGTAGATCTGAACTACATATGAGGGCTTAATGAGGACACTTCCTTGCAGCTTGGTTCAAATATCGATTGATTGTACACACTGCATTAACTTCCAGAAGTATAAACTATCATTAGTCTTAAACAGTGCTGCTCTCCCCTAAGTAAAGGACTTCACTATGAAAGAATATATAGTTCTCTTTGTAATTTTTGTCTTCATTTTTATTTAATTAATTGTTTTGTGCCTAAACTCGTAGGAATCTGGTGAAATTGGCATCATAACACACTTGTTTGCTAAATAAAAAGCTCACACAAGCTGCCACCTAACAGAAACACACAATGCTTCAGGAGCTAGAACTAATAAAGCCCAATTTCCTTCAGAAGGTTTGCTTCCTTTGTACTGTAACATCACCAATTTCAACTGCAACCCCAATTTCCCTACTCCTCTTGTCTCCTATTACCCTCTTTGGCTGAGACAAAAGAGCTGCGCTTGCTCTGAGTCTCCAGGAATGCTGAGCAGCCCAGGCAGCTCCTTTCAGAATGCCTGAATTCCACCCACATTCCTCTCCTTGGGGATACTCATCCCCCCTCAAATCTTGCGGGGTCTTAATTCCCTTTAAGACTTGCTCTTTTTTTCTGATTTGATTAGTGCTTGACAAACACCCAGCTGAAAAATTACTAAGTGGTGAGACACTAGGATTTTAGCCTTAAGGTAAGAAGGAAAAGGGGCAGGCATTAAAAAAAGATCCAAGAAGTAACTGGGATCCACATGCTGCCACTGGGAGAAAGAGGCAAGTCAGAAAAAATCCACAAATATTTTTTTTTAATAAAAATCAAATCTTCATGAACTCTTAATTCCTTATTTGAACTTGTCGTTGTTGTCTTAGACAGAGACATCTTTATCAGAGCAAGAGTTGCAGCTACCTAGAAGTAGAGTAACTGTGAAAATGTTTGCAGGGTTCAGGGTGCCCATATTCATAGAATCATTTTGGTTGGAAGAGACCTTTAAGATCATCAAGTCCAACTGTTGACCTCACACTGCCAAGTCCACCACTAATCCATGTCCCTCAGCACCACTTCTACCCAGCTTTTAAATACTTCCAGGGTTGCTGACTCCACCACTTCCCTGGGCAGCCTGTTCAGTGAATAATTTTTTCCCTAATATCCATCCTAAACCTCCCCTGGTGCAACTTGAGACTGTTTCCTCTTGTCCTATTGCCTGATCCTTGGGAGAAGAGATTCACACCCCCTGGCTACACCCTCCTTTCAGGGAGTTGTGGAGAGCAAGAAGTTCTCCCCTCAGCCTCCTTTTCTCCAGGCTGAACACCCCCAGCTCCCTCAGCTGCTCCTCACAAGACTTGTGCTCCAGACCCCTCACCAGCCCCATTGCCCTTCTCTGGACTTCTCCAGCACAAGGTTTCATAGCTAAGCTGTAGCTGTAGCTCCGTGACCATTCATCATTTTCGATTTCTGGCCCTTGCTCTGTCAGTCTTTGTGTCCCTGGACACAGGCAGAGGTTTTCCCATCTTGAGGATCAGGATGGAAGTAAGCTTTTAAATGAGCTCTGTCTAGACACTCTAGCTAGCCATCATTTTTACAGACATCTCCTGTATTCATCCCCAATGTTGAGAATCTTTAGAAAATGTAAGGGAATAGCAGGATCAGAAAAAGCACAACAGTAGCCTCATGGTTAGTGTAGTCTCCACGAAGAAGAAAGGAGAGGCCCCAGTCTCAGTTTTAAGAAACTGCTCACTGAATTTCACTGAATTTGCTCCTGCGTGTTTTACTGAATAGCCATTGGAAAAACACCTTTCAACTTAAGAGCTTGATTTCTTGTAACAAAGAAGATGTTGACTTCACAAAAATTATTAAAAAGTCATATAAAACAGAATTCATATTTTGTTTGGTTTTACATGTTACACATACAAGCCTTTGGAAGCAAATAGGCTCCGTCAAATTCTTTTTTTTTTTTCTTTTTTCTTTTTAATTCAACTAATAGGGAAAAGAAAGGTATCTTACATATCCCACATTATATTTTGCTTCACATGAATCCAGTGGGATTTCAGAGACAACATTTCTTCTTCAGTACTCCATCTCTGTCTGTCGGGTATGCAGCTTTTCTTTGTGTGTTTTTCTGATTGCTTTGCAAAAGTGTGATTAAAAGACATTCTGGAACCTTGGCTGTGTAAGACAATGAAACTTAACATACATTTTATGAAGGTGCACTGCCGATAGTCAGATCTGCTCCTGTGACTCCTTGGCTTAAACAATGTTATCCTGATTTTGAATATTTGCTAGTAAGCCATAACAAAACAGTGCAAATATACAAATAGAATGCAATTAATCAGGTAAAAGGAGAAAGTTAAGGGGAAGGTGCTTTTTTTTTTCATTACCAGCTTGTTGCTTTTATTCCTGTAACTTCTGATTGACACAGCCATTGAGTTCCTGTTAAAGAAACCAAACATCAGTCTGCATTTACCCTTTCGAATCGTCAGCAAGCTGTGACTGACTGACAGCACCCAGCAACCAAATTGAAGGTTTTCCAGACAGCAAGATGAGCATTAATTAGTTTATTGCACAGCTAAATATTCAAGCAGTCTAAAGCAGGTATGAGAGATTAAGATAGTTTAAGTCATGGGCCTGTTGTAGCAGGTCCAGAGGAGGCCACTAATATGCTCCAAGGGCTGGAGCCCCTCTGATGTGAGGACAGGCTGAAAGAGTTCATGTGTTCAGCCTGGAGAAGAGAAGGCACCAGGGAGACCTTAGAGCCCCTTCCAGTCCCAAAAGTGGCTCCAGGGGAGATGGGGAGGGACTCTTGGGAAGGGATGGGAGCCATAGGATGAGGGGGGAGCATTTTAAACTGAGAGGGGATATTTAGGTCAGATATTGGGAATAAATTCTTTGCTGTGAGGATGGTGAGACCCTGGCCCAGGTTGCCCAGAGAAGGCCATGGCTGCCCCATCCCTGGAGGGGTTCATGGTTGTCTTTGAGCAACCTGGCCTGGTAGGAGGTGTCACTGCCCAGGGGAGGATGGTGGAACTAGATTATCTTTAAGGTCACTTCCAATCGAAACCATTCTTTAATTCTAAGAATTATATTCTTCTTTTAGTGTCCCACTTCAGCCACTTTCAGAATTTTCATAATCTACAGTTTTATTAATTTCTGTGTCTATTATGGTATTCCTTACCACATTTTCCAGTCCCAGCTCAGAAACTGACTGTAGGATGTGCTTAGGCAACATTAGCTCTTGCAGACATAACGGGATAAATCATAAGGGACTTCTTCATTTGTACGTCCACAGCAATATATGCCAACAAATTACTTCCCTACTAATTTAAAGCATGGATTTAAGCCTATCTGAAAATCTGATTTGCCTTCAAGTCAAATTCTCTATTCTGCTGGTGCTAGATTTCTCTTATCTCCGCTATAATCCAGTTCGTGTGTATGTGTGCAGACTTTGTGGGCCAGTATAAAAGGCAAATTCAAACACACACAACAGGAACCAAATTCTGTCTTCAGGGCCAAGTGCATGATCCTTTAGAATCCTGGCAGCGTGGTAGCGTTTCTGGCACAAAGGTTCATTGAGTGAATTATGCTAATTAAGGGACTACACTTCTGTACTGGAGGATAATCTAGCTCTACGCCTTAAAAAAAAAAAGTAGAAAATGGATGTTTCCCTTTCAGTTCAGTTTTAGATATATTCACACACAAGGCACAGAAAAATGCAAAATGCATTCATGCTAAAGGTATTTATTGTATTAACAAAGAAAAGTCATGCTTCAGCTGCTGGGGTCTGATCTACTAATGATAAGCATTTATGGTTATAGATATTGTTTATGCCTTATTTTCCAGTCCCAATATTAGTAGTGATTTTTAACACATGATTGATTTCTATGCCAGCATGAAATTCTGTAGCTGAGTGTGCTTAGCCTTCAGTTGAAAAAGACAACAATAGAAAAATAAATGGAGAAATGCAGGTCTTTAGGGCTAAATAAGATATTAGTCTGGTATAATTTTTTTTTAATTGTATATACCCAATTTTAACATGATTTTAGACACGGAGGGGTCTATGATTTATTTGTTTTCGATATAAAAATTCACTTAGCTTCTTGAAAAGTTTCAAAAATATTATCAAGCTGGGTTGTTTTAACTCATATGGTACATTAGTGCATGTTACATTGATAGGAAACTGCAGTCAGAATCCTGAAGCTTCCCTAATTCCTTAAAGACTTTCATGCAGGTAAAGTAATTTTCAAGTTGTGGATGGTTAGAAAGGCAAGGCCTTTGCTCTTACTGTGTTAGGGCAGAACTCTACCAGGAGAATACTGAGGTCAAACTAGCTCCAGGCATTGATAAATGCAAAGTTACCAGGAGCTCAACACCAGGAGGATGTATTTTCCCATCCAAGCAGTTCTTTACTTTCTAACAAGAGAGAAACTGGATTCAAATGAATGCACATCTTTTTTCTAGGAAGAAAAAAATGCAAAAAAAACCCTTATTCTTTCTCTGAAAATGTCTGTGTTTTATTTAAGTGACTGTTTCTTACGATCTCCTTTAAAAAAGAAATTAGCCGTTAATATCCTGGGAAATATTTGTGTTAAAGGTCATATTAAACAAAAGTCAAATCTAGGCTATCTGAGGAGTCTGCAGAAGATGTTTAATGCAAATTTTTTGTGAAAAAAAAAAATATGTGTGTCACTGTAGGTCATCTCTGAATATTCTTGTTGGGGTTTCTCTGTTGGATATGCAATCTCAGCTAAATGTTTTGAAGAGGAGGAATCAAATAAATTGCCCTATTTTGGGTCTTTCTCATCTGTATACAGTTGTGCAGCTCTAGTAGACCTGAAAATTGCCCAGAGACAAACTTTTAAAAAATAGAGTGCTTTTGAGGCAGAAAATTGCTTTTCTACAGCATGGGCTAAGGGACAGGCTGTGACAGGAGGACAAGGAGTTGTCACTATGTAGTGATATTGTAAAGCACATCTTACATAACAAAAAGGATCATTTGTCTCTTTTTTTTTTGTCTTTCATTTTAAACTACAAGAGATTTAATTGAAACATCTGAGAGTGCGCCCTACACCAAGAAAAAGCCATTATAATTTACAATTAAAAATGAAAGTTCTTCCCTTACCCCACCTGTAATAGCTATTCATTGCAGAGTGCATGTGGTTGTCAGTCTGTCCACCACTTCAGAAGCATTATTCTCAAAAGGGAGAGGAAAAAACCCAGGCTTATTGTACATGCATGTCAAATATTAGCGTGATTCTTGTAGTATAATAAGAAAAGAAAGTGGTTTGTGCTTTTGATTAGCCTCTTGATGCTTGAGACTATTTTTGTATGGCTTAATTTTCCTTTTTATGGCAGTTTGTACATATAAAACAAAATGAGGAAAGGAGTGGAGGGGGAAAGAAATGTGCCATTTATATACTGAGGATATGAGACCTCCTTTGGGCCCATTATACATTAATGGGTCAGCTGAGATTTATTAGGATATGTATATTAATCTTTATACACATTCACATACTATAATTGTTCCTTTGGTACTATAATGTGATTAGCTGTGAATTTGTGCAATATTAACAATAATATGGATTTCCATATTACGGAATAGTAATAACAAATGGTTATTAAAAATGCATGTAAAGTATGGGATGTGAAAGCACATCCAAACTCTTAGTAATCCGATTATGTTCTGTTTTTTTTAAACACCAAAATGGTTAAGTCTTTACTGTAAAGTAGAATCTTGTATGAGAAAAGCAAAAATTTTATGTTCCACAGAATCAAATGAATGAGTCTCAAGCTGCCTGAAAGAAAGATTAGTGTCTGTTTGTCATAGAAAGCGAGGATGTGGGTTTTTACATTACTATTACCTGAAAATATAGGAAAAAATAGAATATGGAAGGTAACAGTAATGTTCAATAGTAACGTTTTGCTGGTAGGATGTTCTTGTGAGTGGAGGGACTCTCTCAGGTCCCTTGTACTTCCCAGAGAGGCAGTTCAGCACTGGTACCTCCACACTTCCCAAATGGAGAGGAGCTTCCCTCCCCTGTCTGGAATGGCATGAAAATATTTCCACCCACAGGGCAATCATTGTGTGATAGACAGATATAGTACAGTCCAAATGTAGTAAGGGAGAATTTATAATTTTAATTTTGTGAGGTTAATTATTATTTGGTTTTTCAAATGGTTTAAATAGAGCAGTTGCTTTGATTTCAGATGATTTGCGGGGGTATTAGCTCGGTGTGGCACAGGGTTTTCCACCTTCCTCTCTCACCCTGCCTCTGCTTTGTGACCAGAAATGAGAGAAATCCCTGAACTTGGCTTTGAGAGAAACAATATAGAGACTTTTTTATAGTCTTCTTACAGGATACGTACTCCTTCCTCAAAAAAGGGAAGATTTTCTCTCAAGGTATTTTCATAAGGTAGCAATGTTTGTTTAATGGAAGTTGGTTTTCCCTCCCTTCATGACCCCAGAGTGGGAGGGTGTCTTCTTGGACCCCTCTTTATTGAAACATGAACTTCTGTGGTCATCTTGTGCATATTTTGGGGGGTAGAAGGAATTTCTTTGGTATACCTTCTACCATTTGCCACGCAGATTTTTCAGCCTTTGATGATTTCTAAAGCTCTTACCAGTATCACAGCTCCCACTCTTCATTCATCTGATCTGAGAAGGTTTTAAGATTTATTAACAGATCACAGACTGTAAAACCTGACCATAATGGAGGAAGACAATCATACAGATTTGGCTTCATCTTCTAGAAATGCCACTTTTCTATCTTCAGCAATTTTTTGGTCCTACAGGCCTCTGTCTCCTGATAGGATCTGCCCTTGATGTGCACAGGGGAAAATGCATTATTTTCTGTTGAGCATTTAGATGGTGTTCCTTACACTTTCTTTGTCCTGTTTTATTGTGTCATTATACTGAATCCAATCACCTAATAATCTCTAACCTGAGTAAGTTTTCATGGGCTGAAAAGGACTACTCAGACTTTGGCATTTCCATTTTCCTACATTTCCATTTTCTGCTCCAATATTCAGAAATCTTAAAAAGTAAACACTGTTAGTAACTTCAGTATAGGATTTCTAGCTGCTTTATTTTTTTATACAAACGGTGGAAAAGAAGGACACCTACCTTATTCCTACTCATGGTAATATGCAATTTAAGCAGAGGGGCTTTTGTCATGCATTTTACATGAGGATGATGAGCATCCCATTGTATTCAAATGCTTGTGGAATTGCTGTAAAATGACATACAGCAGGTGGGCCAGTGTCATTTGTGGAAAGTCTCTCTGAGCTGCAACTCGAGGTGCCGGTGTCTCTCATTGGCATAGGGGACCGCTGCAAGGCAACCGCTCTTCGCTTGCTTATCTGTCACGTTTCATTTGGGGGCAAATTGATCCCTTATTTTCAATTCATATTGGGCCTGTCATTTGCTTCTGCTTATTAATTTGTGGCTGCAAAAGGGAAGAAGTGAAAGGCAAGCCTTAAAATCACAGGTTTTTTGCAGTTTAGTTTCAACACTGTTCTGTTAAAAGTGGATCTTCTCGTGTTGGCTCTTAAAAGTGCCTTCTCTGGTGGCTGATTGGTCTTGAAGGAGTTTGCCTTTCACTTTGGGGTAACCTAACAATGTTTTCACATTTTAGCTATGTGAGACTATTCTGATAGCCACTGTGAAGCCTTCTTAAATATTTTACAGTGCTTTCTCATCATTTTAATGGTGTCTTTGGGAATATGTAGAGCCAGGCAATGTATCGATATGGATACTTACATAGCATTATGGATTAAAGTCTATTAATATAAATTAACCTCAACTTGTATGCATATACAAATATATTGAAGAGATAGATTAAGAGCATTTTCAGCTGTTTACATAACTGACGTAATTAGTGTTGTAAAAAACCAACCATTTTGTGTAATGAAATTACATCAAATCTGCTTTATTTGATTTTGAACAATTTTTCATTATCTGTTCAATTTAGATTTTCAGTTATCCAATTTAGAGAAGACCATTTTATAATTGTGAACAGATTGTTTTAATCCAAATTAAGTAGAAGATTAAAACACTTCTGTTCAACTATGGAATCTTAAAACTCAGGTACCCTTTCAGAAATTGTATGGAACTTCTGTTTCCAGAAGCTATAAAAGGATATTTTCAGCTAAGTAAGGTACTTTTGCTGCTTCAGCCTCAAGCCTTAGGTTGGCTTCCCTTGTTTGCTATCTACAAATATTTCATAATATTTATGCAATTATAAACCTGGTCAAAATACGTCTGAAATCAAGCCATTTCTTTTTACTGGAAGGGAACACACTGAGTGCTTTGCGAGCAGGGTGGGATGTATTGAGTTTAGATCTCCAGTGGAAGCTCACTGCTTCCCACTTACCCTTATACAGCAATTTCAATTCACTTGCAAGGTCAGGAATGTTTTTTCTTGATTGACCTTTGATATTAAAAAATGTGTTCATCCTAACTTCTATTATATTAAATAAGAATAATGGATAGTAATAATAATAGCACTGTCATATTTTGAAAGTACCTTCTTGTCTACTGACAGATTTATCTCCCAGTGTTCCAACAGGCTTTTGTCTGTTGATTTTTCCTTTCTTATGGAAGTGATGCTTCTGAATTATCCAGAGAAATTGCGTTTAGAAATCATCGATAAATGTTAGAGATCATACTTTATACCAATTCTACTTCAAATGCAGTTCTCAGTCTTACAGTGGGGTTAGTAAGCTGTGGCGTTCTTTTATAGAAGTAATTTTCAAGGTGGTACGGTACACATTGGGTACATTCTTAACATGTTCTCCAGACTTTGGCTGGTTATCTGCAATAGGCAGGAGTGATCCATAAGGATTCATAGAGTCAAAGAATAATGGAATAGTTTGTATTGGAAGGGACCTTAAAGATCACCTAGTTCTGCCCCCCCTGCCCTGGGCAGGGACACCTCCCACCAGACCAGGTTGCTCCAAGCCCCATCCAGCCTGGCCTTGAACCCC
>JAOQGH010000032.1:74091429-74141353 GCA_025769975.1 Gallinago jamesoni | reverse complement strand
CAGCCTGGCCTTGAACCCCTCCAGGGATGGGGCAGCCACAGCTTCTCTGGGCAACCTGGGCCAGGCTCTCACCACCCACACAGTGAAGAATTTCTTCCTAATATCTCATCTAAATCTCCCCTCTTTCAGTTTAAAACTGTTACCCCTCATGCTATGGGGCCCCTCCCTGATCAAAAGTTCCTCCCCATCTCTCCTGGAGCCCCTCTGGGGACTGGAAGGGGCTCTGATATCTCCCTGGAGCCTTCTCTTCTCCAGGCTGAGCACCCCCAACTCTCTTAGCCTGGGGCTGAGGGGCTCCAGCAATTGGAGTATCTTTGCAGCCTCCTCTGGACCTGCTCCAACAGGTCCATGTCCTTCCTGAGCTGAGGACTTCAGAGCTGGATGTAGTACTCCAGGTGGGGTCTCCTGAGCTTTGTCCCAGGCTGCTGCAGCCCCTCAGGAAATGTCAGCAAAGAATAGCAGGGCTTAATGTCTCCTTCGCAGTCAGAGGCCAGAAGGAAGCTTCAGCTGCTCTTAGTTGAGGTTACAGATCCATGAGTTTCCTCTGATCTCAGGGTGCTCTGGCACATCACTCACACCTGGCAAACAGCCCTCACGTGCTAATGGTGGTCACTGGCTGCGAGGGCTGACACGTTACATCCATCCCCTTTGGGACGGCACAGCCGCGTTCAATTACTACTGAAATTCACAGCAGTCGCTTACCGAGGCTTGCGAGGCATAATTTATAGAATGATCACCTTTGAAAATGTGTAAACTTCCCTTCATGACAAAATTACAGTATCTCAGTATTCTTAACAAGGCTGTGAATAGGCAGATAATACTATCTAAAGCCAAGCTGGGAAAATCTCATATGTTATTTGTATAGTACTATAATTTGAAAACGTGCTTGCTCTGTTTCATAAAATAATGATCTTTTAAAAATTTTCAGAACTCATTGCAGATGTAGGAGTGTCTGATATCGTTCAAAACAGGTTAAAATTAGGGCAAACACTGAAAACTAATAATGTTTATCCCTGACACTTAGATCTGCAGGTGTGACTGTATTCAGCAAATGAATCAAACCCCAGCAGCTTTTCTGTAGAACTTAGGTCTGATATTTGTACAGCTTAGGTAGAGAGGTCAGAAAAAGGATAAAAATTCAAAGTGTGTGAGCACATAGAGATTTCTATTGGACAAATCTAACTTATTGTATCTTAGAATTGCCACGATGTTAAGAAAAATACCTTTTTTTTATCTACCTTCTCTGCTTCTTCTTTCATCACTTCTTCCTTTTTTTTTCTTTTTTTTTTTTTCCTTTTGGACTTAAATACTTTGCTTTTAAAGCACCGTCAGTTTTTGACCCCTACAGAAATAGGAAGAAGGCAGTTCTGTGCTTCTGGTGGGTCAGATTTTCTGAAGCAGTGATCTATCCTACTACACAATACAGATTTAGGAAATGACTTTTCAGGAGACCTACGCACTTTGAAAGTAACAATAAAGAAATCAGCACATTTCATGTGACAAGGTGCATTAATTTACTTTCACCAGAAATAATTTGAGGTATGTATTTATTAAAGCAGCTTTATAATGATATTTTTCTGGACATGTTTTATCATTTGTCCTGTTTTTCCTGGTTACCAGGTGAAGTCCTCTACTTGCCATTGAAACAACATTACTTCATGACTGAAAACTCAGTCAGACATCTTTCCGTATTTGCATCTATTAATGATTTCTTTGGCAATAGGAGCATAAGCACAGATGCATTTAACTTTGTATGTTTTTTCAAACTTTTCCAGATACTATAATTTATTCTTTTTCTTCTAGCCTCTTGTGGTCTACTAGCCTATTTTACTTTTTTTTATTTTTTTTTAAACATTTATATTATTTATAGCAAGGAACAGACCATAATGTATTTAGCAGAGAACTGTAGGCTCTCAGGGTGAACAAAAGAAAGATAAAATGTCTTTGGATTTTTCAGCTCTTTTCTGTCAGAATAAAATTTGACTCAGTGTGGAGACAACCTCCACGCAGCCTTTCTCCACCCGCCAACCAGCCCAATGGAGCTTTCTTTTGACTCAGCTGGATGTTGCTGCCGCTTTCAGATACAGAATGATCCGCTTTGATTTTCTACTGTATTACTGGATAAAGAGCGGGGAGGGAGAGGTGAGGAACGCAGCAACTATATTGTTCTCGCGTTTACAGTTTGGCCGTATCTTGAGGGTTCAGTCACAGTTTTTGTTTATTATTAAGGGGAAAAAACCCTCACTTTAAGTACATCTAAATCACACTGAGTGATACTAAAGGTTCTAGGGTATAAAATCTAAAGAATCTGTATCTAATATATTTTTAAAGTATGATTTCAAACTGATCAGAATTTCAATTGACCTTCAGTTCAGAAAAAAAAGAACAGGTTGGACCCTGTCCTTAAGAATGAGGAGAAGTAGTTCAGGCTTTCTCTATTGCTGTTTTCCTTTGTAAATTAAATAGTCTCTGGCAGCCTCTGTTTCCTTTATGCTATTTGTGATTTATGTTCCTTGAGTGCTTTTAGGAATACTGTGTCATAAGCTATTGTACCTAAATATAAGTACCTAAATCATTCAGTTTCCATAAGACTATAATTTCATTTTATACCTGTTTTTATTGTTCTTGTTACCTGGACAGCAAAACTGTGAAGAGGGAAGGCTACATGGGGCCTCTCCAATGCTTGGGCATCAGAATATCCATGGACAAATACATTTTTCATTCGTGAAGTGAAAGGAAAATATTTGTTTTGTCCAGTTTCTCTAGGGTTACATAGATTGTTAGGACAAGAGGAAGTGGCCTCAAGTTGCACCAGGGGAGGTTCAGATTGGATATCAGGAAAAATTTTTACACTGAAAGGGTTATTAAGCCTTGGAATGGGCTGCCCAGGGAAGTGGATGAGGGAACATCCCAGGAAGTATTTAAAAGATGGGTTGACATAGTGCTTAGTGACAGGGTTTAGTGATGGTTTTTTTATCAGAGTTAGGTTGATGGTTGGACTAGATGATCTTAAAGGTCCCTTCCAACCTAGACAATTCTATGATTCTGTGCTTGTTGACTCTTTATAGCCATACCTTTCCAAAAAGGGGTCCGTGCAATATTACAAGATGAAGGTGCCCTCAATTTCTTGAGGTAGCAGTGGAGTCTTCCTGATTTACCAGAGGAATCAAAGAGAAACTCTCTCAAATGATGCTGTTCTCACTTACCACTATTATGTCTATAATTTCTGAGCCTTGTGGGCAGAGTTGTTTTTTTTATGATGGGCATGTAACACCTTCAAATCCCACCAGAAGTACTCATAATATGTGCATTAGGCAGGAGTTCTTTTAGCCGTTAGAAGAGACCCTCTTTATGGAACTCTTTTTTCCAGTGAAAATGAAATTCACCTATTGTGCCTTGTGCTATAGACAACATAGAAAATACAACCACCTAATTAGAAAGAAAAGGTTTGATGTTTTACTAGTGCGATCATGATGAATATTTGCATTTTAACGGAAATAGCAAGTAAAATAAAAATCTACCAGAGGAGAAATTGGCTATTTCAGTTATTGTCCACAGTTGCATGTTTTTGAATCATTTCTTTTCTTTCATTTACCCAATCCACCTGTAAAAGCGAACAGAAAAGGAAAATGTTTCTTTTTTTCTGGACTCTGTGCAGAAGGACCAACCTTCGTATAGTTTCAGTGATTGAAGAGAAGGGAAAGAAACTCATTTTTCACCTAAATGTTCCTGTAATGTTGTAGAGAAGAAATAATCCTCCTGATACGAATCTTTGAGTTGAGAGTTTCATTTAAAACTGTTTCTGGAGTTTATACATTGTCTTTTACCAATGGACTGTGAGTCACAGTTCAGTCTGGCTTTCCTTGAAAACTGTGTAAGTGAAAACAACAAACAATATTAACCATATTAAGCTTGCATAGAGAGGTGGGATTTCCTTAGCCATTACTCCTGGAAAAAAAACCCATTCTTTCACAAAACAAGCACTTCTCTGACTTCCCCATCTCATCGTTTTGATGGACCCACACAGAAATTTCATAGCACAACCGTGGGAACTGTAATTCATTACTATACACTAAAAATCATAGACGTGGATATTTGGTTGCTCCTAAGACACAATATATAATTCCCCTTCCTTACAGACTCCCATAAGCAAAGGTGCTAGGCTGTTTGCTGCTGTCCTTGAGGAACCACATCTATCCCTTGCCACTGTTTCTCTCTATAGGACCAGTACCAACTTCTCTCAAATCTTCTAATTAATTTTGATATTACAGTTAAACTCAGCTATTTATGTCCATACCTATTTAAAGTTTCCGTTTCTGTCTCAGCTCTGAAAAATGCCCTGTGCCAAAAGGCTTTAGTTAATTGCATGAGATACAAATGGGCTGAACATGAAGTAGTTGTTTTGTCACCTGAGTTCAGGGCACTTGGTTTCTTTCAAGGTGAGACAATTCAGGGAGGAAGTCCATGATGTCATTGAGGAGGAGTGTTTCTACAGTTACGGCTGTTAGGATTTTAGATTTAACATTCATAAAGATCGTACACTGACTGACTTAGTAGAAACTTGCAACTACACTTTTAATTGACCTGCTACAGAATTAGAACAAGAATTGTTTGAAGAACCAAAAAGACAGGTTTTTCTTCGGTAATTTCAAGTGTTACAGGAATTAATATGTATGCACCAAACTGAACTCTGTTCAATGAAGGTCAGTAAGTCACATTATTGCTGTAGTTCTCTGCTGCAAAACACAGTTGTTTTTTTTAGCTAGCAAGAGCATCAGAAATTGAGTGATTTCCCCATTGCTGCAATTCAGACAGTCAATACAAGATAGAACCTAAAATGTTTAACAGTGAAGAAAATGGAACCACCATGCTAAAAACTTGGTATCTCTTAGTGCTAAAGTCTGAACAGGTATTAAATCTGGATATAATAGGAAAAGTACTTTCAGGGGATAGTAACATTAACCAGAGTAAAAATACTTGGTTTTCAGGGAGCTTTAAACACAGTTGATGTGTTATACATTTTTTTCAAAGACATTCCATATCTTGCAGTTGTAATGTTTCTGCATTTCTTTTTCTGATTTTCGCTAATACCTTCTACGTAACTCTTCTCTAATCAAATAACAGCTCTGAATTTATACCTTTTGAATTACTTAAATCTCACATGTGAGTGTGATACAATTTCAAATATAAGTAAGCTACCTCTTTTAATCCCTTATTATTATGAATTCATAATTTAGTGGTAATAAAGTAGAATTCTTTGACAGTAAAAACAGGCTCTGCAGTGCTCTGCATCATGTTGTTTAGCACTTTCCTTAGAAGTAATTCTGTCTTAGTTGCATTTTTCCTGCAAAGAAATTGCTCTTGGCCTCAAGGAAGTCAGTTAGCTTCACTCTGCTTTCACAATGTATCAACAAGAATAATTTTTATTAAAATAACACACATTAATGATGAAGAAATATAAGATAAATAATACATGGTCTCTTTTCTTACTAACATATGCATTGATTGGTATTCCATGTTGTAATCGCTGCTTTCAGAACTTGACGCAAAAAGAAAGTATGTAATGAATTCCTTGTCCCACCATTGTCATCTGGCTTGGGTTTTGTGTCAACTTCATCCTGCTTTTCACAACTGCGCTCATCAGCTTGTGCTCCAAAATGCCAGCTGCTCATTGCCCACAGATCTGGTTCAGTCCAGTCCCCTCTGTGCCTTCCATTTAAAATGAGCTTTGATTTCTCTGAATGAGCTGTATCAGTACTTCTGGATGTAGCATAGACATTGCTTTTGTATATAGATTTTAGAAATTATTTTAAAAAAATGTAATTAAGAATATATTAGGCATTACACACACTCACCTTCCTTCAATCTGTTTGTATAGACACCATAAACCAGTTCTGCCATTTTGATATCTGTACTGTAAATGCTGTATATAATCTTTGTTTTCCTTGGGTTATTTTTTTTTATTATTTTTACGGGTGACTCAATAGGAGCATTGTTTTAGCTCATTTTGAAAAGGTTACCTAATTTCTCAGCAGCTTTTATTTGTTTTGAAATGTGGTCTTAAAAATGTGTCACTTCCAGAAACGCACAGATATGCATAATGCTGTGAAGAAAATCTGTTTGATCTCTTACAATTTAACTTGCAATTACAATTTCCTAAGTGTTATTATGACAAATCGTTGATGCGGTATGTGTGGGAAAGAAAGGAAATCTTGAACCAAATCAGACATTTAGAAGGATGTTTTTAAAAATGTGATTCATTAACTTGAAATGCAGGAATAGTTCTTTTGAAGGAAAGAACTGTGATGACAAATTACCTAGAATTTCCCTGTCCTTCTGCTTGCTTATACTGGACTGCAAGTAGCAGTATCCTAATTGTGTTATGGAGTTTTTATGTAAGGTGTATCCTTGAGGGAACACTTTGAAACCATGTCCCTTTGCACACTGTCTACACTGTGAACAGAACTCCAGTTTCATCTTAATTCCTTGCATTGCTGGGCCAGATCAGAGCCAAGATGCCTTCTTGATGTTCTTGAAGTCTGCTGTAGTCCCACAGTTTCTTTGTAGCACATTCATGATTCCGCTTTAGCCACCTGCTTCTCCTTCTGAGTCTTGCACATTTCTTTTCCTATCTTTGCTTTTAAACCAAACTGAATTCCTAGCTTCATACACATGCCTTTGATGCTGTTTGACTCTTTGAAGCCTCCCCCCCCTCCCCAAACCTGCTCCAGTTTCTTTGAAGGAATCAGGAAAACTAATGGTGTCTCTTGACCCATTCTCTTAACTCTGTCATGCCATCTTTAGAATGGGACATGAAGAGATGTTGGCATCTGAGCCACTTCAAAAGCTACAAAAAACTCCTCAGTTAAGTTACTGGCACATGGCAAGAAGAAACACAGCATCAGGTATTAAACTCAGCTTCCTTTGGTAGTGGTACACCCTTGTAGTTCTCCTGAGAACACAGAATTCCTCCAAAGGAGAATTTATAAGAAAACCCCACTGGGTACAAGTTATGTTCTCCCTGCATGCATGCGCACATATTTATCATTTTTATATCAGTATGCACTGTCTAAAAATTCAGCAATGCTTAAGCATTGACTATGCTGGCATCCTCTATCAGACTCCGTAGTTGCTGCTTGTTCATCAGCCGCTAAATGGCTTGACCACATCGGATGTAGAAATGGAGTTGAGGGACTCCCCCCCTCTGCTTTTCCCCTCCTCTAACCATATGTCTTGGACAAGATCTGAGAACCCTGTGGAACTCAGGTCCCAAATACAGGAAAACTACAAGCCTTTACTGCAACAGAAAAGAAGAATTGATTCTTCCTTAAGCTTTGCTTGGAATCATCTCACTTGTAAATGGATAAATTGTACCACTTCCTTTTCCTTTATAGATAGGACCATTACTCCAAAATACTCCAGAAATACCAACACTCTCCTGGATGCTGGACCCCAGTTTGTAAAGCCTGGCTCCTTGTGGGGCTATATCTGAAAGAACAGATAGACTAAGCCAGGAGAAAATACATGCATTTTCTTTTTTCATTGTCTACAGTAAGCTCCTGCTACAGCAAGGAGTAAGTTGACCTCTTTCTTTCAAGGGATATAACCAAATTGATGTTTTTCTAGTGTCATTTTCCATTTCGATTCAATTTGATTCATTTCAATTCCACATTGAAAATGGGTTTGCTAATTCCAGAAATAAAAGTTGCTATTCCAAATAATTTCTTTTCAAATTTCATCCTACCAGTTTTTAGGAGAGACCTCAATTTTTTCCTACTTTAAAGTAAACTTGTCTCTGGGACACTGCTTCAGGGTGCAGTTGACGCCTTTGACACCTCGGTGTGGTCAATAGTGGCAGCAGTTGCCTTGAGAAGACATTTCCTCAGAACATGCTATTCTATGTAAAAAGTCTCCTGTTTCATGTTAAACACCTCTTTAACACCCAACAGGTCTGTGTTTGGCAACAGTCTCTACCTGAAGATCTCTTGTTACTTTACCACCAAGGAGAATCATTTCCCCTTAGATTAAATCTATACGGACTATAGTTCATCTGATATAAATTCTGCCCTGACAAAGCAATCAGAGTCCCTCTGTTCAATAACGAAGGGTTAGCGGCAAGTGTCCCCTGGCACCTACACTATCAAACTCTGGCTTCAATTAAAAAAATATATAAAAGTATACTGCAGAACTTTACCTTTTCCCCTATTATAGCAACTGCCGGTATATTGTCTTTTTCAAGTGTTCTTCAGTTTGCCAGTCAGAATTACACAGCCTGTGGATGCCTAGTATATCTGACAAACAGGCTTTGGATACTGTACCCCACAGCTGTACGGTCCAATTTCTGGAGATGTCATCTTGTCTTTCTCTTCTCTTTCAGAGACTCTTCTCACAATATGCACTTCAGCTCAGATACAACCCCAACTGGATTTAAAGACTATAGAACCAAGTCCCTTAAGAGATAAGAAGAGTTTTATGACAATGACCCTATGTATATTTACAAAACGTGTTTCATGCTGTATACTTATTTAAAATAGAAGAATCTAAAGGCTTAAACTGAAGTTCAGTATCCGCCTTGCTTCCACAAGGGAGGTTGTTTTGCAACTCTCACTCTGCAGGATCTTCCATCGCTCAGTTTTCACATCAGAAACCCCTGCAAATCACGCCAGGCTACTAATAGTTGCCCTATTGTCAGAAACGAACAATTCATGTCCTTTATCTTCTTATGTGACAGCCTTTTGAATCTTTTGAATGCTGTCTTCTGCATTTATCTGTGAAAACAGTCTTTATGATCTCTCCTCTGCCACAAGGGTAGCTGAGATACAAGCTCTTATAGTTATTTCCTTTGCACTGTTTTCCATAAGGACAAATGGTAGGATCCATCTGAAGCTTTTACCCAAAGAGAATTCTGACTTTCAAGTACTGAAGGAAGTTAACTTGCCTGTATTCTTTCTTAAACTTCACACTTCTCTGGAAACAGATCTCCAAAAATTAGATGTTATAATGAGGATGTGACCTTACAAGAACAGTCGTCTTTCATCAGAAGCTGAAAGACCCAAGGAACTGCCAGTTCCCTCTCAAAGACATCTGGTGTGTAAAAGAACACCATCAAAATCACTCTTTTTCTTCTGAAAGGTCCACTTGGCTGCAATTCAAGCAGAAGCAGGGGCTTTCCCATTAACTTTCTCGTATTTGACATTTGCCATGCAGCCCCTCGGAGCTCCTTTCGCACTTTGGCTAAAGTTCCTGAAGTGTCTAGAAAAATTACAGTCTTTGAGAAGTCCAGCTCCAAGTCTTCACTTCACTAGAGGATGTGAAGAACTCCCAGTTCATTGCAAGTGATTCCACTTGGAATCTTTACCCTGTAAGTTTACAAAGGGACAGTCACACCGCAGAAAAACACGAATTACTCACCTGAAACTGTTACTATTAGATATGTTTGTATGCGTGTCCAAAGTACTCTCGCATGATTGTCCATCTCAAAATCTTATACAACTTCTTGGCTACAGCATCTTAGAGAAACTGAGGATTAGGAATATGGCCTGCCTCTTGTGTTTCTTTGTCAGCAGAATGTGACCTGGGAAGCATCTTAATGGAAATTGCACAGATAAAAAATGTTAGACTGCCAATGCTGGTGTATTGGTAACCACAGTGCGAACTGATGTATAGATAATAGCTCTTCAGAAAAGATTGCGACATGATCTGTCTTCATATTCTATTGATTATTCCTTTGTGCCAGCGCTATACAGTTGTTGATTATTTTTCAGTGTTTCTTTTTATTTCCTTGTTTTATGTGTTGCTGGTTTGACAGTCACTGCTTGATTGAAGAGGTTTTTATTGGAACATTTTTTTTTCTGAGAAGTTACAATTAGTTTTAAATTGAGCAGTGAAAGATTAATTCCTGTTGTTTGTTCTGCTTACATTAATCTGGAAGTGGAGGGTGGGGATGTGGTTTCAAAAAAGAATTTAGTTTGCCATAATATGATTTATTCGCATAGATTTGTTGCAGAATTTTGGAATTCCTTACTATCTTCTCTGGCTGCAGTATAAGCAGTTGTATAAAAATCTAACACATCATTAGCCAACGTACTTTCATAGGATTTGAAGACCTTATTTCATAGATCTATTTCAACCACATTTCCCTCTACTGAATGACAAAGTGGTGTCTAATGCTTTTTCAAATCAGAAAATTGTACCCAGATGATTCTAGTGGTTATATCATTCTGCATTTAGCATAGGAACATTTCTTCTTATCACCAAGTTAGATAATCTAAGAAGGCGAAAAACGCATCATAAAAAAGGAGATTTCCCATACTATTTCAAAGCATTAGTCTATCTTAACCAGTGTTATGCTTCTAACTGTAAGTGCCAATGTATCATTATTGTTGTCCATCTCTTAACAAAGATGGCTTCTTGCCGTGCTTAATTTAATTCCATCCCTGGAATTATGATTTGTGCTACATTCAACAGGATGCCCTTAACCTGGGTGATGTGTTTAGTGTTTCTCTGTAATATGACTCATTAATATTTTTAAGGCTTAGAGAGATAATGCTTTTTCAGTTCCCAAAATGTTTTAAGTTAAAATACAGATGTATTATATTACATTTTTAATTGTATCTCTTACAAATACTTAATAAAGCACATAGCATTGACTGGTGCCGTGTTTTATTAAGTAGGTATAAATAGGATATTCAAACCTAGAAAACTGCTAATTTTTAAGTCAGTGGTTACTACTTTATTGTTCATCAGAGTGAGTCAAATACTGAAGTCACTGGAAGTGTAGGAGAGAATTTTAATAATAAAAATTATTATCCATTATTTGCAAGAATTATAAGTCTATTTATATCATTACTTCAAAACATTTTTCACAGATGTCTTTGAAACTACCCTTGATTGCATATTACAGACACAGAACAGTTTGTTTTTAGAGCTGTTCAATATTATGGGATCAAATTTTAGTTTATAAGTTGAAGCTTTAAACAAGTCTCTATGCTTATTCATGTAGGCTTCATAGGTTTGGATTCTCACTTACTAAATGGTAATCTTGAACCTTGTATTTGCTACGTGATAAATCTGGAAAACAGTACTATATTCTTTTTATTATGCTGTCCTTCTGAGAAATACAAAACCTGAATTACAAACTTGCTTCTGAATTGCCAGAAGTGATGACCTTGCTTTAATATGTTTATTGCTAAATAACCCTACAAATTCTTATTTTCTCTTGATTCATCAAGAAAAAGACCTCTGCTAGTGTCAGAATTCATCCGTGGATTATCAAAAATATGAGAAAGTGCTAATTTTTTTTTTTTCATCTCTGTTACTCTTTTCATTCAAAGATGGCAAAACATTCTTTCTCATGGTTTACATGCAAAGAGCAAAAATTCCTTTAATATTTAAACTTTTGACATTACTGTGCTTTCATTGGGAAAATATGTAAAGCCTTCTGCATATATCTGTTCATTTTCTTGGTGATCATAAATAGCTCCTGTATGACTTGACAGCTCAGATGTTCCCTCCTGAATTAAGTTCAGGCCATTTGTTGGGTAGCAAGGGGAAACTCGTCTGACAGATGCCTACACTGCCGAGCCTAGAAAAGTTCTAACAGCACAATAGTTCCTCTTCAGGAATTATTCCTCTGTGAACAAAAGCCCGTTTTCCTCCAGATAATTAGAAGAGTATTAGGGTTGTTCTAAACTTATTTTTAGACAAGGTATAATATAAAAGCTGTCCAAACAGACTTGCATTTTAAATATTTTGTTATAAGCATTTTAATTTTTCTATGGTTTTATGTATTTGAAAGTAGAATACTTTACTTTTGTGACAATCATTGAAAAATACAATATTGAAAAACATAAGCCTGTATTATGTGACTACTTACCGATGCAAAATTGTACATACTTCTCTTATTGCCCATAGCTTCAGAAATTTATTTTCCAACAGTATAAAGCCCTCATCACAAACAATCTATAAGAATATTTTTCTGAATTGTCTCCAAAAATGTGTATCTATGTTAAACAACAGAAGGGTTTTAATAGAAGCTAAATGTATTCTCAGCTTTAAGTGGCCTTTAGGAGTTTGACACTATTGTCCACATCAAATATTGCTTCACAATTATAATGAAAATGTAAGCATTTGAAAAGAAATTTGTGGGGAAAATGCAAATGCTTGCACCAAATCGTTATGTGCTTATTTTGGCAGGAATAGAAATTAATTTACATAATGTTCCTCTTCATTCCTGCTGTCCTACAACTGAAGGGCAAAACGAGTCCATCTTTTCCTGGGTGGAGTCATAATCACCAGTGTGTCGGCTGAAAGAATATTCCGGTATGATAAGCTGCAGAACTCTCTGGCTCCTTTATTAACATGCTGGAGACCAGACTGCACTTTGATACCCGCAGTGGCTTCACAGTTAAAGAAATTAAAACTTTAAAAAGTGAGGAGGAAGGCCAAGGTCAGACAAGAAGTTTGGGAAATACCAGGTACCGGGAAGGACATGAACAGATGAACTTTGCTCATAAGAATTCACAACACCTACCTCTAAGTAAAACTTGAAATCCAGATAGTTGATGTGTGTTTTAAACTGTCTGGCTGCATTCTTATTATACATACATTTATTTTACATATATATAATATACTTTGAGGTAGAGGGCCAGGAACTATTGCTGTTGCGTTGTGTATATTGTAACTTCAGTGCTACCTGGAAACTCATCTGCTCTGTGCTCCGTTTCTGACTGTTCATCTAGTACAAATGAAAAAGCTGCTGTATAATTTTTCCCCCATGAATTGATGACATCTTCCTCAGCAGCAGGAAATCTCTATCCCTAAGTTTTCAGTGAACAGACAGATTGCATGTGCGTTTTTCTTTTTTTTTTTTTTTCCCGTAGAATCAACCTCTCCTCCTCTTTTGTGCTCAAACTTGTTTGGGGCTCAAAGAAACAGGACAATGAAGAAGAGTTCATCTGTTCCATGACCAAATCCAAAATCTGTCATTTCAGGCCCTGGTCAGGACAACATAGAGAGATAACTCATCTTATTTTTTCTCTGTTGTTTTTACAGTAATATAGTTATTTTGTAGATTCATATAGTACTTTGGATTGGAAGGGACCTTTAAGGGCAGTCTATTCCAAGCCTCCTGTCATGGGCAGGGATATTTTCAACTAGATCAGATTGTTCAGAACCCTGTCCAACCTGATCTGGAGAGTTTCCAGGGATGGGGCATCTACCACCACTCTGGGCAACCTGGGCCAGGTTTTATTCCAAATATTCTGTCATTCTTGTTGTTTTTGCAAGAGAGGGATTAGAATAAGGTCTTTCTTCAATAGCTTCTGATAACTTATTAAGGCTCCAGCATGTTGTCCTGTTTCCTGTCTCACTCACTATCCCTCTTCTGTGCTACTTCTTTTTTCATTTTTTACATTAAGTTCTATGTCTGATCACACTCACAGAAGCAGAAATAAGTGATTTAGCTTGATGAACTAATTTGACAAGCTTCAGAAGAATTGATGAGGTTTAAATTTGCTGAAATACAGTGCATTTAAATACATATATACAGTAGAAATCTGTTCCGAAGACTGAGCATTGTAGGTAGCCCTTAGAAGAGTAAAGGAGAACTAAAATGTACTCAGATGTGTTCTTCTATTGCTATTTTGATTAAAGATATTTCCTTCAAAGAATATAGTAGAGTTTTTGCTGTTGCTACTCTCAGACATAAACATTCAGATAAAAGGCAACATGGGATCATTTTGAGACAGTCAAGTTGAAATCAAAGAGAATTTTCAACAGGTTGGCAATCCTTATGTCTGACTAAAACCTAAAGCCCTGGTCTGATGTGATTTGGATAAAGAAGTGTTTGAGGCTTTTCTTGACAAGAAAGTGAGACTAAAGGTTTCTTGTCGTTTGAATAAGAAGGTTTTTGTAGCTCAGTAAATCAGTTGTTAATACCTCTTTCCTCTTGCTCTCCTCCCCCAAGCCCCCCGGTTGCATATGTGAAAAGTGAATTTAAGAATTTTGTGATCACAGAATCATAGAACGGTTAATGTTGGAAGGGACCTTAAAGATCATGTAGTTCCCTGGGCAGGGACACCTCCCACCAGACCAGGTTGCTCCAAGCCCCATCCAGCCTGGCCTTGAACCCCTCCAAGGAAGGGGCAGCCGCAGCTTCTCTGGGCAACCTGAGCCAAGCTCTCACCACCATCACTGGAAGGAACTTCTTCCTAAGATCTCATCTAAATCTCCCCTCTTTCAGTTTGAAGCCATTATCCCTCATCCTATGGCTCCCCTCCCTGATCCAGAGTCCCTCCTCATCTCTCCTGTAGCCCCTTTAGGGACTGGAAGGGACATAGCCTTACATCCTGTGTTATAACAGAAGAAACTGGTCTTTTACATGCATACTGCCTTTTAAAAATCAGAACCAAGTACGCTCTGATATCCAGCTGGAGAGATGGGAAAACCGTCTAACTACTAACGAATAGAAAATCCGGGCCAGATCAAATAGAGCAAAAAGACTGTTGGACTTGACTTTAATTTCAGTACTTGTTCAAAAGAAAAATATTAAATAATTGGCTCATTGAGAACACACGCACAGCTCATAGACTTCTCAGGTGCCAGGAGTTTATTTCAGGTGAACAATTAAGCTGTTAAATCTGTTATACTCAGATCTCCACAGTGAGGGAACTACCGTCCATGTACGGAAATTCTGTTATGTCTGTGAAGCCATCTTTCCTAGATTTAGATTAGATCTTAGGAAGAAATTCTTTGGTGTGAGAGTGGTGAGAGCCTGGCCCAGGTTGCCCAGAGAAGCTGTGGCTGCCCCATCACTGGAGGGGTTCAAGGCCAGGCTGGATGGGGCTTGGAGCAACCTGGTGTGGTGGGAGGTGTCCCTGCCCAGGGCATGGGGGTGGGACTGTATGATCTTTAAGGTCCCTTCCAATCCGAACCATTCTATGGGTCTATCGTCAGGCTAAGGAAATGAGTTTTCCTGGTTCTGTGCAGGCGGCAATTGTTATATGGAGGTTGTATGGTTCTAAACTGTGCAGTAGCCGTCCTCAGAAAGGGTAATTTTCTGAAGCAGTAAGATTATCCGTTGAATCCTTTCGGGCTATAGAGAGAAATCCCTAAGATAGAGTCTTGTTAGAAGGGAAAGAAGCTCACCTCATAAGGAAGCTCAGAGGTAATGTGGATCCCTGGACGTGTACAAAATAGCATATTCGGGAGCCTGCTGGAGCTCAGAGTCATCAGAGAAAAAGATTAACTGAGCTATTATGAGGCACTTTGAACCACCAGAAATTAAGCAGCAGAAATGTTCCTTTCACTGTTTCCGAAAGGCATTCACTAGTTTTGACCTGGTTTAGTTTTCATAGCTTAGCTTCTCCTGGGCAGCCCTGCTTCATCTCTTGAGTTTAATTTCACTTGACAAGTTGGGATCTTAATATTTGTTAATTAACAGTTGGTTCTCTCATCAAAACTGCAGAGCTCCCGGATGATTGGGTAGTGTGTCCCCAAAGTTGTGCCGTACATAATTGTTGTACCTGTTACAGAGTCCTGGGGCCCTGAAAGTCCAGGGGATCCCGTTCGTTCAGAAACTCAATATATTAGTGCTTTATTTTTTCTCTGCCTTTAATAAATTCTTAGCCTTGCCGTTCTTTAAGTCGTTCCTCTGCATCTCGCTTGTCATATGCCAGTATCAATTTTCTCATAGAACTAACTGAATTGTTATGCGGGCAAAGAAGTCTATCTTAATTAATAAATTATTTAGAGTAGTACTAGAATCTTTGATGATTTTGAAGATGTCCTTAGTTGATTAATGCCATGTACCTCAATCTAATTAACATATTTTCGCATGGTTAAATTGTAAAAACATTTATTTTTTCTACATGTTTTTGTGTGCAGGATTTCCATATATTTTCAATTGCAGAAATGTAGTTACAGAAATGCAATTATATTGTTTCGAATTACGCAGTAACATTGTTATGTGAGCCTCCAAATTAAGCATTATAAATGACTGAGGGCCTTACTTGAATTCGCAAATGAGACCTTCGTTAGGACATGTAGGAGGGAATAAATGAAGACTCTCAAATCGATTTTAATGGCGGTTTATAATTTAAGTAACTGTTAACCAGTAGGCTGTAGACTGCCTCCATGTTAGCTGCTGGTTTTCAACCAGCCCTATCTAGAAGCACCTAAAGAAAGGAAAAAAATGTAAATCCCTGGGAGAAAGAAGTTAACTTTGTGTAACTTTGTATTTCTAGCACAAGTTTTGGTTCTGTTTCACTCTTTGCTTGCAGAATGATGCCTCCACACATTGTTCCGTCCAGAGTCCCTTGATCCAGCTGAGAAATGGGCAGGAACAAATTTGTATTGGTTAGCAGAAAGAGTCAATAGTCTCAAAAAGTGAAGCAAAAGACTTTTCATAAGGTTAGAAGTTACTCCAGATACTTACAGCCACAATCTCTATTCATTGTTCTCAGACACTGAGATGCATATCGTTAATTTTGAGAAGTGTGTGATTCAGAATTCATGACTCACAAAAAGGTTTTTCTCACAAACAAACCACGGGAAAAGTAAGCAGATGTGGCAGCAGCATCTCTGAGATTCATGAAAGGAACGTGATGTACTGGAGCCGCCATCGTTTCAAGAATAAGCATTTCTTAAGGGGGTTTTATGGATTTTTCATTGATGAAAACTGAACTCCTGAAACTGCAGGCAATAGGATGCTTTAGGCAGCCAAGCAAATCAGAATATGGTGCATGGGGTGACTTTTACTACTCCTGCTATTTAAAGTCCTATTTTCTTGAGCTTATTAGCTACTAGTGATCCCTAAGGAAAAATACAATTAAAACTTAATCATACCAAAAGCTGAGCTTCTTCTGATTCAGCGAACTTGTAATCTTTTATATTTAGCAGTTTACTTGTAAATGTCTTAGTACTAAGGAATGCAAGATGTATAAATTAGCTTGGGTTTGCAATAATGCTGCTCCTCCTAACTCAGATGGCACATTTTGTCTACCTTTCTGTAAAACTTTAAGGAATTCTCACTTGCAGTATTTTGCATTTTATTTTTTTTACATCGGAGCAGAACTTATATTCCCTTTAACAATCATCTTGCTCAACCTCCCGTACCCACTCCTGTTCTCCACAGAAGATTTAGACAGTTAAACACAGGTCAATGTGAAGAATAGAAACAGCTTTTAAAGAGACTGCATGAATACAGTTGTGAAAATACCTGATTGTTGAGGCACTTTTTTTTTCCCCCAAACAGAAAACTAAATGAAAATTATTTGAAATAGATTTTTGTGCAGTTTTAATCATTGATTTCCCAAACAGTCAAAAATCACAAACAGCTTATTTTGAGGAAACCTGATTTTTCGTTTAGAAATATGAAATTAAAATGTTTCCACTGGAAAAAAGAAAGCAAGGTTGAGTCAGTTCAGTGTGAATACTGTCATTAATGTTTTTGTACTGTTTTCACTCTGAAAGTTTTTCTAGAAAGCTGTTTCACACATCTCTTCTGTGATAGGACTAAATTGTAGAATGACTGTAAAAACACAAGAACTTTGCAATGTTACTGCATCATGACACAGGGCACAGCTCCCCTTTTCCTATGTTGCCTTTTTCCAGCCAACCTCGGAAGGGAACCTGGGGCAAATCCTACCCCCATTATTGCTGTGATCACCCAGTATATTAAAAATCAAAAAACACATACAATGTGCACCATACAATGCATAATTCTATATTTCAGGTCTTTTAGATGCAACCTAGAACTTTGTCTCTTGGCATAACAGAAAGGTAATGGTCACACCGTTCTAATCTGAACATTTGAACTTCTAATCGTAGGCTAAGGTAATGATCTAGTTGTCACTATGACTGCTTAAATTAAGAAAAGGAGAAATTTCCAAATTGAGAAAGCTATCTCACTTCCTTTGAAAAGTTCTTGTTTCAAACAAAGAAGCTTTTTTACTTTAATTGACAGGTTTTTGCCTAAATGAAGTAGGAATATATTTTAAGTCCCAGTTTACTTTCTCTACCACTTTTCCTTAAATCCTGCTCTGTTGATTTGACACTACTCAGGTTTCCATGCTCAGTCTCAATAGTAAGTAAGTGTAAACAGGCACCTTCAGAATCGAAACATCTGCTTCACTGATGTGTTTTTAAGATACAATTCTGACAGTCTCTGTTTTCAAGGAACAAAAAAAATCTGTGCCTGTTCACAGGAACAAAATTCCAGGGGTAAAGTTGTATTTCGTTCATCAAGAGAGCCTTGAGCTTTTTAAAAACTATTTTTTTTCAAAATAGTTAGGGATAATAGTAGCTCAAAGAAAAAAAAAAAAGCTTTGTTATTATTTTTCATAGTGGGAGTTTAGAATAGCATCCTTACTAGCCACACTCTAGGAAGAAATACAATTAAAAGACTCAGAGAGAGTCTTTTACCTTTAGTAATTTTAATCAGTGATACATTTCCATAAACGCATTTTTTCTGTAAACAATTTGCAAGGGAATGTATTTCATGCTGTTTTAACATGCTGAGACCCAACTTTATTCTGATACATTCAGGTCTTTTAAAACAACTGAAATAGGACCCATTCTGTGCTTGCTGGAGGGCACCATGTCACAAAGATTATAAAACTATAAACGACTGCATTCTCCATATGACTGGCCTTGAGACATCTAAAATTACTTATTATTAGACAGTTTGCAAATAACCCTTTCAAATCTTTCATCTCATTAAAGTCGTACATCGTTGGTTACCATGCAAGCGGTATCCTCCAGTTTATCCTGTCTTAAATACCTGTCTGAATTTTTTCCACTGGTATGACAACACGGTTCTTGGAACTGTTTTGAAAGTTAAATTTAAAACAGCTTTTCCACCCTGTGTGTGGTCTTGTCTTGAGCTCCAGGTGTATGATCACAGAGCTCATGATGTCAGAGATGTACTGACACACAGGAAAATTTGGTTTTCCCTGATCAGTAGGCTTGTTCGCTCCAGCTAAAAGGGAACTGAAGGGATGTTCTTATCTACGGAAAGACCCTTCTGTCAAGATTTATCTGATCTTTATCAAAATATTCTTAGCTATTCATCAAGGTACTTAGTAACACTGTTTCCTTGCAAAGCCTTTTGATAGCGAGAAGTTCCATGTAGTAAAAGAGGAAGAACTTTTAAAAATCCAGGGGAATCCTGTTCTTTCATTTAAAAAAAGTGTGTCTGTATGAAGAACTTCAGCTGATGGTAAAAAAGAGTTCTTTGGAACTGGAATGGAAATGCCAGTTCGTTTTTAGACCTTCATTTAGACCTTCAACTCCGCACCCAGAAATACTGGCTCTGCAATTTGTGTTAGGTGATATGCCCCCTAAATAATATCTACAAAACAGATACATCTTCATAATTGCAGGCGTGGTTAATTTCATATTATTTTTGTATCAGCTGTGACTCTCTACAACTACTTGAAGGAGGTTGTAGTCATGGGGGGTTGGTCTCCCAAGGAACAGGAGATAGGATAAGAGGAAATGGCCTCAAGTTGCACCAGGGGAGGTTTAGGTTGGATATTAGGAAAAAAATTTTGCACTTAAAAGTTTATTAATCATTGGAACAGGTTGGCCAGGGAAGTGATACCTGGAGGTATTTAAAAGATGGGCTGACATTGTGCTGAGGGACATGGGTAGTGACGGGTTTTCACAGAATAATAGAATCATCTGGGCCAGAAGGGATCTTCAAAGGTCATCTAATCCAACCCCCCCCTGCAATCAACAGGGACACCCCTAACTAGACCAGGTAGTCCAGGGTTGTCCACTCACCTTGAATGTCTCCAGGGAAATGTTTCCAGTTTTGTCAGTGTTAGGTTGATTGTTGGGCTTAATGATCTGAAAGGTCCCTTTCAACCCAGACAATTCTGTGATTCTATGACTGTTTTTCTGGAGTCTCTGCTTAAATTCTGAAGCACTGCTTTATGGTAACGGGTCTCATGTATGTTATGCTCTGGCAGTCAGGAGCAATCTGCAGCTCCCAAACACATGGACACATGAGAAGAACAGAAAGTGGGGCTAAGCTGCTAAATCAATCTGGTGACTCAAGATTTCCAAGACTTCTTTCAGGTGCAGACAACCCAGTTCTATTATAGTATTAGCATTTTTCTATTCTCCTTGTATCACACAAACATTGGGGAGGGGAGAAATCCAATAGCAATAACAGATAAATAATTTGATGGCCCAAGTGCACAGAGCAGCAGTATCCTGTCCATAAAAAAGAAAAAAAAATAGAAAAAACAAACAAACAAAAAAAACCCCAACCCCTGCTATGAGAAATCCTGTTTCCTGGGTTACGTTAAGTTGCAATAAGAGTGAAATGTGCTAATGATCGTTACTGATTGCTCCTTTACCAACAAGTTTCAACTTGTCTTCTTATTTAAGGACAGTTTAACAGGATTGAATCTTCTTTTCTTTTTCAGTCTTCCATTTATATTGGACTTAAGTGTCCCAAGAGTTCTAATTATTAGAATTTACATCCTTTATTTTTTCTCCCCTTTTTTGCATGGCTTTGTTTAGGCTGTGGTGGTGTCCTGTTGGTTGTAGTGTCTTGCTGTTGTTCTGGCTTCTGCTAACCCACCCACCAGCAGAATGTTTTTTCTGATTCATTCTGGTTTGTTTATCCGTCTTATTCTGTGTCTACTGAAGGACCATAGACAAATCAGCAGAATTCTTGCTTTTTCCATCAAATCCAACACTTTCAACACCTGCATCTCCCTTCATAGTCCCATAGGTTATCATGCATCACTCTGTGTTTGTGTGTGCGTGTATCCATACATTATACACACATACAGAAATGCGTATGAGTATAAAGGATATTCAATTAAAAGTCCGGTTTTTTATTTAGCAAGTGGATCAGTGAATGCTTTGAAACAAAGTGAAAAAACAAAATTAAAGGTGCCTTTTAAACTAGCAGATATTAATTTCTATACTTTTCCTGTAGCCATCTATACAAATATCTTCAGAATATAAAAAAATTAAAAGTCATTTCATTGTTAATCTAAATGTACTGTGGGTCAATTGGACCAAAATTCATTCTTTCACAGACTTATGCTGTGCCAAAATGTTATGCCCTACATGTTTTGTGCTAGGGGATGGGGGGGGTTATTTCTTTATTTCCTTATTCATACAAGACTGCAATTGTATTTTGTGTCAAGTTTGCCTTTTTGCCGGCATTTTGTCTGTCTGTGACTAAATGGAAAACGAGTTTGTAATTATTAATACAATAGCATTACATGCTTTGTAAAGCAAGACAGGAATCAATGATAAGACAAGATTTAAGACAAAGAAAAATTAAGAAATATCATAGCGTCATACAGCTCTTCCAGTTAGAGTTCCATGTATACAAAGGGCAGCTGTGAGGGGTATTTCTATTAATTGATTTTGGTCCATAGCCATGTTTAGTCAAAGAATCAGCAAGTAGCAACAGTCAGCAAGAAAATAAAAACTCGGAAATCAGATTTTTTTATGAATTTTTATTGAATTAGGGACTTGGCCATTGTCGTGGAACTGACTGGGCTCCGCCAGGGCACAGGCTATTTCCCTTCAAAACAACCCCATCAGAATGATTTCTTTTGTTACACTTCTGGATGTGACCTTATGTCCCAGCGGATTGTGATGTTCTGTGTGAGTGACTTCCTCCCTCTCCCTTTGTGCACGTGTGTGTAGTTAGTGATTCTGTCTATTAGACCAACCAAGTAAACAGGGTTTGCCTTTGGGGAGCAGAGATATGACACTGGCAGTGGTCTGCAGTTGCTCCCTGTCACTGTTGTTCTGGGGGCGTTTTTTTCCCTCATTTTCTTCCTAAAGTTTTGCTTTGTTTGATGAAGGAAAACTTTTTTTTGCCTGCAATAGGGTGTAATAAGGCAAAATTTATAAAACTTGTTTTAATGATCTATTTTAATTAGGATCAAAGTTTAAAAATTTGATTTTTTTTTAAAGCAACTTTTTTTTTTCTAGGAATATTTTGAACTTGTCAGTTAAAATCCTTGTATTTTTACACTCAATAAGGGACCATGACAGAAGAACTTTGACTGTCTTTTTCTATATGTGACTATTAACTTTCATTAATAACTATGGGCATGCCACGAGTTTTCTTTGAACCCTAGGGATTTCCAGATGTACCTGCTGCCAAGGGATTTTCCTATCTGTCATGGGTTGCTGGAAAACTCTTTTGGCCACATCCTTGTGATCCTAACTCTAAAGGAGCATGTGTGACTGCTCTGGTTGCTCCTGAGTGCCACAGAAGTGTGGTTTGGATTCTAACATTTGCTAAGATTTTTACTGTTCTGTAGTCTATTAGGTGAGAAACACAAAAACATAAACTAAAATTAATTCCTAGGAGTGTGCTTGACAATAAATATTGTTCCTTTCCCTTAATTAACCTAAAATGTCCTAGTAACTTAAGCTTGGATTCTTTACCTAAGATATTTCTGGCTGTTACTTCTCCGTCTCAACTTGTTTACCCTCCTCTGAAAAGAAGGTAAGGTCAAAAAGGGCTAAAGATAAGACCCTTTTCTGCTGTTTTAATGCACTAATCTTGTTTATTTCCCTAATTAAAGCATTCCTTCTCATTATCCCTATTTTCATACCTGCTACCAGCTTTGTTATTATTTTACTCACTTCTACCCTTCTCCTTAAGATCTGGTAATCAATATTTCATTTGAATGTCTAAATTCCTCCCCTTTCTCCTCATCTTACGGCTGTTTGTCCCTCTAGAGGCTCCTGAATGCATAGTCTTTATATGTGATTCGTAACAAATCTTACTCTGTAAGCATCATTTAAAGACAAAATATGGCTTTACAAATGAGGAAGGTAGAAATGCGGTATCTAATGAGGGGGTTTCTCCCCTGTCTGCACTCTTGATTTTCTTATTCTCTTTTCAGACACTATGCCACAGTACAGTGATAAAGATTTCCCATGAAATCTCAGTTACTCACTCTACCTTATTTTTCCATCATTTGATTCAAGGTCATTTCCTGTGGTCATTATCTGTCCAATTTGTCTTCTGCTATTCTGTATGCATTTTAAAAAGCTTGTGTTTTCTGCAGGAGCTTTCACGTGTGTTTGTTAATGTATCACATTTCTGTAAATCAGTTCAATTCATTAATAATTACGTTATTGTTTATGAAGTGAAATCTTCTTTATCGCTGTCCTACTGTTTATATATCGGAGGAGGCCACTGAGGATTAAAACAATGTGTTTACAATGCAATGCAATTCTAGTCTTCAAAATAGTAGCTTTAAAAAAAAATGGAATAAAGCCAGATTTTTTTTAAATTTGCATGGTTACTTTTGGTAAACATTATGCTTCTTATTTTGGGTATGAACACCAAATAATTTTCTTTTTAATAAGGAAAAACAAAAGAAGATTTTCAAAAGCACTGAAGTGCTGTTTGGTTTTGTGGAGAGTGTTCCTGTCAAGCAATTTATTTGATTATTTATTTTAAGAAAGCTATATTATTGTTTATTAAGAAAAATAAGAAAGGTCAATTTTGCTTTACTCCTGCCTGTTGCGGTGAGATACCTCATTCATGGTAACTATAGTATCAATAGTATTTAAATCACATGCTTTACATATTCATGCAGGAAATAATTTTTTATTTGTGCCTATGCACTATTGACACACAGCTCTTAAGGTATTCCTATAACATATGCAGAACTATGACATACACATACCTGGAAAATGGGCAGTTTGGTTGTTTTAATAAGTGTTACTTTATAAATAGCTTTGATATTGACTGACTCCTAATTTTTTCTTGTTTTCTTTGTGTTTTTAAATAATTAAACCTTTGCGTGGTAGATATTCTACATAACAAGGAATTTTGCCCAAAGGTGAACGGTAAATGAAGTACTTTTAGATTGCTCACATAAACAGTTTATCAGTAGATTTCCTGCTTGCACATAGTGTGCAAATATATATGAGGAATTATTACCAAATATAAGTAAAAAGATGCCAGCGTTAAAACTGTATAGAATAAAAAAGAGACTGATGACAAGATCTATGTTTCTTCATTTTTAGGGTTAAAGCATCAAAATTGGGATTTTTTTTCCACTCTTATTTTCAAAAAATATAGAGGTGTTTACATTAGAAAAAAAAACAACTAAAAGAAAAAACATTAAAAAGTTTAGATTTCTTTGTATTTGCTCTTACTGTTTTCAGTCTAAATTCTACATTGTTTTTTCTAGTCACTTTGTGGCCTTTTTTCCCCAGATTATATAGTAGAAAAATGTATTACTCTTTACCAGTACCAGAACAATTCTAGAAAGTGTAAAAATAATGGAAACCCTATTAGAATTTGAATACTTTGAATAATTTGTGTAATTGACCTTTGATACACAAAAGAAGAAAACAATGATAAATTAAATATCTGAGGAACATTTCAGTGCTAAGCATGGAGTAATGATCTTCTACCCCCCTTCATGAGGTTGAAGCAGATCAGCAGTAATTAAAAACAAATATTTAGATTTGTGTAAGATGGGAGATTGGTTTTGCCTAAGTTATGGGGGAAATATTGATAGACTTGCTTCAGGATATGAAATAATTGCCACTAGTGACTGAGGAGGAATTCTGTCCCACTCTCATGGTACAGTCTTGGTACATGGTGGCCTTTCTGTCCTCTTAGGAGGTACCAGTTAGAGGCCTCTTCCGGAAGCAAAGTGCCAACTGGAATTGATGGACCGTCATTTTTTCTGTAATCTGATTTAGCACAGAAGTATTAACTGAAGAAAGATCGTAGTAATCCATTCATTGGTTATTTTTTATTTATGTTATTTGAGTTCTTTAACCTTACTAGAAAAAATCTGTTTCTCAAATTGTTTTTTGGATTGAAAGAAAGGAAATAGAGTAATGCAAAATAAAGCTCCGAACTATAAATCTCTCCAACCTTCTACAGATACATGAGCACTTTTACTCAGAATTTGAACTTGAACTTTAATAGAATTTGAACTTTGGCTTAGCAAAAGGATTGGCTACAAAGAAAGCACATTATGAATGTATTCTTACTGTCCCACTAAGAGAAGAGCTTCCTTTTGTCCTTCCTGACACAATGTAAGGAACCTCTAAATATGATCCGTAGCTTGAGAGAAAAATTCTGTCTTCTCTATCTACCCAAGGAGTAGACACTGATTTTGTTTCCAGAACTTGGTCTTGTACCTGTGCTGAAATTCCCAGTGCACGGGCAGATGGGTTTCTGTCTTCTGCTTGAGCTCCTAATGATTCCTACTTCTCATAGTTAATGGCAGAAAGATGAGCTAGGACAAACAGTTAATGGTGAAAGATGATCTAGTGCAAATCATAGCGATCTGTAATTTATGAAACTTTTCATTTTGGTTTTGTTGAAATTCATAATTCATTTTGTGAAGACAAATCCTTAAGAAATATTAGGAAAGGACTTGAAGGCAATATTTATAGCCTTGTGTAATATCTACACACTGCTTACTGAACACTAGTGCTATTATCACTTTGTTTTACCTTTCTTCCTCTGTAGCTTATTCCCCAGTGTTAAAGTTCAGAGGGTAACATAAAGAGTGGAATTATAAGGTTAATTGGATTTGATAGGAAGAAAGAAAATGAAGTTGGATTTTTTCTTTATAACCTATTTTTGGTATGGCATAGCAGTTGCCAAACTACGTTTAGTCTATCCCAGCAATCCTTCAAATTAGGTACAAATAAATCTATGTTAATAATATTAAAGAATGTGAATATAGGAAAGAAGCTCTTAAAAATTCAGCATACTTGCTTACATTACCTGTAAATAATCCCTGGTTCTAGAACAGTCTATTACAAGATCAATAATTCCACATAAAACAGTTATCAGTAGGTTTAGTGATTCTGTACAAGCACGTCAATGTCATTTACTCAAAAATCTGTACAGATTTAGTGACAGTGGGTGGATTTAGAATCTGGGACTTAGTATAGTCTTGGTTTTTGAGAAGGAACTGCTGATTTACAGATCATCTAAAGAACAACCAGAAAGCATCCACTTTCTTCCCTTTTCCTATTGTATCTTCTTAGAAAATTTTATCAGTACTACTGCATTATTCTTGTTCCAAATTAATTAGTGGCTGAAACAGTTGAAAAGGGAAGCTGTGCTTCCAAAACAAAGAATAAATTTTCTGTTGCTAAAGCAGTGCTTTATTAAAAGCAGTGGTTATTTTCTTACTTTGTTTTCATTTGTTTTTCTGTCACTTTTATTTTGGTTCTCTGGAGCAATTGTGCATGGTTTCTAATGTGCTATCTTACATTCCTGTGCCTGCTGGTACATAAATTTTAATTGCTATCCAGTCAAAACGTAACTAAGCTTACTGGTTATGATAAATTTGTTTTGTAGTAGAAAATATTTTAATCGTATGCAAGGTGGGTTTTTTTACAAGAATTGTTGAATCCACTCTCCACAGTATTCTCACTTAGGATGGAGGATTTGCTACAGGATGAATATTTCTAAGCGTACTAAATGGCTTTATGATTTTAATACTTTTAGAAAGTTATGAAGTTAGTTAATTGTCCAGTTAATGATTTTAAATACATGAGGATTGAGGGAGCCATACGTTATGATAGGGTGTTGGGAAAACACTCAACTGTCTGTTGATGGTACTGGAGCTAAACTGTCTGTTGATGGTACTGGAGCTAATTTTGAGCAGTTTTAGAAGAAAGAATAGTGCCAGTCTCTAGAAATATTAGTGCTACTATATGGAAATTTCATAGATTTTTGCAGTCAGTGGCAGATGTTAAGAGGACTCAACTGAATAATTTCTTTCTATCCCTTCTGAAACAAGGAATGCAAATATTGAGTGTATCACAAACCAGACATAAAGTAACAGGTTAGATTCATAGCTTTCTTTAGGTTCATTTTTTTTCTTTAGATTCACAGCTGTTTTTTAATATGCAGCATGAATGGAAATTATTGTTTTGCTGGATTTGCTATAAAAGGTAGAAAAGTTAGCACTGCTACACTGCAGAGTGAGCTTATGCTTTCCAACAAATGCTGCACCTTTGTCTTGGGCACTTTTGAACTCTCATTCCCTTTTAATTAATTAAGTCAATTTTAATTTCCTTACCTTTTCCAAATAAGAAACTCCAGGGAGCACTTTCAGGAAATTTCATTTACTACATATTCCCTGTTATCAACCCCATCAGACTGAATAAAAGGCAAAGAATGCAGTTTGGCTTTCATTACTTGATATAACCTAGATTGTCATACAGCGGAAGCTGCTCTTGTGACCTGGTTTGCTCAAACACTCTTTCAATAGTAGTTACAAACAACATTCTGTGTTATGCATCCCCCTTCTCAAATCACACTTTATTTCAATGATTAAACCCACCTTTAATTCATTTATATGAATGAAAAGTCTTTCCTCATACCCTTGGCTACATCCTGCCTTGAGAACGTATCACAAACCACTTTAAGCTGCTTCCATGTCCTCTGAATACCTTGGGATAAATATTTGGGAGTTGTTGTTAAATGTGTTAAACATGTTAAACCGTGTTGTTAAACGGTGCTATAACTTTGGGGTTTAGGTTTATTATACCTTTGGATAAGTGCCATTGTCTTCAAATTAATTTTCATTCAAAGAGGGTAATATATTAATTTACAGTGATCCAAATGGATGATGCAATTAAAATGTTTGTGCAAAATAGGTATATAAAGAAAGAAACCCACAATGAATCTAGATGGATGAAGAGTAAATCTAAGAGACCACTCTCTGTCCTCGTGTCCAGGGAGAAACTTCCTGCATACCCTTTCCTGATGCACTTGCCAGGGTTTTAGTCTTAACACACACTTTTAATCACATTTTTCAGACCTGAGAATCTGTACTCTCTTCCTTGGAGTGAAACCGCTTGAGGAATCCTTCAGGATTACAATCAGCTTGAATTCACTCATTTCCATTTTCCCCTGCTAAAGCACATCATCACTTCTAATTCATTCAGAAAGTAGTCTTAATAGTCTGCTTTTGAAGAGACAGAAGTTAGTTTGCCAAACTAGCTTTTCTTTTTCTATTTCAAGTAACTATTTCACTTAAGAGCTTAAACTCCACACTTCACTGACTCGGGGGTGTCTCCATCTACTGACAGACATATTTCTTACCTATCTGAACAGCAGCAGGTATGCCCGATGAAATATCTAATTGTGATTAATACTTCAATTCATTATGACTGAAACTGGATATGATGGCCTCTGGGGGAAAATGGTTAGAATGAGTTATTATATTCCAAAAATCCATCATTTAGAGACACTAATTTCACCATTTAGCAAGGCAGAGAATTCAGACTGTTTGGCCAGGTGGCCTTAGGTAACTGCAGATATATATTAGTGCATGAGAGGCTTTGGAACCTCTGGAAGAAGAACATGAGGCAGCAAAAATTCACAAAATATGAATTCCAAGTAATAAAGTCAGAGTCAGAACAAACATAAATAAACGTGTTAGGAATGTCAAGAAAGGGGATGGAAAAAACACCGATATATAATTGGATGATCTATAAAAAGTAGTTGCTTTGCCATCCTCTTGACCGAGGCTGGCTGGTTATTCCCAGGAACCGTGGCAGATACAATATCTGACTGATATGGGATGCAGTATCCTTTATGCCAGCATTAGACAAGACAAAAAAACAACAAGCAAACCAATAGCTGAGCTTAAGATAGAGTGAACATGCATTGAAATAGAAATACCACTCTAAGCACACTAGCAAATAAATAATTTTGTCACAGGCACACTGAAGAACAGAACTCACCACAAAATCAAGGAAATCATGCAGAATTCCTCTACCTGTGAGCCCTCAGTGCTCTTTTGGGTGAGGGTTGTTTCAGTCTGATTACACCTGAACTTCTTTGTTGTTACTCACAGGCTTTCATGTACTAATTTTTGAAATGTATGTACACGTATGTACAGTGTGTTATCTTTTTCTTTCCCTAGTCCCCTCTGTTACTGTCTGTTGGCTTCTCAGGGTGTCCCGTAAGTCTTCTTGAATGTATTCACACACAAAGCAAAAAGTGATTCGGGCACCTGTACAATGTTATATTTTATAATATATATTTTTATAAAAATATTTATATATTTATTTCCAGTGCTTTGGAAAAGCAGCAGCAACTGAGAACACTCACCCTTTCCTTTATGCTCATTCAGATTTTGAGCAGAGTCAGGATAATTTTTTCATGGGATCTACCAGGCAGGATCTTGTTTTAATGGCACTCAGCCATGGATAGTTAGAAAAAGAGCTGACTTCCCTCAGCTTCCAAAAATCTCCAGCTTAGGGAGAATTGTGAGCTGGAAGTTGTGTGTTTTAATTTACTAGCCCCTTCATCAGTCTTTCTGCTGTTAATTCACTGGTGAAAGACGGTACGTCCTCAGTATTTCCTATGCCATGACATGCACATTTACTGCTTAGCAATGGAGGTTTGCTCACTGTTTTTGTTGGCTTAATTTTAGTATTGGTGTTGTAATTACAGTTACAGTTCCTGGTTTAGTGCACATGTATAAGCTACTTTATTTTTTTATTTTGAAGTAAAAGGGGAGCAAAAAGAACTGTTAGCATCTGGCAACCACACCTTGATTCATCCGAGCCCCCAGAGTCTTGGTATGGTGCATTAATTTTTCAGTTTGTAATTTGCCAGCTGCATTTAATGGAACCAATTTTCATTACATCTGTTCTATGGTTCAAAGAGCTCTTTTAGTTGCCAAAGGGGGCCTGCTTCACATAGATTCAGAGAGGGTGCTAATACTCTGTATCTTGAAGTATTAGATAACTAGGGATGGTTTTATAGCAAACAGATTATTTTTTTTACAGAGGAAAATTCTATATTCATGACTTGCCACTATTAGAATTCAAATTTAAACTGCTTAAGTCTCTTCCTCGGGAGCCATATATTGATTTTCATGTAATTTTCTTCATAATACCCTCTGATTACTTATCTTTTCAATCAACGATATATTTCTGTTTATTGGTGAAAGAAGACATAATTATACATGAGTAAATCCTGTTTTTAAACTCAGAATAGTTCAGAAAAGTTTTATAATGAAATACTAAAAGATATGAGGAATAACTCTGTGTAATTTTCAGCACTAAGACAAGGCATTTTTTATACCGAAACAAACTCACATTACCGGGACAACCGCACTCGTTGTGCATAATTTTAATCTTCATAAAATGTGGAGCAGTTGTATGGTATTAAATTCAAGATTCCAGTTGACAGCAACTTTCAATGAAAAGGTTTTTCCTCATGGGCTGAAGAAAATTTAAAATGTTCTACTACGCTTTGAAGTTCTAAAGCATCAGCCATATGAGAATTATAAAGCATTAATCCTGAAGAGTTTCCACCTGACAGTCATGAAATAGCATACCTGTGTGAAAAGTGACTCAGTTTTACTTCCTCAGGCGATACTTTCCTTTTCTTTTTCTGCTGCTTCAGAAATATCGTGCATCATGTCGTAGTGGGAAGATGGCCTTGGAATGACTGGATCCCTTTGAAATCACTGAAGCCTACAGTATCACTGTATTTATCTGAGGCATTTCAATGACATTTGTCAAAGTTGTTTATTCTAGGAGTTTTATTCCGGTTTGATAAGCCATGTGAAAAGTTGCTCCACAAAAGTAATCAAGAAGTTATTTTCACCGTGTTGTTTTAAACAGTTGTTGTATGTGAGGCTTTAAACATAATAGAAGGAGCAAACATATTAGCAAGAGTTCACGTGCAATTTAAGAACATTAGACACAAGTTAATGTATGTGCAATACTCACTTTCTCACTAATTCACTGGCTTTTTTGCTATCAGTGTGATTATCTCTTGGTGATTTTAGTCAGGATCGGGGCCGAATATAACAGATTGTCATTTCAGGAAAAATTAGTTTCCTTATCTGTGAAATATTTCTTTTATGTATTTTTTCTGAAGGACAAAAGCACACATTTGCTGCTGCTCTCTGACTTTACTAATGCACCCGTTCTGCTTCAAGAAAGTGGTATTTGAAGACTTTTGTTTTTTCTCTCCATTGCAATACATTGTGTGTCATAGAATCAGAATCCCGGGTTGAAAGGGACCTCAAGGATCATCTGGTCCAACGTTTCTTTGAAAAAGCATGGCAAAATAGCTGCATGTGTAAAAGTGTGGGTGACAGATTGACATATAAAAGGATACATCATTTTTCAAAATAATCTATTGGTGGTTGGTAAGATATGGTCATTTGGAAATGCCGTTTTTTTTTTTTTTCTTTTCTGCTACTGCATCAATATTCTGAGATCCTACTTTTTCTTGAGATCTGGCTTTACTACCAAAACGGTCACCATGCAAAGCTCTTGCCAATCTTCCGCTGGCTTTCTTTAAATTCCTGTCTCAGAACTGCTTTTGCCTCAGCCACTCAGAAGATCACAACTCAGCTTTTTCCTAGAATCCGTAACAGCTGATAACAAAAATGAATTTTTAGGCAGAATGCAATAGGAACTACAGCAGGGCAGCCTCAATCATCCTTGCTTTGAATAGATGCTTGACTAGCAAAAAGGAAAGCAGGGGGACCAGCATTAAGTGCTCCTCAGTACACTAAAATTGACAGTTTCCAGTTCATAGATTTAACTTCACTTAATGTCATGTCCCGGGAAAATAATATTTTAAGGAATGAAAATCCCTTTTAGATCGTGTCATAAAATCAAAATTCAACCTGAAACATTTTGTTCACATAGATTTAGCTAGTAATATTCAAACAGCATTCAGCTGTTTTCCTCCACTTCATGTAAGTAGGGATGACATTTGATTCCTGAGAGTCTACATATTAAGTTAAACATGTATATTAATATTTTTAGGAGTCTTCCTGAGAAAACATGAAAGGAATGGAAAGGGTTGTATATTTATGCTATTTTGGACTAATTACATCTAGTAAAAAATGAGTTGTTCCAGGTGAATAAATAAACTGAGAGACTAAGGACCAGAAACTGCTAAGAGTGTGCAGAGCACACAAGCTCTCCTTGCTTTTGGTTACTATTTTGTCTCCTGTTCTCTGCTGAGGTTTCCCAGTCTGTCTGTGGAAGTATTCCTTTGCAAGGGAGTAAAAATAAAATCATCCAGAGAGGACTTGCGTAGTTCTGGAGAGAGCACATTTTCCTCTGAGTGGAGGAAAGGCCTCCTTAGATGCTTTGTCACTTTTCCAACGCACATAATTCCCAACACACATATTATCTCAAAATGTAGTGTTTCTTTCTTTATAGTACAGACTTCCCTTGTGCTGAGTATGGCTTGGTCCACATACTGACTTTCTGTGGCCTATCTTTTGATTATGATTTACCTCTTGTGATTTAGACGTGGAACAGGGGCATTGCTCTGTCAAAATCAAGATGGTGAAAATGGAAAGAAATAAGTAAGAATAACTTACATTCTTATCTGATGCAACTAATCAACAAAAAACTTGCAACAGTTTCTTACTGATGGATGTAATGTATTTAATTTATCATTGACTGGGCTCCGTGACACAATGGAAGGTACCAGATAAACCCAAGGGTTTAGGACCCTACAAAGCAGAGCCTGAATTTGAGGTTCTCCTTCCTCCCTTCTGCAGAAGCCAGTGCTAACTCCTAACCTACAGCATAATGTTTTCTTCAATGTCTGTCTTCACTTCCTGTCCCCATCAGTCGTTCCACCCCCCAAGATGTAGGTGGCTTTTGTTTTGGGGCAGGATGAGGGAAAAGGAGAATTTGAGATTTAACTTTTAGGGTCTAAATTAAATGTCAGGCTTCTCACATCTTCATGAGTCCACTAGGCTGTCCATAGATGATACTGCTGGTGCTTTTTTTTTTTTTTTTTTGTACTAGGCTGAATTTATTGGGTCTGATATTTTTAATTTAATTTTAATTTTAATTTAATTTAACAATTTAAGTTGTCTAAATAGTCTTCAGTGTTCAGTCCTTCCCAAGGCTTGCTCAATACTCCTTTCCTCATGTGCTGCCACTATCAGTGGAAAAATCTCTTTTCCTTTTTGAATTTTTCTCCAGACTGAACCCAAAGCTCTCTTTCACAAATCTTTCTTGTGTTTAGTGAGTCACTTTCCCTGTTTCCTCTTAAACTTTCACTGTGCTCTGATGGCTCTTTGTGTGCCTGAATGAAGCCCCGTCCCCTTTCAGCTCTTTTGGAATACTCCCTGTGTGCCTTATTTGATACAATAGATGGCTTTTGGTACAGTATGTGGTCTTATGTAAATACTGTGGTTATCTGCGTTTCTTTTCTAACTAAAATATCTGACATTACAAGTTGGTCTGGAGCACAGAGTAGGCTACACAACCTAGACCTCAGAATAAGGTCCTTGAGGTGAGATTTTGCCTGATTTATGAGTAGGAAGTGCAACATCAGTGATACCCCAACTAGTTGCTGTTCTTGTTTCCTTTGTGTGTATGGAATAAAATACGTTTTCCAGCAATGTTCAAGGTACCTGACGAAATTGCTAACTCGGATTTCTGTTCTGTCAACTTTTCCAGAAAAATAATAAAATTGCAGAAATATATATAAATGGCAATGAAAACAGTAATCTTTCTATATTTTTATTTATTAGTAGTACAGTTGCATGAACAACTATAATAATTAGGACCAAGTATGCAACAGATTCATTTCTGCAGAGTAATACCCTGAGCATCCCATTGACTTCTGGGAGTTAAAATTGTATGACAACTCCGAATCTGACCAATTAAAAATGAATTAGATGACTGTTAATATAGTTGATTAATGTTGCATATAAGGAATGCTGAAATAAAAAATTGATTTAAATCATTGTATTATGTTTAAAAAAATTAAATTCCTTCCTACTTCGATATTGCAGTATGTAATGGTGTTGCTCTGCAATATTTTAGTTCAGTTAAATGTCTCATTAAGAAAAATCAACTTGCTGATTTATCATTGCTTTGCTGAGTAAATTTTAATGAGTGAAATTTCACTAATGAGAGAAATCCATTTTCCAAAGAATAATTTTTCTTTTATGGAGGCTGAATGCATTTGTAATAGGCATGTTTAGGTTAAAAATTATTATTGCTCCTACATCAGTTACTATTTAGTGTATATAAGAAGAATATTTTAACGAAATTTAGAACAATTATTCTTTATTTTAAATATCTTAATTATTTGAAGTATTTTTAAAATTGTTGGACTGCAACCTTCCATAAGTAAGTAGCTTTACCATATTGTATATTTTAGTGAAATAATCTAAATTTATATATTTATCTCAACTGAAAATGATCAAATTATTTGGACTGGATACAATGCTAAAAAAATGTAGACCTCACAGCCTTTTCCATACTGACCCAAGGCATTTGGAAATGTAGTTTTAGATTTAGTCTTAACATGAGTTGTCACACGTTTTTTGTTTTTTTTCTCCAAATATATACATACCATTAATTTGATGGAACTACACTCCTGTCATTGAAGCAATGTATTCCGCAATAGAGACCAAGCAGGTGTGCGAAGCAAAGTTTTCTTCAAGGTTTAGAAAAGAGGAATATTCAATTCTGCAGCCTAATTCAGTTAGTTTCCCATGTGTTTCTGTTTTCATGGTAAGGGGGACTGGTTTTAAGGCTCATACAGAAAAGAAACATGGTGAGAATCTGTTGTACAGGTTCACTTCTGTGTTACTGTTAAGACAAGTTTTTAATTCTAGGTAGACCACCTAACCTTATGGTTACTTGCCTCTGATTGCTTTAATTTCGTTTCCTTGTAACTTATGACAATTGTAAATTATTTAGGCACAAGTTGTCTATTCCAACCACTTCGAATCAGGGGACAGATAAGAAATGCTTGAGAAAGATTAAATGGTCTATTCTCTGAATGAGGTAGATACCCAAATTGCAAATGATTATATAATTTAAAAGGTATTTTTTTATTATTATTAGTTTAAATGCATGAATAAGTATTCATGTCAGTCTTAATTTTTGCCTTTTGCATTTGTGAGTGCTTTATATTAATGTGTTAATCCTAGTTAAAATATTGTATTTGGTTTCTCTTTCTCTGGTGTAACCTGTTGTTTATAATGGCATCATAATATACTAAGGGATTGAATAATATGTAATATATAGAAAGACAAAAGCAGGGTAGTTTTACGACAAAACACAAAAGCAGGTAGTAAGAGAACTGAAACGTATGGCTTTAAGTTGAGAAAGGGCAAATTTAGATGGGGTATTAGGAATAATTTCTTTACCATGAGGGTGGTGGAGCACTGGAAGAGGTTGCCCAAGGAGGGGAGGCTCGATGAGGCCCTGGGCAACCTGGTCTAGATGAGGATGTCCCTGCTGACTGTAGGGAGGCTGGAGTAGATGACCTTTGGAGCTCCCTTCCGGCCTGGACCATTCTATGATTGTATTTCTTGCTAATTTCAGCCTGGTTTTCACTGACATATTTACTTATGTATCCATCTATTAATTTTATTCACACTATGAAGATACAAATAGTGGGGTACATAATAGGAAGAACAGAAAAAAGAAAAGAGCAAGGGGAATATCAAAGACAGATGCACAACTTATGTTGAGAACTATGGTGTAAAGAAGAATATGGCATGATTTGACAGGGCATCACCAAAAGAAGTGGTAGAGCAAGTGGGGTGGGAAGGAGGATGAGGGGAAGGCTGCTCTGTAACCCCTCTGTATTCCCCACCCGACACCATCTCTTTTCTGAGACCGATGAGGCAGAAGGATCTGCTGTGCTCTACTAAAGCACAAGTTCCTCTTCCAGCAACACAGTGTGGAGGTTCAGGAGCTGATGAAAGAAGGAAGTGTTGTGGAAAGCAACTAAGTAGTCTTGAAAATAGCCAAAAGAAAGTCTGTAAATTGTAGATTCTCTGGTTTTATTTGGGTGAATCTGCTCAGTTGCCGTGGTAGGCGATAGGTCAACTGCCTGTTGATATCTTATTGATATGAAATTAATCTAAGTATCTGGTTCTTAAAGCACAACATACGCAGGTAGCTCTCTCAGTTTTGCAAATCCAATATCAAATTCTCCACAGTGCCATTTTTCATTACGTTTCTCAAATGATGCCGTACTTTTTATATTTTCTTCAACATTGTATTGAACACTGTTTAAAAGACAATGCCTTTCTCAAAGATCTCTTTCAATTAAAACCTGGAGAGTAACATGAACAAGTCTTTCAAAATGGATCAATTCCTGGCATTTTGGATGAAAATTAACATTTACATTTTGTTTTGTTTTTCTCTCTTCAGAAATAGATTTTCCTGTTTCACCAGTCTATAGCTAACAGTTAAGAAGAACAGATTTAGACTAGTTTACAAAATGTGGGACAAAACACTGGGATTTTGTAAAAAGTATAAGAACCGAAAAGAAGGAGTCTCAGTTTGAAGGACACATGATAAAAATACCTGTATTGAATTTCCTAGTCATTAAGAGAATAATGGCTACTCACATTTCCCAAATGCAGTCATCCAATGTTTAGAGAAATCTTTATTAAGAAAATGACCAGACATAAAAAAGTCCTTCTCTTGTAAGTGTAGGCACTTAATTGACTGCTCTGATCATTAAAATAAATTAGACTACATTCTCCACAACTCCCCATGGAACTTTTATCTCAAGAGAGAATTGTAAAACAATTCAGTCTTGCAATGCAAAACAGAAACCCGTGTTTTCAATACAGTGGCTGTGCCCACGTGTGTGCATTTCTTTTTTCCCTTGTCTTGGGTCTGTCTTCTCTTAAACCAGATTATTTAAACTGTGTTCGCTTCCTTTCTCTCCTTCTCTACAAGACAGAGTTCAAAGTGTTTCAATCTTGTAACTTTATTTTTGAAGCTTCAACAAAATATGATTTACCAAAAATGTCTAGCTTTTTCTTACGGTGTAGTAAGAGCTGTAGTTGGGGGTTGCAATTCTAGCAAGTGTTGCTTCCAAGGTGTCTCACTTTTGTGCCTGTTTAGCTGATTTTGCATTCCACATCTTCATCTTGTATTTCTCCTGCACAAAGTCTGTTACAGTAATGCAACACCACTCATCATCACAGAAAGCATCATCAAGCAATTGTCGATGTAACCCTTATATTTCTATTTTATTTTCTGCCTTTTTAAAAAAAATATTATCCAAGAACCCATATCTACACAGTTTCTTATGAGTCACGTTGTCTAAGGTGATCTTGAAAACTTTCTATTCATTTTCTAAGTGCCATATAAATCTTAGAATAATAGGGCTTGAAAGTATCTCAAGAGGTCGTTTAATCTTCTGCCAGAGGCAGAATCTGCTGTGCTTACGTCATTCCTGTCAAACATTTTTCTAACCTGCTCTTAAAGACCTCCAACCACTTCAGGTAAATAATTATGATGCCTTTCTATAATTATAGTTTGAAAGATTTTTCTTAATGTCTGGCATGAGTCTTTCTTGTTACAGCTGAAATTCAGTAAAGTTTACCCTGTCCAACAGGAACATGAAGAATATTTCCTTTCCCTTTGCTCACACATTTTCCCCCAGTCTTTGTTTTTTGAAATCTATGTTTTCTAGATCTTTCTGAGTTGTATCTTTCTGAAAACTGTGTTCCTAACGCTGGTCCCAGTAAGCACCTGGTGTGTTACCAGTGCCAGACAGAATGGAATATTGATTCACATGTCTTGCAAGCTGCTTTCCTATTGTTGTTCCCAATCTGATCGCCTTTTTCATAGCAGTGAAATGTTTTCTCGGCTCTTGTTGAGTGTGTGATCCTACATGACCTCAGATTCCCTTATACGGAATTATCAGCCAAATAATCCCTGTCACGCAGTTGGTCATTCTTGCCCAAATGCCATATCATCAATCAAAGGATTTGATCAACTTCTTGATCTCATCGCCTCTGCTCTGAGACACAGAAATAACTTTAATCATGAAAGGACACATGCTGAGCTTAATCTTTCATCTCAGGACTTCTGCAAGAGTATGAACATATCATATTATCAGCCACTGTGATTTTCGTAATTTGAGAGATTGTTTTGGAAACTGTGTCTTCTTTAACACTCGCAAATAATTTCTGTTGGTTTTCAGAGATTCAAGGTTTCATTCAGAGTAATGTATACATATTTATATCTTTATATTTATGAACACTATTACCTATTACTGGTTTTAAGATCCTTATCCTATAGAAGTCACTTTAAAAAGAGACAGATAAAATCGTAGTTTTGCCATTTTGACAGATTTCTTAAAGGACTCTGAATATCAAGCATCAGTTTGATGCTTTTTCTTTTAATTATAGCTCCACTGGTTTCTTTGAAGATTTGTTAATTTACTTTCTGAAATGCAGCTAGCAACCTTGGTACATTGAATATAAGGATGATACTTCATTGTATTGCTACAAAGTAATTACAAGAGGAATGAGACATGTAATATGCAAGAACCAAAAGCCCCAGATCTATATGATTGTGTAGAACAGGTAATCACAGGAACACAGAAATGTGCCTTTTCAATGGTACAGTTACATTTTATTTTGATGAAAGTATTTTTAAGAGTTGTCATTTGCTGGGGAATGAATAGATACAAGGTACTCCTTGACCTCCCCTCTCTTCATTAATTTCATCTCCTTATAAAGACCTAGATTAGAAGGTTTCTTGATTTCCATCAGGAAAGAAAAAGAATGACATGTCTTGGATGCTTTACGTGTATAACATAGTATTTTAGTATAATTTGACTTTATAAATAATGGTGTTGTGTGTTTGCTTTTGAGGACCTAAAGTAAGTTGTAGTTCAACACATTTGGCTGTGATCTGTTTTCAATTTAAAATACTTCCTTGCTTTTCCCAAATGCAAGCTCTTCCAGGCTGGAATAAACTAACGAGGCAACAAAAATGAAGTTAGGTTTTTTTTTTTTATATAAAAATAAACCAGGGAGCTTATGTTAATATGAAAAATTGTTGAAGTTCTTCAGGCTGTATTGAGCCACACTGAGTTGTGATTGATTTTGAACTGTTTACTTTAGCCCTAGCAACATGAGGTTCCAGATGTAGAATAAGACGTTCTGAGGAGGGATCTTGCATATATCTCCTCAAATTCAACCGATTTTTCCCTGGAGACTTGCTTAGTAGCCTGCAACTAGTAAAAATGTGGTTATTCCACAAGTGGATTATAAGGCAACCTAATATTATTTAAATATAATTTCATCTTCGTTAGAGAAGTTAAATAAATAGGTGCTTGGCAGAACTTAAAGAGGGTGCGTGAGATGCAGGTGCCTGTGTTTTTTCACCGCTACAGGTTCTGTCTTTCGCCAAAGAGAGGAGGATCATTCTCCTCTTTTCTTCCCACTCTCCCTCACTTATTTTCTTCTTTCCCTCTTTCCAGACTGCAATTCCGTGCGCTTTCATTAACTGTACCATTTCTATACTCCTTCTCTGAGCCATTGAACACTTTAAAAAAGGCAGCAAATTATCCAGGTTGAGTGTTATTGCCGTTTTAGTGAGTTCCATTTGCCTTTGGAGGGATACAGTGCTGACATGGAAATGTGGAAGGTGGAATAAAGGAACGAGAACTCCCATTTTTAATGACTGTGAGTTGTTGAGTTGGTTCAGTGGCTCTTTTGGAGCCGTAGTCTCACAAAGCTGAATAGAAATACTGCTTGTCCCTGCAAATCTTGTTTTCCTTATCTCCATAAATGACCGTGTCTTCAAAATGATGATTGACACCAAGGCATCTTTTATCTAACTTGTAAATCATTCATCCCTAATATGTACTAATCAAGATGTACTGTGTTGTTGTCACAAATAAGATAATTTAATCAAATAATCAAACCAAAGAAGTCGTCAGTGGCAAATAATGACTTAGCAGTAGAAAATGTGTGTTATTCCTCTTTGTGCAATACAGGCTCTTTCTGGAAATTAAAGGGGGTGCAGTTCTTGAATGTATTTGCAAAACATGCCACATGCAGTGCCAAAGCACACATAGCACGAATTTGCATGTCATTGATAAGGTATGACTAAAATTAATGGAAAAGGAGAGGAGGTCGTCTATCGAGTTGGCAAGCAGGAGTAGACTCCAAGAGCACAGCAAGGAGAGACTTCTGCAGTTAGAGGGGTGATTACTTTCCCGTTGCATGTCTTGAAAAGCATGCAAAATAACATGGTTTTGCATGTTTTGTGAAAGAAAACTTTTTTGTTGTTGTTTTTGTTGTTTGGTTTATGTTGTGTTTTATTTTTTTTTCTAATCGTGGAGGTAGTGATAGGGTTTTTTTCACGTTTTCTGCCTTTTGGTGGAGCTTTTTCCTTTCCGTTTTTAGGTTGGTTCTTTAGATTCATTTGTCTCCCCCCCTCTTTGTTTCCTCTGTTCTTGTTTGTTCCGGAGTTTTTGTTTATTTAGGCATTGTTATGTTGTTCTCTGTGGGACTATTGTTCTTGTTCTGATTTTGTATTTATTCTGATTTTTTTTTTTCATTAAGTAAGCTTCTGCCTTTAGTTGCTTCTGCTGCCTGCTAGGGGTATCTGCTGGTAACAATTTTTCTTATTTAAAACACCGGATATATATGAAATTTCAACATCCCTTTTCAAAACTTAGATATCCTTTTTTGGTTTAATGGGAAATTACTTGATTTCTGTTCTGTAATCTCACTCTCAAAGAACTGCTATATCGTAAGCAATTGTCACATCATACATCTGACACATCAAGAGTAATGGCAAACATGATAATTGGTTATCATTGTAATTATTCAACTTTCAGCAGAAAAAGTAGTGTATTTAAATGCCATTTGTAATTGATATTGGTGTACAACACAGTGCTGAGTGATCATTTTTGCCACTAAAAACCACTTGTTTTGTTTTGTTCCCAAAATAACTCCAAATAAAGCTCAAAACCAGCCAGATTGACAGATTCAAATGTAAAATAAGATATTACAGAGCAGCTGCTGAGTTGTTTTATTAACCTGTAGCAACCTTTTTTAAAGCTGAAACTTTTTCTAAGATGAAATGCAAATATCTAATATAAATCTGTAGGCATTACTATATAGAGCTAATTTAAGAGGTTATTCATCAAAATGCATTTCTTTCAAATGGCCGTTCTTTATCCTGCAATAACAATTATCATTCTTCACCAAACATCAAAGCAATAAAGCACCGAATACAAGCACCGTAGATCAAAGAGGGGAAAAAGTATCTTTCAAAATAAGCACTTGACAGAAATAATGAATATTTGAACTTGCGGACTGAATTAGAGTATTGAGCAAACTTGATGGCTACTGTCTCACATTGTTATGGGAGATTGAGATTTTGTAGTTGTTTTGAATTCCTACCCTCTTAGCAGCCTCTGCTACAGTTACCATAAAAATGGCATTCTCCATCTCTAAAAATTAGCTGATATTACTCACAGATTTTCTTCTCTCATAAAAAGCAACATGAATTCATGAAGATAGGGGTGAGAAATGACTTTTGCTGTGGGAAAAATTGCAGTTTAAGAGTTAGTGGAAAAACTCAGGACTTCACTTAAAATAAATCAGCATCCTGAGTTTATGGCTCAGAGCAGTGAAAACTTCCCATGATACATTTCATAGCTTAGCAAGAGATTTATTTTGCTTTTCGAACAGATCCTTCAGATCTATCTAAAAACGCTCTTAGGGGGACTTGCACATAGGATCAGCTGAGTAAGTTGGATGAATCGGAACAGTCCACATTTTTACATAATTTTTCTTGTTTGATGTGACCATAAGGAAAAAAGAATATCTGTATTTCTAGACTAGATAGGTATACCTATGATATAATTTTTCAAAACTGGAATGCCACCGCTGTTGTTCATGCTGGAGTTGAATCTGATGAGGGATGTCAAATGCAATGAGAAGAGCTTCTATAAGTAGAAAAAGGAAGACTAGAGAACACACAAACGTGCTGCTGCCTAGGGCAGGGGCACGGGTGACACGGAGCATGGGAAAGGCTGAGCTACTGAATGCTGCCTTTGCAAATCAGAAAGGTCCTTACTAATCAAAACACCCTTCAAAAATCCCTGCCGAAAACCACGAGGATGTCTGAGGAAGGAAGATGTACTCTTGGTGGAGGAGGATCAGGTCAGGGAACAGTTATGCAATGTGGACATATGTTACTTCATGGGCCCTGGTGGGATGCATCCATTAAAGCTTATGGAGGTGGCCAATGCCATTGTAAATTGGCATTAATTCTCAGGAGGAATAAGGCATTTCCAGACCGATAAATTCTTATGATGAAGTTTCTGGTTTGGTGGATGAGGGGAGAGAAGTGCCTATTGTCTACTTGGACTTCAGGAAGGCTTTCAACACTGTGTCCAACAGCATTTTCATAGCCAACCTGTTGAAGTGTGGGCTGGATGAGCAGACAGTGAGGTGGAATTAAAAAAGGCTAATGGGCCAGGCCCAGAGGGTTGTGATCAGTGACACGAAGTCTAGTTGGAGGCCAGTAACTAGTGGTGTACCTCAGGGGTCAGTGCTGACTCCAGTCCTGTTCAGCACCTTCATAAATGGTCTGGATGACTGGTTAACTGCTAATTGTTTTCTTTTAGTTTAATCGTGATATTGCTGATCTTTGTTTTGATTGGACAATGATGGTTTGTGCTAAATTAACTTTGTGATTCAATGGATACCATAAAGTTGAGAATATAGCTTATTGTCTTTTGATGCAGGTGTCTTCTGTCCTTAATATAGCCTGGAAAGCTAGAAACTGGAAAGCAAACGTATCTGACAAACTATTTCCAAATAAGCAAAAGCAACGAGAATCTTTACTGCTAACTAAAACATCAGAGATTATTTTTAGGCTTTCAAGAATCACTTTTATTTTCAGAAGTGTAAAGTTTTTCCCTTCCCTTTTCCATCTCTTCCCTTTTCCTTTTCCCCTTTTCGCCCTTTTCCCTTTCCTTTTTTCTTTATTATGTGCTTGTACAGTGTTTGTGCTTGAGCTCATAATGAAGTGCTTTTGATCAGCACTAAAAAGGTCTACTGGTTGAGTCCTTAAATGCAAAACTTCTGATGAGAATAAACTTCAAGGTCTCAGAATGCACTTATCAGATCTACTGTATGAATAAATGTCAGGTCCCAGAGTAGATTGCATAAATCTTTTTGGTTGAGCTCGGCGAGTGCAAAGCTTAATACCCACAGGCTTGCATTCTTTTTGAAGGTGATTATAATTCAGCACCAGCTTTGCATCCTGGATAAAGGTTCCCCTTGAACACAAAGTATGTTACATGCTTGTGTGCTAGTGATCAAAATACCCGGAGGGTTGTCGCTCTTGCAATTCTTAAACCTCCAAAATGATGTTAAAATGCTATATCCAATCAACCAAGCTATAAATTCAATTTCTGTAGATTGAAGGTGTAGTTCTACCTCATATGCCAAAACCTAATTTTGGTCATAGTATTTCTGTTACCACACTCCATGGTGTAGCATAACTCAGGAGATATACTCAAAGTTTATAAATGGTATGTTTAAGATTCTGTGGCAATTTATTTATTATTTTTTTAATTGCATGTTGAGGTAAGGATTACTGCAGGATTTTAAAATGTTCTTCTGTGTTCTAAAGATGGAACTCTACTTCTCCAAAATGTGAGGAAACCATTTTGCAGAGTTACCAGGACTGCCAAGCGTGGGAACAAAAGGGATTGCCATTCTTGGCATTGCAAATCTTTATACTCTGCTGCTTTTTTGAAAGTACTATTATTATATATGGTAGCTTATCTCTAGGAGAAAGAGAAAACGGTACCACAGATTTTTTAAAAAATAAAATTTCCCATTATGAGAAAAAAAAATGAAAAAACTACGGTCAGAGTAATAGGTGGATGTATTAGTGGGTTCTAAAAAATTGAAACAAACACTAATTTCTCCCAAGTTCACTGCTATGCACCCTCTGCAGCAACGTTCAGCAATAATTATGAGGAAAACAATGAAATCCTTCTTTAGATAATTCTTTGTCTTTTCTTTTTTGTGTAAAATAAACTTAACGGTTCTGTGGAGCAAGCTCAGACAACCAGGGCTCCTTTGCATGGAAATAAGACACTCACCTGCCAGTGGTGTCTTGAGAAATGTGAACCAAGGTGCTCTATGCTGGCAAGATGGTGGTATCTAAGGAGACACAAGGTAGCAGAACTGTAGGTGCTTGCTGTCTCTGAACTCTCTAAGGAATGAGGCATGGTTCTTACGAATAGCTCTCTTGGCTCTGCGTGTCTAAACTCTATGTGAACACCAATTAATTTTTCCAAAAAAGAAAGGGTTGTCATGCATTGGAACAGGCTGCCCAGGGAAGTGATGGAGTCACCACCCCTTGAGGGATTTAAAAGATGTGTAGACGTGGTGCTGAGGGACATGGGTTAGAGATGTTTTGGGCAGTTCTGGGTTAATGGTTGGACTTGATGATCTTAAAGGACCCTTTCAACTTCTGTGATTCTATGAAATAGTTGTCTTGATCTCTCATCTAGTCTATTAAGAAGACCAGAATCTCATTTATTTCCTTAATATCTATACACCACTATGTTATTACTTCCTCTGTTGTGACTTCAGTTTGTGATGAAGCTTAGTCTCAGTTTCATCAACAGGTTTTGAAGAGTCTGTCAAAATGTGGGGAAAAGAAACAGGAGCAATACGCTCTGAAACTGCGTTCCCTTTTGAAACACTTGACTCTTTACATCAGCAAAGCTGGTAGTCTTGTTTATTTATCTTTTTATAAATATTTTTAAAACAGCTCATCCCTTGAGAATGGCCATCAGTATGTTTTTTTCCCGGGCTGGAGACGGTGTCAGTAAAAGGATGCTGCATTTACAGCGAGTGACAAGTTCGTGACTGACTGTAGCCAGCAAGGGGTGCTTCGGAATGTACCAGTCAAAGTCTTTTCCTGAGAGACTCTGCTTTTCCTTTACAAGGTCCAGCTTCTCCTGCCTTCCTCATCAATTTGATGTCTTGTTTCAGACTCCCCTGTTCTGAGCAGGTACATTAGACGACATCAAACTAGCCCCTCCAAGAAAGCTTGTTCTGTACGAATCTCCTTGACCTTCTGCAAGATGTTATGGATGTGGTTCAGGTAGCATTTTTGTTGCATTGTGAGGGGAAAAATTGTTGATCTTAGGGCTTCTGCCAGTTTTTGGAGCATGAGTAATGTACTGCTACTGAGAAAAAGGCAGAGGGGAAGGCAAATGGGAATAAATCCCACTGCTTGTACCTCCTAAGTTCTTAAAACATTCAGATTCTGGTAGGTTTTGTTTTGTTTTGTTTGAAGAAATGGAGTATTCTGATGTTTGACAAGGACATCTTCATTCAGGAAAATTCAGTGGGGGTTTTTCCCCCTCCCTTTTAACTGATACCTTTTTTGACTACAGTTTGCCCTTACAATAATTGAAGCTAACAGTTCAAAGAATAAAATCCTCAGAGCGCATAGCAAGAAAATCCATGCTGATTGACCTGTATATTACCAAATTAACACTTGTTCACCATAATCCTTCCCCACAGTTACCTCATATCTGACCACCTACTTCCTCCAGTTGCTATCTCTGAGAATTTGTCTGCCTTCTTTAAACTCCTAAATAGCACACCCCTAATGATATCAGTGATTTCAGCTTATCTCAAAAGACATTTGGCCATTTGCATTGGACATTTAAAAAAGATCTATCTAGTGATCCTGATGCTTATACTAAGACTGCATTTTTTAAACAGGCACCAAAATTACTGCCTGGTTTAATATAAAAATACCAAGAAAGGTCTTTCCTTACAATATGAGTGATAATACACATTTCTCAAAATTTATAAATAAGGGAATTTGTTCAGCTACACTCTTAAGTCTGGTCTACTGATATGCACATATATATATATATATATATATTCTGGGGCAATCCTGTGCTGATTCTGGTAGACTGAGGATAGCAGTACAGGTAAATGTGATCAGTATGGAGAAGTCACAACAGGATCTTGAATTTCTAAGTTTATGCAGCGTCTTCAGCGACTACAGTAAATATTTTTTCGCTCCATTTGAGTGAAGTATGTTAATGTAGCTGTTAGTTGAATTTGAATGGGAATGTTACTGTAAATTGCATAACACTTTCTTATTGTGATACTGGAATAAATCCCCCTCCGTGACTTTTGTACATTCAGTCCATATCAAAACAAAGCGGCCTGTCAAAATAATCACTGTGACTCCAAATACTGGTTCATATCTACATAAATGCTTAACATACTTTAATATAATTGCATTGGTTTAAGTTAAAACCAACCCATTACATTCTTCAAGATTTTATTTTTAAAAATCAGGAAAATTATAGAGCTTTTGGCAGTTAAGATGCAATGATGGACACTATCAATATGCCTAAGACATGGATTTGAAAATAATTTGAGAGATGTGCAGATGAAAGTAATGAAAGTGTTCAATATTATGTGGTAAGGTTAAAAGGGCAAGGTAAGATTAATTAATGAGCAAGAGGAAGTACATTCTCCCCCTTCTACTTGATGGCTTGAGAAAGATGATCTCTGCTGTGAGGACAAGCTGAGAGATTTGAGGGGGTTCAGCCTGGAGAAGAGAAGGCTCTTGGGAGACCTTAGAGCCCCTTCCAGTCCCTAAAGGGGCTCCGGGAGAGATGGGAAGGGACTCTGGATCAGCGAGGGGAGCCATAGGACAAGGAGGAATGATTTTAAACTGAAAGAGGAGAGATTTAGATGAGATTTTAGGAAGAAATTCTTTGCTGTGAGGGTGGTGAGAGCCTGGCCCAGGTTGCCCAGGGAAGCTGTGGCTGCCCCATCCCTGGAGGGGTTCAAGGCCAGGCTGGATGGGGCTTTGAGTAACCTGGTCTGGTGGGACATGTCCCTGCTAATGGTAGGGGGGGTTGGAACTCAATGATCTTTGAAGTCCCTTCCAACTTTAACACATTCTAGCATTCTGTGATTCTATGGTACTAGTAAGGACATGGAAAAAAGTAGATTGGAACCCTGTCAGCCAGCAATTCTAATAACCACGCAAGTCTGAAGCTTCCTACAGGTTAATTTCTTGACAAGTTAAAAACGTGACTTAACATGCCAGACCTTGGCGGTCTCAGGAACAAAGACTGTGAAGTGTGATTGTTGGGAACAGTTTCACATGCTTCTGTAGCAATACCAAAACAGCAGGCATCAAGGAATGTTCGGTGTAATTAATGTATCAACCTGAAGGATCCTTCATATGTATCTGTGCTCCTTATTATCTGAAATAGACATTCTCGCTGTAGTCTCAGTGATTACTCTAAGTGATTCATTTCCTACAGGTTCACAGGGTGAGGTCCACTTCTGGATTAATTAGCGTATCTATATATATGTGTTGTCTCTACAAAATTAGTGGTTTTGATCAAAGCGTACAGGAGTCCTGAAGTCTTTCCCTAATATGAGATGTGTACCTAGTATGCTTTTATTCTCCACAAAAAAAAAAAAAACAGAAGGAAGAAGAAAATACCTAATACAATCTGAAGTGCCCAGTGTTTGGGCCTCGGTGAAAGTACAGGCAGCATAAAATCTGGGGGTAAAGATCCACAGCTGAGAATATTTTATCAGTAAGCCCAGAATTCAAGTGTCATCATCAGCCTTGACACAGTAGCATGATCTCACCACATCCTGTCCTGTCCTATTTCTGGTTTGGGGGTATGTAAATTTTGGTGGCAGGAAAGAATATTTTCCTTTGATTACAGGAGTGGGGGGGGGGGCTTTTTCTTGCCAGCTCATAATTAGCATAGGCATTTAATGAGAAATGTGGGAAAAGGCAGAGGAAAGTGTTCTTTATGTGGCTGGAGGAACAGCTACCACGTGCCACGGAGTTACTCTTTGGCAGACTAAGACCCATCTCCTTCAGATTGTCTATACATTCTGGTCCTGAAGTGTATTGTGGTTTGTGGCTTTGAGTCTCTATCCTGTTTGGGAAAAGTGTGACTGTTCTTATATATATCAGTCAAATTGGCAAAATTGAATTTCACTACTAATTATTTCCTAATTTCTGTGCTATTTCATGTCGCAAGCTGAAACATTGAAATAGTTGTCAAGATGTTTTGAGATGCATAGTGAAAGCTGCCTTTTATTCCTTCAGTTTGTAAAAATAATTAATAATAATATAAAAGGAAATCATCATCATCGTCACCACTATTCCCTCCCCCAATTAAGGAATGTTCATCGCTTTTTCAGATCCCAGAATAGTACATTGTACTTCTAAGCTCTAGTTAAAGCATAAAACATAACTCAGTTTTAATTTATAAAAGGAGGCACTGGAGGCAAGAATAGGACGCATGTGCACTGCAAAGCACATTCTTTTTCAGCCTTTATCTTGCAATATACTTACTCAGGGTTACTGGGAAAAATCCACTCCCCTTGTAGCCAGTGAGAATTCAACATGCTGAACGTCTCTCAGTAGGTAGCAGGACCTCGTGAGACCAATCTCATAAAGAGAAAAAAAAAAAAAATCTGAAAATAAGGATGGGCAGCACCCAACAAAAGGTTCCTATAAAATTCTTGGTAAGAACCTTTGGAATACCCAGTGATGGGTTGTAACAAAAATTAATACGTTTAACAGGTTTTGAACAACAGCCATTGATTTTGCAAAGTAAACAGAAAGAAGGTCTCCACCTGTAGAAGACACTGTCTATACTGAATACTTCAAAAGAATACTTATAAATTCAAATTAAGAAAAATATTTCTGGTGTTAGGAGCCATATTAATTATGTGTATATATATTTCCATTTCCTTTTTAACTGTGAGGTGTGCTGATTCTTAAATAGGATGAATTTTCTTTATGTCTCAGGCAAGATTTTACACTGGTCAAAAGTTTTATTAATCCTAATCGTTTTGCTGGTCCAGGGCTAAAATATGCATGATTTGTTTATAAATAGGGGTTTTTAAGTATTAAAACAAACATTTTAAAATATACCTGACAAGGTTTCCCATATTCTTTTCGTACCTCTGCACTACAAAATGATTAGGAACAAAAAGTAAATGATAGAGATTGTGGGGCCATAATCTTATTACGTCTTCCGTCCTAGCACAGAGAGCATGTATCGTTTCCACATTAGCAACTCAAACTCCAAGAACATTAAAGGATTGCTTTGTATTCTTTAAATTTCTTGTTTCATTATATCCAAGCAACAAGCACAGACCCACTAGGCAGAGTAACTAAGGGTGATACAGCAGATTTCAGTCCATGAACAGCAAAATTTTATGCTGTCGTAGGGTTTTAGCCTTCAAGAATCACTCAGACATCCTCAATACAGTTGATTTAGAAGCACGCACATTTCTTAGATTCCTGCTATACCATGGTCCCCAGGCAAAGATTTCATGGGAGAAAGAATTTTCCTTGGAAGTGGGCAATTAGCTAAAGAAAAAAGAATCAATTTCTTATCACTTGGCCAGAGTCAGAGAAGTTACTGCAATCTCTCATATCTATTTTTCATTTAAGGCTCCAAGTTATTTGCTAAGCATGAAGGGAAGAAGAAAAAAGGAAAGAAACTTAAATCCACAGAGTATCATACGTCAAAGAGAAAGTTTCCACTTACTGAAAGACAGGATTAGTACCCTTAAAAAAAAAAATCACACCAAAATCTAACTTATCTACTAAATGCAATATCACTTCTATTTAAATAAGGAATATTATTTACTTTAAACATCCGATCACACAACAGAGTGATTTTATGTAAGAAGATGATGGACATGGGTTAAATATTTTGGGAAACATAAATTTACTGTCATCTGTGACATACGTTTGTGTGTGTGAGAGTGCAAATGCACATATATATACATAGCAATAAAATACAACTTATTAGAACCATCAGAACTGTTTTGCTGAGTAATAGAGTTTTAGTACAATTGATTTATATAGGATATAAAGATATATTTAAGAAAAATTTAGTCTTCGCTTAGCCAATATGCCTTAAGCTCTGATTCTGCAGGCTACAATAATATGGGTAATATCCCTGCAAAGAAATGCATCAAGTAATTTACCATAGAATCATAGAATCATAGAATCATAGAATCATCTGGGCCGGAAGGGACCTCCAAAGGCCATCTAGTCCGACCCC
>JAOQGH010000032.1:74078425-74091329 GCA_025769975.1 Gallinago jamesoni | reverse complement strand
CTCCAGATGAGGTCTCACCAGAGCAGAGTAAAGCGGGAGAATCACTTCTCTGGACCTGCTGGCAACACTTCTTTTGACCATATTGAGTCATGTCATGTAAACTCTCCAGAACGATTTTATAAACACTATTTTATAGAACCCTGAAATACAAAATAGGAGAAACTTAATAAGCCCCTTTCTACTGTGGTATCATCCTGTATTTAGTTCAAAGCCGTTTGATTTGTGTAGCAGAGTATTGTGGAAAGAAGTGCATCTGACAAAACCTTTTTATAAACTGACTTAAACACAGTTATTTTGAGTAATGAGGATAAGTACTACACACCTCAGGATATCGTTTCAATAATGTACCCTGCTCAAAATTAGAAGTTCCAAAAGTAAAAGTCAACATAATAACAATTTGTGATATACCAGAGTATATTCACACCACCATTAGGGTATTGCACTTTTATTTTGGGAGAAATTAACAGGAAAAAAAAGTTATGTAAAGTAAATCACACTGTGATGAACTAGAAAAGATATATTTAGCCAGCTTCGTAAGGATTTCTGTTGAAAATAGTACCCTAAGTGTTTTTTTTTTAAAAAAGAACCATTTTGTAATAAGCAAGTCTCACATTAAATTTTTTCAGATGTCTCTTTCTCAATAGAGAGAAAGTGTATATATATTTTTTCTTGTAGTAAGCTCCAGATAGTGGGTTTCAATCTAAACATAAATTATTAATCATATCAAATGTATTTCAGAATTTGCTGGACTCATTACAAATAATATCAAAAAAATGTTAGGGGGCAATACCAGGAAATACTCTGTAAATGAAACTATAGAGTTCTATTCCACTCACTGCATATTTTCATGCAGAATTGAGTTTGGAGAAGTGTTTGCTAATTTATTATTGGAAAAGCCCTTGCTGGTTTAGTCAAGCAAGAAAATTACCCCCAAAGCCCACAAGATTTATAATGCTTAGAAAACAAAAACAAAAAAAAATTGCAACAAAAGAAAAGGGCAATTCAAAACCTAATGAGACATTTTAGGCCTCATTTACATCTCTAACCTGATGCATTTCTTCAAAAGGTTTTTCTTACTAATTTGCATACTAAAAGCTTATTCTTCCCTAACCAAAATGATGATGAGATTTCCCCCACTATACTGAAGTTAGCATTACTTTAAAAGCTATTTATAGTCACTTTTAGAAGATGCCTAGTGTATCATTCTTAACTTCACACCTCTGTTAGAGCTGGTAGTGCAACCAAAATCCTTTTTTCTTGAAATATGATGCCTGGATATTTAAAACAGAGGCTTTATGGATTATTACTACAAAACACTGAAGAGACTTTTTTGCTAGGCAAGTATAAATTTTTTTTTTTTTTTCATTCATTAAATGTGAATTTTAAAAGTCCAGGTATGTTATATAAATGCCTTTTGGTTGGGCGAGCCTCATCTGGTTGATAGTGATAGCCAAAAGGCTTTCAACAAATCCCCTCGTCAAAGGCTTTTAGGGAAATTAAGCAGCCATGACATAAGGAAGGTCCTTGCATGGATAACTAATTAGTAGAGAGAAACATGCCAGGCACATGCTAGTAACCAGTAAAGCAACTGGGAAATGTAAAGCTCCCTTTGCCAGAGGATGCCCATCGTATGGCCTGTGTATGTCCTTGCAAATATGCACTTAAAGGATTAGTCTTCTATTTGCATTACTTATAAATATTTATATTCACTTTTGTTTATATTTTGATTTTGCAATTGCAGTTTGACTTTTAAATGAATTTTTAAAAATTTCAATGAAATGCAGACAGTCAGCTGGTATTTGCAGAAGTGCAATAAATACTGTTGTTTAAATGGAAGAGGTAAATTAATTTCAGTTTATTCTTTTTAAATGCATATCCATTTATTGATGTAGTTTAAAGGTTAGAATATTTCATGTTAGACATTTGGGTTCGAAGTGAGAAAAGGAAATACTGAGTGCACAAGAGAAATAATTTAAAACATGGAACATTTTATAATGTGTTTAAGCAGACACAAAGTAGCGGTAAAAAAGGTTTTTTGATGAAATTTGCATGTTCTCTAAAACAAAACTATCCTAATTGGCAAAAGGTCTCACCAAGAAAAATCTCACAGAAAAAATAAAATTTAGCCCATTTCTATAACAGCAGAGTATCTATAATAGATCACTTACCTTTTTGCACTAAATAACACAAAAGTAACATTTTAATGACCTAAATAGCAAAAAGGTCTTACTTTTAACAAAGTTTAGGTGCAAATAAGAATGATGAGTGTTATCAAATGTTATGAAATGATGAAAGTTATAAAATGCAGGCATGGTATAGACCTGAAATTCCTGTCGAGGCATATCCTTTGGAGAGGAAAGTGCTTTTTAGGATAAATGCTTACCTAAGAATTGTTAAATTTTTCATGCACAGCCCTGAAGCGAGAAATCTGTCACCTGAAATTATCTTATGCTTTATGTGTTTTCACACTTTTGTTAACAGTGAACCGTTAATTGATATGCATGGGAGACACTGAATAAAGTAAGATTTTGGACAACTGCTGCCACTTTATGGGTTAAAAACCCACAAGGCTTCCTCCAATAACTGATAATAAAGAATATATTAGCTTTTTACATCATTCTTTGAATACATCAAAACTGTTGACCCCGTTGACCAGATTTAGACAAATAAACCAGAGGAATAGAAATCTGAAAGAATTTTCTCCAAAACAGATGTTTGAGCAGAGGGAGAGAACCAAATTAATGTCTCACTTATATGAATGGAGTAAAATGAGCTTAACTGTATTACTGAAATTCCTTAGATATTAGAGAGTTAGAATGAAAGCCGCAGAAAACCTTGCTTTTTATAAGTTGCTTTTATAAATGTCTAAGAAAATTATACAATACTACAATTTTTTAAATGCTTGCTGCATAGTAGCAGGTAAAATTAGGATCTTAGAAACCTTTGCAAGCTTAAATGAGCCCTTTGACAGATATGATTATTGTCATAGGTGTTAGAGGTGTAAGCAAGTGACTAGATAATGTTGCCTAACACTTTCTGAGTTGTATTTTTGACCTACCAAGATCCAGAAAAAGGGACCCAAACAGTCCCTGACTCTGGAGGCAACTTAGCTCCAAACACATCAACTAAAGTTCATGTTCCTTTGCAAGAAAAAAAAATGCCTTTCTCTGAGAAACCGAGTAACTTTGTGTCTTGCTCATTCCTCGGCATTTTCAGGGAGCCTGTGGTCCTGTCCAGGTCCAAGTAGGCAATCAGTCCAGCAAAGCTTCTAGAGTTACATCTGCTTAAAGAATACCATAAGCATTGGATGCTACGTGGTATTTCTGTTTCGAGAAACACAGTTAAATACTCTTCATATCCTCCTAAGTATTATGCACTTCGCAGAATAGAATTCAAGGTTCCGTGGGCCAGAAAAATGGCAAAAATGCAAGTTTAAATTTGTAGGTTGATAACACAAGCAGTAGGGCAGGAACAAAAAAGCTTGGCTTTCAGCAGTCTTTTTTTTATTTATTTCCTACGCAATAACTACATAAAAGTACTACATGTCAGCACCTTTATATTCCCTGTTTCCACCCTCTCCCCAGGGCAATTCCCCTGAATAAAAACAAACCTTTTTCTTCCCAGAACATACATTAAACAGAAGGGGAGTCCATCCTCCTGAAATAGCACAGCGAAGGAAAAAAAAACAACAGGACTGTCTTCTTCCTAATTTTGTGGAAAAAAAAGAGGGTTATAGCCTCAAGTTTTCAAGATGTTCCCAGAGTTAAGATCCCAAGTTGAAGGAGAAAGCTCATTAAATTCCTGTTCCCTGAGATTTTAGGCCCTTAAGAGAAATTTCACACAGCCTGTCTTTGCAGTTCCCCATTATCTAGATGCTGTAGATATCTGCACAGAGACTGGGTTTCCCCTGCGTGACCCCCAGCTCAGCCTTTGAATTGTCTTCTGCTTTGTTTCAAAGAACCAAACTTCCCACGTCCTGCATCAGGAGCCTTCATTTCCCATAAGGGGGTCTGCATTCCATTCCAGTCCATGCATGTCTAAACAGTCCATGTTGTCTAAACATTAACTATTACAGAATTTAACTTTCAGCTTTTAAGTCCTTTCTAGCTATTTTGTTGATTGATGTTCATTGCGACAAAATAAGTTTTTTCATCACTAGCAGTAAGAAGCCTGCCTCTGCAGGAGATTTTTGAAGGTCTTGTGGTGTGTAAGCACACCCTTTATAGGGTAGCACCTCTACCATGAGGACAGGGCTGAGAGAGTTGGGGTTGCTCGGACTGGAGAGGAGAGGGCTCCAGGAAGACCTTAGAGCCCCATTCCAGTCCCTAAAGGGGCTCCAGGAGACATGGGGAGGGTCTTTCGTAGTGATGGGACAAGGGGGTATTTAAACTGGAAAAGGGCAGATGTAGAAGAACTTCTTTGCTGTGAGGGTGGTGAGAGCCTGGCCCAGGTTGCCCAGAGAAGCTGTGGCTGCCTCATCCCTTGGGGGGTTCAAGGCCAGGCTGGATGGGGCTTGGAGCAACCTGGTCTGGTGGGAGGTGTCCCTGTCCAGAGCAGGGGGTGGGACTGGATCATCTTTAAGGTCCCTTCCAACCCAAACCATTCTATGGTTCAATGATTTCAAAATCTTACTGGTTCTACTTCCATGATGGTGACCTTTTGTTATTCCCTTTCTTTGCAAACCTCTCTCTCGTAGTTATTTTCAGTCGTTCTTACCCCTTCTGTTTCTTTCCTCACCCGACTACATTTATGTTGGCGCACAGAACTCATGTTATTTTCTGCCCATATGGTCTCGGGGAGTAAATCCATTTCTGGGTTGTTGTACGTCAGTGCTGAGCACTCTCAAATATTTTCTTGTGCATTTCCATCTGGAAGTCAACATCTCACCTCCTGTCTTTCTAATATCTGTTCGTAGCAATTTCAGAGATTCCTCAGAGCAGAGGGAAAATTGAAATTGCCCCTTTTTAAATTCTGATTGTTTTGCTTTGCCTCTTTCTGCTGTGTTATTGTCCCAGACATTTAATTTTATTTGAATTGTATGTGTTCATCAGTAACAATAGTATTTCAAATTAAAAAAAAAAAAGGGCCTGGAGCTGTGTTTTCCTTTAAAAGTTGTTTTTATTATTGACAGGGCTTGGATGATTGAGAGTGGAAAAGCCTGTATATTGGAATCTGTTTGGTTTTTTTTTTCCCAAATGTAAATATTTCTCATTTGTAAATAATATATGTTCTTCGCAGTTCATTCACCACTGCTTTTTTGGCAGTGATAATTTACCTTTCTTATTTAAACATAATTATTTGTAATATTGCAATATCTTAACTGTATTTCACTTTGTAATGCCACAGAACCAACCTGTTCCAATTTCCCTTTGAAAGAAATCTGACAGAATTCGGAATTTCCAGATTGCAGTTGTGGTCTTTTCAAGCAATCTGAAACACTTTAAAGTTCCTCTTCTTTTATACTTTCTTCTTCTTTCTTTAACAAAATATATTTGATGCACCCATATTTTTACAATAAATTGAGTGTCAGCTTGAGCATCATTACTTTAAGAATCCTTATCAGTTTTTTTATTTATTTTGGTGTGCTATAAAAATTTGTTAGATGTCCTTGTGACACTGTGGTGCATTAAGGATTTTAAATTCTTTTTAATTAACTTTCTCTTTCTTTTTTATAAAAGATTAAGTTTTAAATACGGAATTCGACATATTTCTCCCATGCAAAGGAAGAAATCATAAGAAAAATATCTGGGGCAATTATCTTTAAAAAAATACTGCGATTCATCTATCATTTTATTTGCTTTTGGAGATTTTAAATTTAATTGAATCTGTGTATTTTGTATTTCTTTTTCATTGTTGAACTGGCTAAGATTGTAACACGTGGAAATGGTGCGGTGCGATATTCTCAGTAGTGGAGCTAATGCCTCCTCACTTGTCCCTTGTGGCTGTGAAAGAGGAATAGCTAACCCAGATGAGGGGCTACTTTGCTGCTTTTGTCAACAGAGAGTATCTTGTTATTATGCATATTATTATAGGTTATCTCCAGTTTCTGGTACACTGCCCAGGTATCCTCTTGCATGACAAAGCGCATCCAGAGCTTGCGCTGCGATGGCAAATGCCTTCACCCCCTGATATATCAATGCCTAATTGAAAGTCCGAAGATATTTTTCAGGCTTTCCTTCAGCCTGGAAAAGGCTGAAGGTAAAAGATAGATTTCTTACATCCTTCTGATCTATGGATGATATACTGACCTTTTACATCTGTTAGCAACCAGCGTAAACCGAGTAATCTGCAGCCATCAATTGTAGCAGGAAACCCACAGCAGGACCAGTGCTGAGGAAATGCAAAGATCACAATTACTCAAACCCACGTCCCTGAGCCACAGGTGAAGGTTCTTTCATATTCGCTCTGCTACCCCTTATTAAACCCCGTGATTTTGAGGATTATTTTAAATTTATTCTGATAATGCAAACCAGTTGCAGATAACAAACAAATGTATACTCTTTATGTGTTATAAATTGTAAGGGTATGATTCCTCAAATGTACACTCTGAAGCATTTTGCAGGCTGTTTCTATGGATTTTTTCCTGTCTGTCAAGTGAGTATTCTACATAATGTTACAAAAACAACTTCAACTTATACTGAAATACATCAAGCTATTGTGCGTTGCGTATCAAGGTATAGCACATCTAGCTATAGCTCGTTGTTGCTAAGAAGTCTATTTAGAAATATATCATTTACTTATGAAAAAAAAAAACTCCTCTAAGTATATTTATAGCTTTGCATCAAAGTCTTTGACGGAAGGTGAACTGCATAATAATTGATAACGAAGCCAAACAAGTAGCGAAAATCAAAAGAGAGTCTAATACCTCACGACCTGTAATCAATATGATGCAGAAAATAATCCTGGCATTTTCATTCTTCCAAATTCTAGCAAGTATCTTCACTCTGGTAAAGCATAAGCCTCTGAAGGTAATACAAGGATTTCAGAAAGAAGGAGCAAAGTGAAGCACCAAATATCTTTCAGGTGTTGCCACCAGAAAAATTCCTGCCAGTTATGGCAAGATTAGTAAATATTAGTAAAAAATAATAGAATAATTTTATTAATAAAAAACAAAAAATTAGTAAAAGCTAAGACGAAGTTATACTTGATAAAATTAGCACTTGGAAAAAGAGAGGGACTGGAGTATCTGCTGAATGGCTGAAAATAACATGTAGAAGGCTCAGCTGATGGTCTTTCCCAGAATATACATTTCTATGTTTTGTCCTAATTCTCTTTTTAAAATACCACCTTCTTTTTTTAAATGCCATGTCCCCTTCCCTTCCCTCCCTTCCCCTCCCTTCTGTTTCCTTTGCCCTTGTCCTTCCCTTTGAGTTGTGATGATAATTCACTTTAGTGGCAAACAGAAACACTATTATTTTAAAATCATGTAAATTCCTTCAGTAAGACAGAAAGAAAAGAACAAGAATTACTCATGCCACAAGGCTACATTTTCAATGGTGTTTTCCTCGAGTTAAAACTAAATTGATTAATAACTGCAGGATGGAACAGATTATATCAAAAATATCCAGTTATCTTTGTGAACTAATTAGGGCCTTTACATAGAAAACCAAAGATGTAATATATAACCTATAACCACCCCCCTGAAGCCAAGCTCAGTATATAAAGTCAAGTGATTCCTGGAGAATGGGAGGAGAAAAGGGTTCGGTTCAGTTTAGTATTGATTACTAAAATTCTAGTTAACTCAGAAAACTACCTGTAGACTCTGCTGGGTACAACAGGGTGACAAATGGCACTGGAGCACAGAGAGGAAACATCCCACCTCCATCTCCACCTGCTGGTCCCGAGTCGAGGATTCTGTGCTTTCCCCCACGTCCCGAGATGTAGGTTGTTACATCTGGCTCTCCTATTGAAACGTACACACGATGCATGTTATAAATATCATCTTCTGCAGCGCAAAATAAAAGTTTTATGGACAGTTGCAAGCCATATGTTCTCGAAGAGAAATCTTTTCCAGATGAACTTGTGAAGTCAGTTTGGCTTTTTTTCAGAATTAGTATGTAGCTGCCAGGTTTTACATGGGATTCATCATTCGGATTTGTCACATCTCTAATTCTGTTTCGTATGAATCCTAACGATACTAACTTTGAGTAGTAGAAAAATGAATTCTGACTCCCGTTTTGTTAGCGTATTTTTATTCAAGTCAAGAAAGGATATCTTTACCTTTTATATTTTATTACATTTGGCTCAAATACATGGACAGGTACGTTGACCTGCTCGGGAAAGGGGGGGTGGACTAGAGGATCTCCAGAGGTCCCTTCCAACCCAATATCATTCTGTGATTTACTTAGCACCGAGCAAATAACAGATATGAACATCTGGGTTGCTTGAATAGTCAGAGTAGCGTTTCAGTATCAATATTTTTTTGTAATTTAATGAAATTTGGTTTAGAAGATAACCATTTACATTTATTTAATTCTTTCTCGCATTCAGTGGCCCAGACTACGTCTTCTGTGTGTTAATTGGTGCTTATTAAGGGAGGGGTGTGTGTGATGTTTTGATCACTTGGCAAGGAATTAGACTGAGAATCCACCAATTTATTTATCATAATCTGCTAAACAGCTGTCAGATGGCCATGTCTTTTGGGAACTGAGTTTGACTATGAATTTCCTTACTTTATGTATGTGCAGAGTCACTAGAAAACTGCATACGCACGCAAAGCTCAAGCACTGAGATAGATAAATGTTTGCAGAATTAAGGCCTCAGTGATGGAAACTTTCATCTTCCGTTGCTCCAGCGGGCTCTGTGCCGTGTAGGGAAACGTACCAGGGTGAGCAGGATCCCACGGATCCAACCCTAATGGAATTGTTGTTACAGAGACACAGCATCCCACGGTGTGATTTGCATCACGCTGCGTGAGCCGCCTACGCTTTTCAGCGGTTGGTTCTGTGTCTGTAATTTATTGCTCTAGAAAACCATTATAATAATACAAGAAATGCTGCAGCGAGCGTGGAGGAAAGAACACATCACAGCCAGGCTGTAATGACTATTTAGACTATTTAAACTCACTCAGCTTGTTTTACATTAGAAAAACAAGTCCTTTTCAATTACTTATTTTATGCATTTTATTTGGCTTTCTGGTCTCCTTGTGGTTGAGATTAAATACACTATTGCACATTTTAAGAGAGTTTAGGATGATAACTGCTCAAAAATGCAAAACAAGGCCTAAATATAAAAAGGTAAAAAGCAAAAATTTCCACCTTGAAGAAAAATGATGACAGATAATGCTGTTTCCTGCATAAGAAATGGTCTCGTTCTCGTACAAGCACTCCAGGATGTATGATAAAAGAAGGCCGAAATCTCTCCGTGCATCAGCTGCACAGTTCGTTATGTTAGTCTATTTAAAAACAATGACCTTTGGTATATGGCCATTACGAACTTCTTCCTCATTAAGTAGGGGGGACATAAGCCAGGATGAGGTTTTTTTGCAGCTCAGTCTTTTCATTGGTGTAGTGATCGCTGGGGGGCCAATATAAGAAAGAAATGCCCCAAGGCTGCTCGGACCAAACTGGGACTTCCAGCTGGTGGCTCGATATCACCATTCACTCTTGATTTAAGCACACGACATGGCCCATAATTTTTATCCTCTGGAATTTTTATCCTACTTCTTTCAGCACACAGCTTGCTTCTGTGTTTGTACTGTCCTGCAGAATGGAGAACAATTTTTGTCAAGATTATTGTCCTTTTATCTTCTGCAGCGTTAAACCAATCGTTTTTAACTGCATACTTGTTCCTCAGCTATCCACATGATTTTTTTGACACAAAGAAGTTACTCTGGACATTAGCGTAATACTCTGCTGTAATTCTTTTTCTTCATTTCTTCTGACTCAGCCAGTTCTTTCCCCTCTCCATTTTCTGTCTCTTTTTCTTAATTTTCTGAAATTCTTAATTTAGGGTATAGCTTAAGAAAATTGTTTTGATTCTAGAATCCTTTAAACTTTTTCTCTTGTAGATTTCTATAGTGCCCTTTTCCCAAAGTTTTCTTGCCTGCCTGTCACTCACCAATTCCACTTCAGTGAACATTCCTTTTTCTCTTTTGGCAGAGCTCATTTACAAATCCTAAATGTTCCTCTCTGTCAGTTTACCTCTTTGTCTCTTCTGTTACCGTTGTTCTTCATTCCCAGAGCTCTCTTCTGTCACATCCTTTGCTTCTAGCCTGTTACTACCTTTCCTTAAGCTATTTCTGCATTTCATTCATATTTAATGTTTCCACAGTTCTAACATAAGTATAGTCACTTCCTTAACCTCCCAGCATAAGTAATTTCTTCTGCCTGAAATACTCTCTTTTTGAAACCACATATTGCTTTGCCACCATATGCTTACCCTTTTCTTGGGGATGTTTAGCAGCCAATGTACATTCGCTTCCTTACCTGCCACATGAATTTAGAGAAATCTTCATGTTTTCTCACCATTCGGTGCAAAAACAAGCTACACAAAAGCATGATGTACCACCCAAAATTGTATCGTAACAAAACCCCAGTATGGAAGAAAATTGCATATTTATTAGGATGCTGTTTGTGATATTTTTTTTTTCCCCAATATAATAGTACCCAGCAATGCAGGGTAGGCAGATAGGAAGAAGTAATTGCTAGCACCAGACCTAATTTAATTTTTACTGATATATCCTGAAGGAAACAAAATGCTTAAATGTTAAAGCATTTCCACCAACTCAGGAAAGGGCTCTTCAGAAGAATAGATACAGACATCAAGGGACTGACCAACTAGAAACACTAAGGGCAAAATCATATTTTCATCTTTTCACTTATTTGGTATTTCTGAGTAGATCGGGGATTTTTTTTTTTCTGGAAATAATGCATTAAATAGTCTATTTTCAGTCCATAAGTACATAGATGAAATTTGAACATAAAGTACAGCAAATTGGAAATGCACATACATTAAACTTTTAGAGAAAAATAAAGGTGCAGCGATAGCTTGTGGTATTTTGATAGCATATAGGGAATTTTAATCATTATTATCTAGCTTAAGAAGTAGTTCAGAAAATTTCTTATGGGTGTGTTGTATATCCTTAACACAGTCTCATTTCATATAGAATATTTTTTCTTTGAGCGGAGCACAAATAAGCAGCATTTTTTTCACATTTTCCGGGACTACCGGAAAGGTTCAAGAAGCTATAAACTACAGACAGGAACAGTAAAACAGTAATAAAATTGTTAACATTATCTATAATTAAACAGATTAACAGCCCGCATTTTAATGTTTGTTTTGGTTTGTTTTTCACCAAAGCATTTACTCTTAATTTAGGAAATTACAACTAACAGTGTTAAAAGAAAGTGCTAAGATATTTTAATGACCTTAGAGTTTTGGGTTTTTTTCCCTCTGTATGAAAATGTTTTAAAGAGTATAATAATTTTTTTATTTTTTTTTTGCTTTAAATGTGCCACTGGGAATGTTTTCTTTCCTTCTTTAAATCATTTACATTTGCTCCATAAACAGGTGTTCCAACTAAGCCTGTAATTTTTCCAAATTGTTGTTCAGTCAGATGCGTTACTTGAGCAGAGATGGGCTAAATTTTTAAAATCTTATTTTTATGAACTTGTTAAAATTAAAAGGCTTGGTTTTCAGCCGTGACACCTTGCTTAGGATACATCTTTGGTGTTTTGCTTTTCTCTCTCCACACCAGGGAAAACTCTGTTTTACTTCTGCAGTGCGATCAAGTAAGATCCTAGATATTTCATATTGGAATTAGCAAGAAGTTCCCGTTTTGTTAGGGCGCCTTTGAGTGTAAAGACACTTGCACAGATCCAGCCTTCACTAGTCATTTTCCTAAACTGTTCTGAGTCAACCCATGAACTTTTCTTGCACATCAAAGCTTATTTCCAACTGGGCATTAAAATCAGCTTAAGCCATAACAGATCCTGCCTGATGTGGGGCACCATCTGCGCCATTCCTAGTACCTTATTGAACTTCTTTTCCATTTCTTTATCCGTGATTTATGAATGTATGTGATATGAAATATAAGCATTTGAATTTTTACAGGGCACAAAAGTTAAAGTATGACTATGTAACTGTCCGGTTGTCTATTATTGCTATATCTGTTGCAAGCAAAAATATTATTTTTTAATCATGTAGTCCGCAGCATTTAATCTTGTGAATTTATTTTTCTACATAAGAGTGTTTTCTGCATTTTTGCCTTCCTATTTTTTTCCTTCCTTTCCTGATGTACTTGTATTAGCTCAGCTGTTCTTCCCTCTTGCTTTGATCCAATTGGCAAATTTCCAGAACACGAATGGGTGCCAGCACCTTCTCTCCATTTACACAGCCCTTACTGCTTAACTTTTAGTGCGAAACACTGCGCAGAGTTTACGAACAGGAAGGAGTTATATCATCAGATATAACTGTCAATGGGTGACTTGAGGACTACAGCATAGAGGCAGAAGATAGAAACCACCTGTGCACACTACCAGTGGTCTGAAGGGCAGTCCCATTGGAAGGAAGCTGACTTTCAGTAGCTTGTTGTCGTGGTTTCAGCTGAGATGGAGTTGACTTTCTTGTTGGCAATTGGTGCAGTGCTGTGTACTGGATTTGGGAAGGGACTAGTGTGATAGGGCACTGGTGGCTTTGGTTGGTGCTGAGTATTTAAGGCCTTTTCTGCTCCTTACACCGTCCCACCAATGTAAGCAGGCTTGGGGTGCATAAGAAGTTGAGAGGAGAGACAGCTGGGACAGCTGACCCCAACTGACCAAAGGGATAGTCATAGAATCACAGAATGGTTTGGGTTGGAAGGGACCTTAAAGATCCTCCAGTCCCAACCCGTGCCCTGGGCAGGGACACCTCCCACCAGACCAGGTTGCTCAAAGCCCCATCCAGCCTGGCCTTGAACCCCTCC
>JAOQGH010000032.1:74056138-74078260 GCA_025769975.1 Gallinago jamesoni | reverse complement strand
GGCCTTGAACCCCTCCAGGGATGGGGCAGCCACAGCTTCTCTGGGCAACCGGGGCCAGGCTCTCACCACCCTCACAGGAAAGAATTTCCTCCTCATATCTCATCTAAATCTCCCCTCTTTCAGTTTAAACCATTCCCCCACATGCTACGGTTCCTTTCCCTGATCCAGAGTCCCTCCCCATCTCTCCTGGAACCCCTTTTGGGAATGGAAGGGGCTCTAAGGTCTCCCCGGAGCCTTCTCTTCTCCAAGCTGAACCCCCCCAACTCTCTCAGCCCGTCCTCATGATGTTGTGCTCAGCACAGAGAGCTGGGGAAGTAGAAGGAAGGTGATACAACTTTTCCCTCGCTTTTAGTCTTCTGATTGTCTCCCCTGTCCCAACACAAGGGGGGTGAGCAAGTGGCCCTGTGGTCCTGTCTGCTGGCTGGACACCGGTGTTTGTAGTCCTGCTCGAGGTGCTAAACACTATCTAATGGAGTGCTGTTACAAAACAGTTTAATCAATGAGCCAAAACAACCAAAGCAAACCTTGTGGTCCCACCCAACGGTTGCTATGAGGATAAAACCAGTTTTCAAAAGAGTTCATGTAAATACAAAATGTATTTCTAATTTAAGGTAAGCAACTCACCATTTTTACAGATGGATAATCACCTTAATGGCAAAATGATATAGTGATAGAAGGCCACAGAGGCCACGGTATCCAACCTTATCAGAATATTTCCATCTCAACCCAAAACTTTAATTGCAAACGTTTATCCTCATCTGCTCACTGGTGCTTTTTTTAAATCCATTTTATGACAATCAGTAAACACTTTTTAAAAATTAATGGTGATCTCAGAGCAGGTCAGCTGGCTTTTGGCTGCCCCTGAGATGACTGACAAGTGGCAGCATATGTTATGTTTCTAGATCCAGCAGGAGGAGAAAGCAAACGTTTAATTTCCATCATGATTTGTGGGGCCCAGATTTTTTCAGGCAGTCTGTTGACAGAAAGTGTCGAATATATGAGCTTTAAAGAATTTTCTTTAAGTTTATTTATAATGTAATGTAATATGACAGTGCCTTTCATGATACACCCCTTTGGAGGTGTAAGTTTACCCATAGCTAAGAAATATATTCATTTCACTGTGCTGTCAAGTTGCCTATTTCATTTTTTTTTTGTTGTTTTCATAAGAAGCTCTTCTTTTTTCTTAGTAATTTTTAATGGCCAACATAAAATCATAGTTGTTTATTTGTACTTAGAAATATCTGAGGAATAATGGTCACTATGTGTAGCCTGCATCTATCTTAACATCTTTTCCTCGCCTTGTGAACCATGCTGATGGTGTTAGTTTTTGTAACGCAGTGGTGTAAGTTTCAGGGCTGTTTTGTGGTGTGAACTCTCCAAAATCAAAGTAAAAGGTAGTCCATACACCAGGAAGGCTTAAAACCAGATTTGACAGGCAGAGCCAATCATCACAGCAGAGAGAAAACCTGGTGAAAATACTGCCTTATATTTATATGAATAATAAATTCAAATAGAATGTGACCAGTTCCCAGCTTGCCCTTTATCTTCTGGTAATTTCCATGAACATTACAGTAGGTGGGTTCTGGGCAGGAATTGTATTTAAAGCCCAGCAGTGACTACATGGGCTGTTTCTGTACGGGGTGTCCTTTATAGACAGGGTCAGTGGAATAAATGATGAAATCAAAATGGACAATCAGATGATGAAATGTGTCAGCGTAAACAAGATAAAAATTAAAATCCAAAAGCAAATTTTTAGTGGTCACCAGAAATAAGGGATTGTGACTTTGATGGGATGATGAAGCAGGTCTTAGTAATGTGGTTTTGATTGACTGAAGTTACTGAGTGAAAAGGAGTTTGTAACTAGAAAAGAGCTGAGGATTCGGATCAGACAGTTAAGAAACATCAAATGTAATGTAAGGCAAGAGGAGAAACTAAGGAAGGGGAAAGGAAGAGAAAAATAACCAATTTCATGTTGGGGAAGACAAACACACAAAGTGTGTAGACTACAATGAAGCATTTACTGCTCTGAGGAAATGTGAACATATTAAGAGTGCAAAAGAGAGGAGTGAGCGGCTGCTTTGGTCTCTGCCAGGTTCGGAAATGAAAAATACAGCTTTTTTAAGACTGTAAGATTATTCGGGTAGAAGGGGACCTTATGAAGTCCTAGTCTAACCTCTAGCTCAAAGCAGAGCCCGATTATAATTTTAACAATTCAGATAAAATTATTTATAACATATTTTATAAGGATCTGTCATCAGAAGATGAGACTTAATGCTGCTCCTGTCGCAGCCTAGAGAATCTTTACCATTGTGTATGTGGTCTCCCCCAGATACACTTGCATGTACCAACTAGCAGACACTACACTGATCTTTTCATTATTGAATTTACTTGTGTAAATGATACAGGATCTCACAAGCAACGTCTTTAAGTCAGACTGGATTGTTGTGTGTGAAGGCATGCAAGATTCTTGAGCTCCAAAAAAGAGTCAACAAAGCATCAGTCTGACTCTCGTCTTAGCTATCAGCTCATCAGCTGTAAAGCAACAGGGAAATGACATGTCATACCCTGTTCTCTGCCTGCCTTCTGTATCTACTTAATGTCTAAATTACTTAAAAATGTAATTGACTGATTGTCAAGCAAGACTTGATGGAGAGACTGAGCTGGAAATGTGGGAAAGTTCAAGGAACAAATGAGGTGTGTGAGTCAAAGCAAGGCAGAGTCAGAGGGATGGCAAAGTTCAAGGGAACAATGAGATGAGGTTGGTCAGTATGACAGGAATTGGTGCTGGTATCCTATTACTTAAATACATATTGAAGTAGGAAAGGGAGAGAATGCAAAGAGTATCTAAATCATTGATTAATGCTTCGAAAAAGAAAATGAGCTTTGCTCTTAACTAATGGCTGAAAAAAAAATCTTAAACCAAAGAATAATTCACTTTATATATATATATATTTCACAATGAACTTTTGCTTTATTTGTTTTTTGGCAGAGCAATTGTAGTTTTCTTTTGTGTGTTTAACTTCTGGGTTTTGCTCTGTGGTGTTGGTTTTGCTGTTGTTAATGGGAGTACAAAGAGTCCTTATTCAAGGGTCTGCATATAATAAAGGAACACACCAAATTACTGCCACTGACTATATAAAATATATTTTCTTCATGTAATAGTGCACCTTGAGATGAGAGACTGCTCAGGAATCAGTGACTAAAAGCATAAAATCCAAGGAATTCTAAAAGAATAATTTTTCTTGACTCTCAGAGGGTGGCTATAGAATGTGCTTTTTTTGCCACTGAGGCATTTTGAGATGCGAGAAACATTAACAATGAGGAGGGCTTTAGGTCAGGATCACTCTGCATCATAGATGGCATTATCTGCTGAATTAGCTGAGCTGAAAACTGCTGAAAAATAATCCTTTTTGTGCCCTTGTCAGTGGCTTTGGCCTAGAGTAATAGAAAATCAGCTTTACCTGAGTCAGATAATCATTACAAAATGAATTTTGTTCTTGACTCACAGAAATAATTGGGAGAAAAATATATTTGATAGATGTGATGAATATTATTTTAAGTTAAAGCTCACTGCGATGTATGAAATACTAAGTGCTGCTGGTAATTGAGCAACTCTATGCAACTGTAAATTAGCTGCTTGAATTGAAAATAGATGATTACTGAAAGCGCTTTTCCCCCCACTAGAAAACTTGCCGTTCCTCTTTTCCTTAGCATTCAGGAGGGGCATCCAGTTAATCATACTGAGGTCTCTCTCCCTTAGTGCTGCAGTAGCTGATTACCCAGCAGGAGGTGCAGTTCCAGCAGGTTAAGTCAGAATGGTGTTGGTCCTTCCCTGGGGAGGGACATCCTGTAAAAACACCAAGGTTGAGAACTGTCATATTCACAGCAGTAGGTGCATTTTCCTCAGAAATTAATGGAGCAAGCTGGGCAAAAATGTTTTTAAACTACATCTTCCCTAGAGTAAGATGCAAATTCAAAGCTCTTTTGAAGCATTGGAATGAAAGTTGAAGATAAGACTTTTTAGTTTTTGACATTGATGATATAGGCAACACTAGCACTAGGAATATTAAATTGAAATGGAGGATAAGTGGGGCAGATGTTATTCAAGCAGCTCCCAAATGCAGCCCCAACTGTATCAGAGCTAATTTAACTAAGGTGCTAGTAATTATGGTTCTTATTGTTGCAGAATATCTGTCATAGATTTCCTTCATTCAGTTTTTTTATTCATTGATTGACAACGCTAGGGGGGGGTTCCTGAAATGAGAGGACTAAAGGATTCTTACCAACAAGACTCCCGTCCAACACAAGAGTGTTTGGAAATGCATTTTTCCAAATCTTTTTTTGGGTGGCGGTGTGTGTGGTGCTCAGCAGCGATCCCAGGCTGCTGTCCCTGGTGCAGGCGAAGCAGCACGAAGTGATTGCGATCTGTTTTCGGAAAGATTTTGCAGAAACATTGAGCGCCTTATTTGCTCTGCCCTCTTGAACAAAGGCATGAGGGGCTGTTTATAAGACAGAGTTTCTACAGATTTAACACTAACAGAGCAAGATAAATCCAGTAAGGCCTGTACAGCCTGGTCACAATTCCCTCTCCCAGGTGTTTTCAGTTTCTCTTTCCTTTGTTCCAGCTCAGTGTTGCTTTTATTTCCTAATTTGATTCCTGCATCTGTTGCCACTGGGTTAGAAGAACATCAACAGCCAGACCTGAAACCCACCTGGCATACAGTCTTGGTGTGGTCAGTGCAAGGAACCTAGATAAGAACTGGGAAAAAATAAGAATTTAAAACAAAACAAAACAAAAACATTTTTCTCCATGAATTTCTTTTTAGCCTGCGGTGATACCTAGCTCCTCAAGAACTTCCTGATCCAGAAGGGATATCTCTGTATAAGAACGTTCCATTAAGCTGACACAGCCCTCGTTCCTTCTTTAGCCAGCAGGCCCCGCTGACCCCGACTGGCAATCCACTCCCGAAAATAGAATTTAATATGTCACTGAAAGTGTGCAGAGACACAAAGCTTGTAAGACTTTTTTTTGGTTTTAATTTATGCAGATTTTTATTGCATCTGTCCAGTAATTACTATCAAGTAAATACTATTACAAAGTCAAATCTGTAGTTAAACTAATGACCTTTAAAATCATTCTAATATAGTCTATAAGTCATTAACTTTCATAAAATATTACCCCCAATTTCACTTGTCACCAGGTTTATAGAGACATTTCCATGTCTTTTTAATTTAATGCATACATATATCTGATAAATCATAAATGAAGCTATCAATATTAGATATATTTTTTTAAAGGCTTTTATTTCCTATTTCTGCTTGGTATACCTAATACATTTTTATATCCACAAGTTAAAACATAGTCTGATATTTCTAGACAATGGGGACAGCATATGAGATGACAAATGTGAAAGGTGACGTCAATTAGGAGTTCTGTGTCACCAAACAGTATATAAATACTGGTGTCATATCTCCAAAAGTCAAGTGACAAGGCCTTCATTGTTCTTTAATAGGACCCAGTTGTTCACGAACATATGGGAAGCTCGCTTATTAATAAAATTTTTCTTCCCTAGTCATCTTAATTCTGCCAGATTGTAAATTATGCAGTCGGAGTGAATTAGAGTTAACTCGCTATTTGCAGACATTCTGAGAGATTTGTTCTGTAAAGAAATTAACCTAGGAGGTTTCTAGCTCCTCTCCGGACATTTTCCTAGGTAAATTTGTTGCCTACTTCCAGCGATGGGCTTAAAGATAAACATAATTTTAAACCCGGTGTGAATTAGCAGGAGATTGATGTGTTGAAACAGAAAAGGATCTCTGTGGGCAGTCTCTCATCAGCCCCCTCGCCCAGGGAGATGGGGCCGAGGCAGAAGTCCAGGCAGAAAATTCCCTCGCTTCTGGCCTGCTGTATGTTGCAATACAGACCTGAGCCAAATTGGGCAGTCTGAGATAATTTCTTTTAATACCTTCCAATTAATTCTCATTCCCATTGTAAAAGAAGTGTTGTAGTAAAACCCTCACGCCACGTTAAATATGCACCTTTACACTATTCTTACGGTAAAGGGGTATACCCTCCCTGATAGCAACGCCCTGTAATATATTGCAGTGTTTAAATTTAGATATTTGAGGCTCCCACTAGACGACAAGTTATTAAAACATCTGCCTTTCCATAAGCCATTCTGTTCTCTGCCATTCCACATGTCCTTTTCTACTTCACCAGGCAAAATTGCCCAATCTAAATTTCAGCTCAAGTGTTTGATGGCTTTCACGCTGAGCTCAAACTGTTAGTGCTTCCCTGAGAGAATAGAATTGAAACGGGATTTAATCTAAAATAACAAAATAGAATAAAGGTTTTACATATAAATAAGTAATGCCCTCTATATTTTTATGCACACTTTTCTTTTTCTGGATTTTGCATGCAGTGAAGTTAAATGTTAAAAAGCATAGATAACGCAAAGCTGACAGAACAGAATGCCGGTGCTTGGTGCCTGTGTGCTCAATTAATGCCTATCCCAATGTATATTTTAATTCAATTCTGTAATAACTCTTACTACAAAACATATTGCAAAAACAGTATTCCTGTTGCTGCCTTTGTCTCAGACTTCTGGGTGCTCGATTCCCTTTTTTTTTTCTCAAACAGGGGTATTTTCAAATAGCATCCCAAAGCCATTACAAACAGTAACAATAGTTGGGGTCTTTATATGCTCACTGTTCATGGAAGATTCATATTTGGAGTTATTTTTCATAGAATGTAAACAATTCACATTATTATAATAAAACAAAATTATGAACTACCCGTTAGCAATAGATATTTCAACATTTAATGATGGCGTACTAAAATTCTGGACTTCTGCAGTAAAAAAAAATATGGGATTGATTCCCACTGCTGATTAAAATCATGTGCTTGATAAATGAAACAAGCAGAGTCAAGCCGTTGTCACTTACCTTGCCATTTTTTCCACATCTAGATAAATGACCATTAACCACAGCTTCTTGGATAATAAAGGTTTTAGTTTTGTTATTGTCCCTGTTACCACCTAGTGGGGGACAGCATAACCAGCGGGTTGAGAGAAGTGATTATTCCTCTCTGTTCAGGACTTGTGTCCACTTCTGTCCCCCGGCTGCAAGAGAGAATGAGGGTGATGGACAAAGGGAAGTTGAGGAATGAAGGTTTCTTCAGCTTGCAGAGGAGAAGGATAAGAGAAGATCTAATTACTGTTTTCAGTGATATCATAGAATTACAGAGTCATCTAGGTTGGAAGTGACATTTGACATCATTGAGTCCAACCATCAACCTACCACTGACAAAAACACCACTAAACCATGTCCCTCAGCACCATGTCTGCCCGGCTTTTAAATATCTCCAGGGATGGTGACTCCACCACTGCCCTGGGCAGCCTGTTCCAAGACTTTATAACCCTTCCATGGTGGAGAACATAGAGATGCATCTCAGAGATGTGTAGTAAAAGGACAAGGGGTGATGCTCAGCAGCAAAGGAAGTTCCAACTGATGTACAGAAATTTTTCTCACCAGGCTGGGGGGGGGAGGGCTAGCTGTGTTACAGGGTGCCTCAGATATTCAATACTGGACTGGACAAAGCCCTGGGAAATGGTTTATAACTTTGGAGTAGGGAAAGAAAGGTCTGTGAAACCCAAAATTTCCTCTCCTAGATTGACACCATTAAGAATGTTTTCAGTTACTGATTCCATTTTTTAACTCTATGATTCTGTTCTGCAATATGAACACAGTCTACACAATATAAACAATTTATCCTCATGGTATTTAGGCTGTTTTATGATTTGACACCCAGGTATCATGGATGTCATGCAGTAATGCAAAGGCAAACTTCAAACCTTCCCTAAGGCAACCAGTTTTGCAGGTATTAAATATGGGCATAATTTTAGGAGAGCAAATGTTTGCCTATCCCCTATGTGATGGGAAGACTGTGCATGTATAGGTCCAAACCACTGACTGCTGAACTTATTACAATTATCTTTCCCATATCACTCGGGCATGAGCTGAAACTTATGTGTGGAATAGCCAACCATCCTTTTAACTGGGTGAATTACAGATCCAAACACCAGAATTCCAAACAGCTGTAACCTTATGAAGAATGAAAAAAAATCAAATTTTCAATTTCATTTCATTGTTACATAGGACAGGATAAAATCATAGATTTTTCAGCATGTGAAGTGGCAGAGCATTTTCACAAGAGGCTGAGACTTGTTAACAAGCTGATCATGAACTGCCATTAAACTTTAAACCGTGCAAGATTAAAATTCATATCTTAGCTCAAATTTGCTGTCTGAAAGAAATCTCTCATTTCACCAGAAGACTGTTTACAAAATCTTTTCTTTTACATTAAAACGCTGATGAATTTTCAAAGTACGAGCCTATAGTATGGCCATTTCGTTAGTTGTTAGCTAATCAGACTTTTTAACCTTAGTTTTTTCATGGTAAACAAATTTTACAGAAAAGAAATAAATTATCTCAAACAGAACAACTGTACCCCAGAAAATTCTTCTAAAAAAACCCCCAAATTTCCAAATTCCAGAACTTGAGCTGTGAGGTCACTTGCAGTTTAGAGAGTAAAATCCAAGTCATGCCATCTGTTACATCTGTGAGTTCGAAAAGGTAGCCATTTATATCATCAGTCATTAATATTTCCCACTTAACCTTGCTCAAGTGGAGCCCCATAAGGAGAGATGGTTCTCCTGGCCTTCGGGAACAAGTGTGGGAGCCAGAGCAGCAGTATCCCAACGGGGAGTATCTTCTGCTGTCTTGTACAACACAAAGGTGGAAGCTGTTATGAAAAGAGACTCTTAGGAGACATGAAGGGTAATTCTAAAACTACTCCTTGTCCATTCTACCTTATTTCCTACGTTTATCAATACACTGCACATGCTGTAGGTGGTATAAACATCCCATATTCTCAAGCGTCACGAATAATTTTTTTCTTATCTACTTTGTGGCTTTCGGCAGCTTGGCCTGTGCATCCCACTTGTGCAAAACTCCATACTTCAGTGAAACTTCATTTCCTTTGCAGTCAGTAATTTAACATTCTAGTGGGCTGGTAAGATGAGCACTTCAGAGAATGGTTTGATTTTCTTAATGTGAAATGTCTACATAGGGCAAATGTAGTAAATTACTCAGTTCCTTTGGCTACCCTGCTCAGCTGATGAAGCTGAGCTCAAGTATTATTACCTTTCTTGATGACATGAAGTCATTAAAACACTTCTCTGTGGTCTGAGATATAATTCTGACACTCACAGGAAATAAGGGTTGGGGAATGTGGTGGATTGTATATTATTAGACACACAGCGTGTGCCTGTGAACTGTGTTGGGGCTGTTTAACCTCGTGAGGCATGAACATCTCAAAGACCCCGTAAAATGGTTTCTGAAAAAAGAAAAAAAACCCATAACTGTATAAGTAATCAGGTGGCATATTTGTATTTCATGTAGAAATTAGAATATTCATAAAGGATTATTATTTACCCTCTTGTTTCTTTCTAGATTTGAGTTAATGTTCCGCAGATGTCGAGCACAAAATGACAGAAATTATCATTAATTTCCTTAATCTATGCCCTTTCTGAGCGTTCATGAAAATATTAAATTTTTTTAATCAACTTTTATGATTCTGAGTTAAATATGTTAACGTGTAAAAAATGACATTATTTTTGTGAACTTTCTAAGAACATCTTAAGGCATCTAATATGATTTTTAGTGCTGTATATTGAAATAATGTAAGCAGGTGAGTAGAAAGCTTATAGTAATTGTATGTGTGACCCTCAATATAGGCCTGTTTTGATTTTCTCTTTTCTGTGTAACCTAGCATATTGCCTATTTCCCCCATTTTATTAATATCCTGTGGATACAGTGCTTGTTTGAAGCCGAATGAAAGTCCACAAACTTCCAATTATTTTCAATTTTGCACTTGTTTGATTGGAGTGCTATTGTCTGTAATTTTTACACTTTTTTTTTTTTTGAATCTTCAAAGTGCATGATTCATGCCTTGAAAACGGGTTGTTTTGTGTTTCCCAGCACTGCTTTTTTTTTTATCCCTGCCAGTTATAACCTGATAACCTGATTTCATACTGTGCTTTAGCACAACAATACAGTCATCAAACTAAAGCAACACAGTAAGCGGGCACATTAGCCATCATTTTACTTGATCACTTGGGAGAGATTAAATTTATTCATTTTCAGAACAGATAATGAAATATTTAAAACATGTTAGAGTAAACGGTGGCAGCATTTTGAAGTTTTGACATGCTCTTTGCCAAAGCACTATACAATATACCACACATGTAAGACTCTTTTGCAGATGTTTGGGAAATTTCTGTGGTTTTTGTTGTGTTTTTTTTTTTCTTAGGCTCATTTGCATTTAGTTTATCTAAAGTGAAATCCATTCAATTTTATTGAACTGTAATTTTGGTAATTTACAATATTTACATGCTGTGGTTAGATTGAAATCAGTCCTTAATTCAAATTCAATCTAAATTTACAGCATAGTAATTAGGGCTTTGTAACTGACACTAGGGGCCTATTGATTTAATGAAAAACTTAACCTTACAGTAAGTGTTTAATTAGTTGCTGCAGTAGATTCTGCGCTGTCCTAAATTGTGGACTTTAGAGAATTAGGTACTAATTTAAATCAGACTACTATATAAAGATCAGAACTATTTTTTAAGAGAGCATGTAGCCCTGCAGATGAATTAATTTCTCACTCTTTGAAAGAGATAACAGGAAAAGGTAGTAATGATAGCAATTGCCTGCCCTGCCAGAATTCAGGTAAAGCCATGCTAGGTATCCTGGAAATGACTACCTACCTTGGTAAAATACTAATTTAAATAGTTAAAAAAAAATAAAAATGAAGTCAGTGTGATTTTCTTCATGGAAATTTTCCCCAGGAGATAAAATCTGACATAATATATATGACTACATATTGAAGGTGTCCTCCTGAAGATGAAATAAAGAAAAAAATCTAACTATAAAACCCAATATGTTTGTGTTCGTAACTGGACAGAGATGTGACAGAAAATAAGTGTAAACATCCATTTTATACACAGAAAATGATATTTTCATTTACAAATGTAGTAAGCAGATATTGTATTTCTCCAGTTCCATAAAATATCTCAATCTAGGTCTCTCCCATAAGTTTTCAGGCTGTGAAAGAATGAATTACAAGTAACAGCAGGTGCTTCTTTCCTTCTATTTCTTCCCTTTTTGGTTCTCTGGCTGGTACAGCAGGGACACCAAGGCAGAAAGCTGTAATTCTCCAGGTTGGTCATCAACATTTTTGGCTTGACATATAGCCATTGGAACAAATTCCAGTCCATTAGCGACATGTCATTACACACTTATCCTGAAGCCCTTGCTAGTAAGTTTACCCTTCTTTTACTGGTTAGAAAACCATCCTTGATTACAAGTGGCATTACACCTTGCTGCCTTGCTGCCCACTTGAGGTTTAAGATAGATATTATGAAAAATTTCTACACTGAAAGGGTTATCAAGCAGTGGAACAGGCTGCCCAGGGAAGTGGTGGAATCACCATCCCTGGGGGTATTTAAAAGCCGGGCAGACGCGATGCAAGGGACACGGGTTAGTGGTGGTTTTCTCATTGTTAGGTTGATGGTTGGCCTTATGATCAGATAGGTCCCTTCCAACCATAACAGTTCCATGATTCTATGACTCTCTGATTCTATACTATATTGCATATACACAGAGACCAAACTAAGGTTAAACAAGGGCCCATAAATTTATTATTCTTTGAAGGAGGACCTTAAAGGACTTTTCTTAGGGGACTGGAGAATTTCCGCACCTGAGAAACTGATCTAGTGATCCCGCTTTTTCATTCACTTTCCATCTTCTCACTTTCTACAAGAAGATGCGTTTGCTCGTGCCCTATTCTGTCCCCAAGAACTGGGTGTTCAGGAGACAGGGAGGTACAAAGAGACCATGTAAGGTGGAGGTAACCACAAGATCAGCCTAAACTCCCACCATTCCCTTCCATTTTCCATGCAGAGGAATTCCAGTAGGACGTAGCTCAGCCAGTGGCGATGCTGTGGGAGCAGGTATGAAAAAAGAACTGCAATAATTTGTAAAATTGTATGTTTTCTGGGACCAAAAAAAAAAAGAGGAGGCAGGAAAGTGATCTGAGAGATGTATCGCCCCAGAAAATTCTACATTTTTCTAACACTTGATAACAAGACAATGATGAAATAAAAAAATGGATTTGTCTAAAGGAATGGTTTAAAATATGCTTTATAATAATAGTGAAACAAGGTAAATATAGCAATAACTTAATACCCACAGGACAGCCATGACATAGTCTACACGTCTACTGTAGACATAGAGGCACCTACAGCTTTTTTTTTTTGCAGTTTCAGAGGCACTCTGAATTATATCCAAAGCATAAAATTTCTCTAACTGATTTCGTAGAATGTAACTAGCAGAAGCGGTGAGGCTGGCAATCAATTATGTAAAATTCCTGTTCTTGTTCTGTTCCAGGAACTACGCTTCTCCATGACAAGACCTTTTAACTATTCTGTTTGGACATCATCTCTGGTGAGCTGCCATTTTGCTGAGCAAGGACTGGTATGAAATTCAATTTCAATATATTTCTGAAAAATGTACTTGTTATAGAATTAAACTAAACTCCATGTGTTTTATTAGAACTTCTAATTATTTTAGTTAATTTCACAGATACATTTTTTTTTTCAAAAGTAACAGAATTTCCTTTTTGATGTCCAACCTGGACTTTGTTTTACCTGTCTGTTATCCTGGTCGTGGCTTTTCAGGTTGTTCCATGTTTCTAAGTCTGGATGTAGTAATATTCCCATGTGAGATTTTTACACAAAAGTCATGAAACTGAGGAATCTACTGATAAACTGTGGGGGTATTTTATCTGTTCTAATAAGAAAGGGTCAAAAGGTTTATTATTGCCTTTTTTACCTGCTGGTGAAGGAAAACATAAATGAAACACAGGTAGAAGAGAACAGGTACTGAGCTATCTCAATATTTATTGTAAAAATAAGTAATACTTAATCTTACTTTATTCTTTTAATCAACAAGTAGCTGTCAAAATACATGAAAATAATTGACTTTCCTGTAGTCATTAAGTCAAGCAAGAGTAGACTGTAGGTACTTTGGTCTTGGTTCCTTATAGACTAAACTGCAATGCTTCTCTTGGTCTTTATTATTTGATGAATAAGACTGCACACACACCAAACAGTCTCTATGGTCAGAAACGATAAATGGCTTTTGCCTGAATTGGCATCACAATGGAGTGGCACACATTGTCATCAAAAGCAGTTCTCAAAGCTACAAGTCAATGTGCAGTTTATTGGGTGAAACCGAAGAACCCCATCCCAAACCTACTGTAAAGTTTCAAACTGCGTATTAGCAGCTACCAACACTTTGCTGAAGTCTGACAGGTGAGTCAGTGGGATTTATGCCATTCCTATGTTATGATGTACCAGGAGAACGTCCTTGGTATTATCCAGCTTATTTACAAACCCTAGTTCCTGTAGGAACACACCACTGTGGAAAGGATAATGAAAACATAGCCCTTTTGCGTTGCAATTTTCAGAGTGCTTAGATCATGGGGAACCTGAGATGCCGGCTTCACTTCAGCTTGGATTTGAGCTAGATTTTAATACATTTCAATCCAGTTTTATTTGAAACTCTTAATAGAATGGAAGTACGGAAATTTAAAATTGGGGTTTTTTTCCCCCAAAATATATTTTTCTATTGTACCATTTTGCAGTTTTCTAATGAGGTATTCTGCAGGAACCTTCATATTCCAGCCTTTCAGAAATATACAAGCTTATTACACAAGGTTTGGGGAATTTTATTTGTTGTGTCTTAGAATCTTACTACTCTCTGTGAAGTGCCCTTGATGTCATAATATCATTGGTGTTCTCAAGAACAATGCTCTGTGACTGGAGAAAGGATTTTTTTCCTTTATAAATGGATCATTTTGTTGTCATGAAATATCATTACAGTAACAAACATTAGAATAAAACTAACATGCCCTTCTGCTACTGCCAGTCTTTCCCACAAAAGTACCCATCAGTTTGATAGTGGAATGAAAACAACTGTGATATGATAGTTAAAGAGAACACGGATATGTAATTCCTGGCTTGTGATAGTTTTCATCTATAATTAGATGATTCTCTTTCTTTTCTAATACAAGACTTTTCCACTAGTATTTGCATGCAGCAAGTCAAAGACAAGGAGAGTGTAACATTTTCACTATCTTAAACCTTAATAGATGCTTTCCCAACCTTACATTAAATAGTGTAAAGCTTTCCAGGAGATCGTGGGATTTCTACTTCAGTGGTACAAGCAATAAATGTGATCAAATGATAAGAATTGCTTGAGTGCTTTACCCTCTGTTTTTAAATTTGTGCCACTTCTGCCCAAGGCAGAGTCAGCGCTCTTGAAACTTCAATTCATGTAATAGCAAAAAGGTAGAAATATCACCGAACAGCTCACTGTACAGTTTATGCTAATAGTCAGCTGCTTTTGAACATCTTTTGCATTCTCCATAAATTCCCACCAGATATATATACATATATATGTATGTATATTTAGATATTCTCATACATTTCCAGTACCTTTGCTCTTACAGTGGCATAATGGCTAAAAAGACAGTGTAGTATTTAAAATTTAATGAATTTTGGTTCACACAGTGAACACAGTGAAATCCTAAGAACTTATTTTTGCAATAAAACATTGCTGAAATCATTCCTCCCGAGACAGTACTAAAATACATTCTAGATACACTTTTAATAAAGATGGTGTAAAAAACAATTAGTAATTTTTTATTATCCACTGACTTTATGTCAAACATCCAATCTCTGTGCAAAAGGATTTTTTTCTAGTTCTTTGATCAAGTTTTCTTCAGCAGTATGATAATTTCGTGTATAATATGGGAGGAGGGTGGTGGAAATAATATATAATAATTTTGCAAACTTCAGACAGTTTACCTATTTCTCAACTTTATCTCCCTTGTTTTGCTGAAAGTAAAGCTGGTTAAACTTTTAAAACCAAAAGGATCTCTTGAGTAATCATGGAAGATATTTGTCTCACTTGAGTTTCTGAAGTCTGCTTTAAGCTAAAAGTCAGAATAGCCACTACTTCCCTGGTCAAGATTATAATCCTCCTATCTGAAAGTTATTTAAACCAACATTGTGTAATATTAAATAATGGAAATATTACACCTGCCACATATTAAAGGGAGAAGAAATAGTATCCAACTAATATAATTTTAAGGAATTATTAACAGGTCTAATGTCTTAACGTGATCTTTTCTGAAACGATTCCTTTATGTAAGGACCAACACTTGTTGAAAGGGAACTGTATTTCCTGAACACGTAGGTCACTGAATTACAGAAAATTTGCAAATCTTGAGGTTATCTCATAGACACCTTGAACATTTGTTTCCATAAGAAAAGCTATTCCAACTTGAGGTCAGCTCCAGTCTGAAAACCAATTTTTCTACTGGCAGTGGAGGAGATACACTCATGTTCCAGTTTTCTGAATGTCAAGGAGCTGCAAGGGTCTTCTCCCTGCCTGGCTGAGCATCCAAACTCTGTAGGGCTCCTTGCCCACACTGGCATAAAACGTAACAAAATTACCTCTGCCCAAGAGAAAAGCTTTTATTTTACTCATGTGTGGTGTTTGTCTGTTTTCCTGGTTTTCTGGCAAAACAACCTCAGCGACCTTTTCTGGTATTTGGGAAGAGATTGCAAAGTGTCCAGGGATATAGGGAGAAGGTAGAAAACAAATTACTTGTAAGAAGGAAAGCAAGAAAGAAGATGTAGAAATCACTGTAATATTACAGTAAAGAGGAGAGCAAGGGTACTGCAGCAGTTGGACAGGAGCTGGATAACTAAGAAAGCCTGAATATTACAGACTAGAGTCAACTATTTTGCTAAAATAGTCCCATTTGACAATATTGAAACTCTGTCTTCATGGGAACTCATTTCTGAAGAGGGAATAGACTATTTTCATCATTACTTTGGAAAAGTTCCCTCTCCATTTGTGTTCTAATTGCATCTAGTAGTTGTTTGTACTGCCAAGATAGCGCACTGCTCAAATAGACATGAATCTGCGAAGAAATCTGGAACTGTTCATTTGGTCTCCAACAGGAAGAAACCTTGACAGCCCTGTCTGCTGAACTTCATTATATAAAATCTGTGCCGCCTTTTTACTATTTATACTAGTTTTATGCTCTGCCACTGTCTCTTTGAAAACTTTTAAATACTGAAGTATTGCCACAGACATACAGTGTAACGCTGAGCGAGCCATTTTTAGCTCTTAGTGCCTCGTTCCGTCATCTGTTAAATGGGGATATTTCTATTTGCTTCTCCTTGCTGTTTGTCTTTCCTGCTTTCTGTATTCAGGTTCGGATTCTTAGCTCTTTGGGTTAGGAACAGGAGCTACAGAAAAGTGCAATACAGATAAAGTAGAGCCCTTTGTATTGTGGATCCAGCTGGATGTTAACAATGCAAATACCTAGTCATTCTTAGGTAATTTGTGGTCATATAAACAGTTTTTCCACACTTCAAAATATACATCGTTTTCTGGGTTTGATTAAGCAGAGAACAGGCACAAACCGTGGACCTAATGCTGAAAAATACATTGGGTTTTTATTACAGTTGTGCTGATTTGAATCTCTGCATGCTATGCTGTCTGTACACCTAAAATGGTTATTTTATGGTTCAGGTTAAGGTGCAGTAAAAATGTCATGAGTGTAATCATACTCGAAAAACGTTGCCTGTGCATGGCAGGATTCTCCTGACAGCTGAGCCAGGAAGATTCCTGCCAGTGAAGAATCCAATTTCTTCACCCACCTTTCTCCAAAGATATCAAAGCCAGTATCTTTTTAATGTGGAATACTTTGCCCGCTCCCAGAGGTAGGCAATTCTTAACACCTCAGAGGTTTCTGATGAACATTCAGATAACAATAAGCTTGCTAAATTCATTTTCTAATCTCATTAATCGGTGACCATCTTTCCATTTCAGTTTGGAGAATGGCTGAGAGTATCACCGTGCCGCATTGCTTACATATTATTATGATGTTTGCATGATTTCTTGACGTGAATAACTGTCAGTATCTGTGAGGTTTTATATTTTGTACAAATTTCATGTTCTGGGAGGTTCATATTTTTATCCATCGAGATTCTGAGAAGTCAGGTTATTTTTTCTCGTACATTCTTTCAATTATTAATTAAGAAAGAGCAGAATTTTTTGTAGAAATCCTTTCAATAAACATTGCTTATCCATCTCTTGCACAAAATGCATCAAAAGCCCTATAAATCGCAACTTTATTTATTACACAGCTTGTACTTATTTTCAGAGTGCTGTAAATCCTGTGTGTGGAAGATGTGCATCTGTAGCATATATTATACCTGGAGGTATAATATATATATATATATATACACACACACACACATATATATATATAATTCTGCTCCATCCCAAACTCTTTTCACATCTACATTGTAGAAAAATTACCCTGTCACTTGGACAGGGACTTTAAGCAAACTCATTAGCACACCAATGTTCCTCATCTGTTTGCAGACTGGTTTCTATGCTTTTTTCCTCCCCTTCCAAGAACTAATGAGACAATTTTCCTTCTTCATGCCTGGTCCTAGAACAACCCTAACTAGTTAGAAAGACAACCAGGTACGCAGAAGGTCCCATCCAAATCTTACAGTGTTGGGCCGCAACATTCTTGGTCTATTCAGTCTTCAGATGATTCAGCTGCTAAATTCTTCACAAGTGTCTGATGAGCTTGTAACACGTCCAAATTCGTGCAGTTTTCAAAGAGTCAATGACAAAAATTCACTGACACATCCCTTAAGATTTCAGTTGCCTACTTCAGAGAATGGAAGGTGTCTGACAAACCTAATTATATGTATTGTCGCTTAATGATGATGTGAAACAAGGCTGTCTGTTTTGCGGGTTTTCCGGAAGGATCTTTAACAATGGGAAAGTGACAGCTTGTTAAAATGCGAAGTTCTTTCCTCAAAAACCATTAAGAAAATGATGACTGAAAGTTTTGAACTAAAGAGGACCAGAACTCGGTCACTGTTCACGTAAGGTAATGCCAAATAGAATAACATGTAGTTAGACCTCAAGACATGTTCTTTTCCTCCAGGATATTAATGACAAGTGATGAAGATTCTGCAATCATGCATTTCCATTTACAGTATGTTCATCATTCTGAATGTGTTAAAGAAAGTGAGGCAAGGCAAATACTTATTAACTTTAATCGGTACTGCAGGGCCAGACACTCTTGATTTGCGGTTCTGATTGATGTGTCTATCTCCATTCTTAAAATAGTTTTATTCATGGGGCCTTCCTTGGCAATCAAATCTCAGAAAAGTCTTGCATGTCAGCAGCGAGAGTCTAGTAGACGCTATTTCTGTGAAGTAATTACAAGATTATTTCCCTTTTTCCCGATATTTCGCATCCCCTGAGTTACTCAGTTCCACAAAAATGGTGTACTATGTTGCATATGTTTAAATAATGTTCTCTAGCTTTCACCAAAAATACAAGCAGGGCTGCTTGAAATGGTTTCTTATGTCATGGTTCTCAAAACTGACTAGTTTGGAGTACCTTGATTTAGATTCTTGAGACACAAGAACATCTGGAATTGGACAAAAAATATAATCTCTCATTTGTTGAAAATCAATGCAGACCCTCTGAGACAACCAAAAATTAGTGTAATCAAAACCTTTTAGGCATTTCTCAGTGAGGACATGCCTATTCTGTGTGCTTTGATTTAGTTCACCTGGACTTTAATACAGAATAGTATTTACACATTGCTGTTGATGTTACCTTTAAGACCAATTCTGAATACATGTTTTTGTTGCTTTGTGTGCTATTTTTTAAGAGTGGCTACCAAATTATCCATAAGCAAGATGCCAGACACCATAGTTCTATATTCATCTAACTTAAAGACCTGACTAGAAAGATCTCTGCATATACTGTGCTCAGGCCATAAGAAGTGTTTAAATTCATTTTAGGAAATGGCTTGACATCAGCAATTCCTTTGGCCCACCTGGGATTTCCTTAACTTCCTGGGAAACAAGATCATCTGAAGGTTGTTACTAGATAGCTAAGGAAATAAATCAGAAAGTTAACAGATTAAACAATGCTACTATTTTGTTGGCACAAAGGTTTTTCCAGTTTGGAGTATTTTATCTAGGACAAGCTTCTGAGTTGGAATTGTTGCACTGCCCATTTATTTAATCTTTCCAAATTACCTGCTGGCACGTGACATAAAGAGGAGTTTCTCAGCACCCCACAGTTCTTGGGAGCAGTATGTGTATATAAGTGAAGGAGACAGTTTCCATTGGGACAAACACAGACATTTTCCATATGCACAGCTGTAGCCACGGAGTGCGGGGAGAGCAAGGACTACTATGACCAGTTCCTGCTAGAAAACTGAACTGGATGACAACTGATGGCCATATAAACCAACTGATGGCAATTTGCTTCTAAACCAAAGGCGTTCACAGGCAGTTTGTGGAGAACAGTAAACTGAAAATATTCCTAGGATATGTGGCACTGGGAGGTTACTGAAGTTCTTGCCTTAGAAGAATTTACTGCAGAATTTACTTCAGTACCATATGATCCCTTGATCGTTTGTGTATGTTAAATTGACGTCAGTAGTAATAGTAATTATTCTAAGAGCTTCTGCTGGCATATGCCGTGTATAAACTGCGCCGGGGAAAAGACCCTTAACAAAAAGTGTGGAAGGCTAAAAAAAAAAAAAGTGAGAGAGAGAAACTATTTCAATTCAGGGCATCAATTAACACTGATTTGCACTGGAGTGCGTTTGAAAGTACATGCAATATTCACATGCCAAATGAATTCATTAAAGACCAGTGTGATTACAGTGAATGTCAAATGAATTAATAACAATGGGACCTTTAAGTGTTACCATTAATTTCACAGTGTGTTGCTGTTTTATACTTATGGGCTCTGAAGCTAAATGACACTCTACAGTTGCCCTAGTAGATTAATTGTGCATTAATAATCTATGGGTGGGCCAGCAATCTGGTGGGCACTTACATTTCATTGACACTTGGATAGTAAAGATCATTTTCATTTCCAGTTTTCAGTCAGGAAAATCATTTTAGCTTTAAAACAGGCTCGCACCATTTCTTCTGTGTTTGATTAGAGTTCTTAAAGCAGCATAAAGTTTTTATATTCTAGGTCTGCATTCAAAGTTAAGCTTGATTAAAGAATTAAACTCTTTGGATTTTTCTCTGTATGTAGCTCTCTATCTGAGAAATACGGCAGTGATTTCTGCTTGCTATTAGATATTCTGCTCTGTTCAGAGTGGGTTTTTTGCTGTCTAGTATTTAAAAAATTATCTCTGCATCTGCCAGTCTGACTACTTCTTTTTTCTTTTTTTTTTCTTTTTTTTTGGTTATGGTATTTAGATATATTAACTGTTAGAGGCTGCCATTGTTAGAAAGACATGCTTTCAGTCAGAGCTCAGAAAGGGCGTATCAGTTTATTTACCCAATATTTATATATATATTATATATGCCCTGCCTTGAGAGGAGCACAGCTCAAATTGAGAGATGAAAAAGAGAAACCTTTTTTCAAATATTATTCCCTAATAAGTTGCATATTGTTATTCCCAAATATTGCACTTTTGTTTAAAATGTTATCTACCACACATATGTGAGTTCTTAATGTAGAGGAACTGATTTGATTGCCATTACGCCTTTACATTTTGAAAGGAAGCTTTAATTGACAAATTATTTTGTCTTTTGTTTTATTTTAAAAGACCTACTAATACTGTAAGCCGTTGCAAGCAAGTCCAGGAGCTGTGTAGAGATCCATTGAAATTAAATATTAAACTGTGTAAGTCAAAGAGAGAGAGAGAGGCAGAAACGTGAAGTAAAATTTTGCTATATCCAGAAGTTCTGAAGAAAAGTGTGTTTGACCAAAATTTTCTGTCGTTTTCCAACTTCAGTCACTTCTTCCGATATAAGATATTATCCTTTTTTCCAAAAAAAAAGCTTTAGTTCATCATTCCTGCAATAAAACTAAATGCTGTAGCATTTGAATCAGGACAGACTTTGCAAAACAGCTGTATAGGCAACCGTTGCTACACACCTGACACATCTCTCTCTGAGAGATTCAAACATTCTCATATCGTATTGTCATATGGGAAAGGTGAAACAATCTAAAACCAAAGCAATCTAGCCTCAGTTAGTTGTTAGAGATTTTTTTTAATTGGTTGATTGTTTGTTTTTTTTAAGCCAGAGGAAAATTAATTGATCTTAAATCAAGACCTACTTAAGAATTGAGTATCTGCGTGCAAAAACTCATTCTATTGGACATGACCCTTGTACAGATGTCTAAAAAACTCCTTTGAATACTCTCATACAAGGGCAATTTAGTCAGTCAACAGTTCAGGTTTAAAAACTAGAATGGCGCATTCCCACTTCATTTGTACGTTTGTAAACGAGCCAGTGTGTGCTACAAGTGCTGTAAATGAAACAGTAGTGATTATTGTAGTAGTCTTTGTGAAAATTTATTATAACTCATTAAACTGCCAGTAAGCCACTCGTAAAAACCATGTTTATAATATAGGACAATAATGAAATTTACTAATTATCTAGGTATTGCATTTCTTTCTATCTCAGTTTTATAGAATGAGACTCAAGCTCAGGATATATACACATATAAACACTGAAATATTCTATTTATGTCTTAACTGGAGTTGATAAATGGCCCATCAGTCACATATTTTGAATTTCATCCATTAAACATTCTCTTCACGTCAAGCTTCCCTTGACACATACTTAAAGAGACAGGAAATCACTTACGTGTATATTGAGTTTAAAATTAGAGAAAATATTGTAATTCTGCAGCTTCTTCAAATTCTAGAAACGTCCACCTATTAAACACACTGGTTTAACTCAGGAAAATTCCTAGCACGTTACGTGTGCTCCTTCGTAATGGTGAGCAGATACTGCTGGTTTGTGGTGATATCACCCAGAATACACCCCCAGCTCCCTCAGCCTCTCCTCAGGAGACTTGTTCTCCAGACCCCTCACCAGCTCCGTTGCCCTTCTCTGG
>JAOQGH010000032.1:74022482-74054766 GCA_025769975.1 Gallinago jamesoni | reverse complement strand
TCCTCACAAGACTTGTGCTCCAGACCCCTCACCAGCTCCGTTGCCCTTCTCTGGACCTGCTCCAGCACCTCAATGTCTTTCTTTGAGTGAGGCACCCAAAACTGGACACAGCACCTGAGGTGGGACCTCACCAGTGCCCAATCACTGCCCTAGTCCTGCTGGCCAGGATGCTGTTGGCCTTCTTAGCCACCTGGGCACACTGCTGGCTCATATTCATGATGTTCACGAGCCCCTGCAGAAACAGCCCCTTTGTCCCCAAGGCTGCCCACTAGGAGAGACATTGTTTTCTCCATCAGCCAGATCTCCTGTTCCGTCACCCAGCTTGAGGGAACCTGTCCTTACCTCCCTCTCCCTTAGCAGCACTTCTTGCACTGTCTTGTTATGGAAAGGAGTATATTATGCAAGATTTGTAGGCTGTGGTAAACTGACTGGTTTTATTAGACTCAGTAATAACATAGTCAACACAGGGATTTAACAAAATGTTGTACTTAAACCATTCTTATTAGAGATTTAACCGCTATCAGGTATGAAACAGGCCTAAAAACTTTTCCTCAGAAAGACTATCATAGAGCAGCTAAATGAAAAATACTGACATTTGGCAGTTGTCATTTTGGGTAATCTAAGCATTTGAAATTGATACTGGGAACCTCAGGTGGTGCTTTTGTTTGTATGACTTGATGGTTATAGGACTTCATCAAAAACCCGTCATTTTTACCATCCCTGACGCTGCTCCAGAGCTCTCCATTCATAAGACAGTGTCACTAATTCTCCCACAGAAGTTGAGTGGAAGCAATAAAAGCCTTTATTAATCTTATTATTAAATATAGTATCTACCACGGGAGTTTTCTTGATGAATTACAGATCTATTCATAGTGCCTCCGGCCTAATTTTGTTGTAGCTGCCTAATGGATTTCACTTCACTTGGTAAAGTTCATTCCTCTTGGTAGAGGAATCTGAAAGTCCAGTCTTTGGGCTGCCTGTATGGTGTTTCATGTATCTGTTAAATAGAAATGGGGTTTCCCTTGCCACAGAGATGCGGGATGATGTTTAGATGGGAAGGGGTTGGGGAAATGAGATTTTCACCCATCCTATCATGTCGTGCCATTTTTTCTTTAACATTTGGATACCATCTGCCACCAGCCTCCCTGTTCATTAGCAACAGCTCTGTGCCCACACAGTCCCTGCACCGCTGACGAGCTGCATCGTCAAGTATATCACTCTATACTTGCTGAGAACACTAGAAGGAGCAACTATCTCTTCTTCTGCAGCTGATAGCAGTGGGAGAATTCATCTACCCATGGTTAAGGCAAGCAGTGCAGATCCCCAGCTTAAAACTCAGCAGAGTCTTTTCCTTCTCCACTGGCAGGTTGCCTACCTCAGGCTCCCTGGCCTCTTTCACTAAATAAGAACCTAGCAAGTAAAATGTCTGAAGTATAAGTAATGAGCAAACCTAGTATCTGGTTAAGGTGTTTCCTCTGATGTTAGCAATTTGTAGCTCAGCAGTATCATCTGGAGAGTTAGGAAAGATGTGAGTTCAGGTTCATCTATTAATGGAGTTGAAATTTTCACTTTTGAAGAATCATAGAAAATTGTAGAATGGTTTGGGTTGGGAAGGACCTTAAAGCACATACAGTTCCAACCCCCTGCCGTGGGAAGGGACACCTCTTACTAGACCAGGTTGCTCAGAGCTCCATCCAGCCTGGCCTTGAACTCCTTGAGGGATGGGGCAACCACAGCTTCTCTGGACAACCTGGGCCAGTCTCTCACCACCCTCACAGCAAAGAATTTCTTCCTGAGTTCTCACCTAAAACTACCCTCTTTCAGTTTGAAGTCATTACTCTCTGTCCTATCACTACACGCCCTTGTAGAAAGTCCATCTCCAGCTTTCTTGTAAGCCCCTTTAGGGACTGGAAGGGGCTATAAAGTCTCCCTGGAGCCTTCTCTTCTCCAGGCTGAACCCCCCTATCTCTCTCAGCCTGCCCTCACAGCATAGGAGCTCCTCCTCTCAGCATCTTTGTGGCCTCCTCTGGACCCGCTCCAACAGGTCCATGTCCTTCTGCTGTTGGTGGCCCCAGAGCTGGAGGCAGCACTGCAGGGAGGTCTCCCCAGAGCAGAGCAGAGGGGCAGAATCCCCCCTCCTTGCTCTGCTGGCCACGCTGCTAGGGATGCAGAAAAGATCAGCTGCATCCTCTGTATATAGCTATAAGCAATATATTTATATTGAATAATCTAACTTTCCTGGTGGATGGGGGTGGGGAGGGTTTCCAGTCAAAAAATACTTGATCAGAAATATGTGTATACCCCGATCAGGGAGCTCAGACACACACTGAAGTCACTAATTTTAGGCAAAGTTTTAGTTATGAATGCTTTTTGATAGAGGGAAAGATATAATGCTGTAGAATCTTTCAGAGTTCTGGCTGTGTGTCATTTTTCCTTCTGCATGCAACATGCTCGTTAAAGAGATAGGAAAAGAAAAGAAAAAAAAAAAAGCTTCTCTTCCCTTGCAGCCAAGAATATCACCCCCAAAATTTGCCAGAAGTGTGGGTTGTTTTTTTTTTTCTATGTCACCATTTCAGATTTTGTTTTTCATAGTAAAATCTTCAATCAGTGTTTACTACTTTGAGTTTTCCCCTCACTGCTCCTGAACTTGGAATAGATAAGACTTCCATTGAGGTAAATGGTAAGGAAAACATAAATAGAAGCAAATCTTGGCCCAGGATATTGGGAAATGGTGATAAAATTTTCTGAAGCATCACCAAGTTCAAAAACTGGGTTTTTTTAAGAGTTTCCATAAAAAATGGGAGAATCCTCTGTTAAATTTTCTAGCTTGAGCTCAGTGGGATTTTTCAGCACACTGAACTAGTGGATCCTAGCAGAATGGGTCAGAATGTGCATATGGATTTTTGTCTTAGTTTAAAAAAAAACTCAGTCCTCAGTTATTGGGAGGAGGGAGCAGATTAGCATAAAATCTTCTGCTTAAGAAAGTAGGATACACAGAAGAAGCTTGTGGTTTTTATTTTTTAAGTGGCTGAGTGAACTAGAGAGAGAGGAACCCAAACAGGAGAAACTTCCATCTCTTGCAGTCACAAGAGACATGTGCGGCTCCGTTCGGATCTGGATGCTCACCAGGGATCTCACTGGCTCAATGCATCAAGAAGAAATGTCTGTCAAGCTCCTACAAACTTTGCTTTCCCAAACAACTGCCATATGCCAGAACTAACGGCATCAAGAAGCTATGAATCAAACCCCAACACTGTGAGATTTAAAGGCGCTTGTAGATTTTGTTTAAAAAGAAAAAAAAAATATATGTTTCTGTTAAATCTATTCGTTTCCCAGGCAGGTCACAACAGCAGCAGAGTTCCTGGTAATGCAAATTCAATCCTTTAGTCTTTTGGTTTGATGTTACTTTGCCATCAAGAGGAAGTTCAGGTCAGGTTCTGATGAATCACACTGCTTTCTCCTGTCCGGGAGGGCATTAAGCAGGATGACACATGGCTCCGCGTTGCTCCAGTGCATCCTTGCTGCCAATCTTCATTCCAGTATTAATACCAGTTCCGCGCCTGCTGCAAAACAAGTACCATCATTAAAAAAGTACTTCAGTTGCCTCACTCTCTCTCTCTTCTCTAAACATCTTAATCTAAGGCTAACAGTTCTTTGGGACTACTAAACTGTAGGGTGGAAGAGAGCTTTATTCACCCCTTAGACTTGCAGACTTCATTTCCCGTGGAGGTCAGCTAAACCTTCTGCGTGAGCCTGCGCCACCCAGGCAATCCATAATCCACACAGATGCACTTGTGTCAAATGGTGAAATTAATAAATAAGGGACGGGGTGGGCCTGGAACCAAAACTACTCCCCCCTTGCACCAGGGAGAAAGGTAATCAGAAAAGGGAGCTCGTGCTCTGGTGCTACTGCTACCAGTAACGACAGAGGCGAAGGCGGTAAGCTCGGCGTGTTTGTCAACTGATATTACATCACAGCAGCTCGTGATGTGGCATTAAACACGTCTTAAATCTACTTATTTTTCTGAGCCTATTTACCAGGGCTTCCCAACACAGATGGAACCCTTCCTTCCTGCGCATATTAATTCGTTTGTTATTTATGCACTTCTGATCTTTGTGACATTTTGTCCTTTGGCCTGCTACCAAGTCATTTTTTATACATGTGCTGAGAAAAGGTGGCCCTTGCCCTGCAGTGAGCCTCACGAATCCCTGACACACGCATATGCATTTTTTATTGTTCTCACATGTTGCTTAACAGTCTGCATGATTCCGGCTTTTACAGCACAGCAGATGGGTTCCTGCATCGCGGTGAAACAGATGAAATGTTCAAATCGATTGTTTTATCAACAATCAGTTGTAGATAAAAATCATTTTAATGAGAGAAATTAATGGTGTTTGCAAACACGATGTTAATTAAAGAACATAGCTTGGGCTTTTTTCCCTCCTTTTTTTTTTTCCCCCTGCACACAATTTTTGTTACCCATGACATCTTTCATTATTGACTCATGCCCCAAAGAAAAGGCGATTAAAATCTGCTTTTGTTTGATGTAGCTTTTATTGAAGAAAGAAATAGATCTTTCTGAAGCTTCCTGGTGAGATGAAAGTCTAATTATCTCCACAAATGAAAGGAAAAGCTTTAATTAGGCCTGTGCTGAATCTGCGCGCTGTGAATTTGTGCATTGTGATGGATGGAGCCCGCGTCTCCTCGGTGACTGCCGTCGGAATAATGAAGCGGGAGAAGAGGTACCCGGTTCCCGCAATTCAGCTGGCAGAGCCGACCTGGAGGTACACCTGCGTTGGGAGAACCTGCCCGCAGCAGCTGCCACGGGCCGCGCTTCTGTGCGGTGCAGTCGGCTGTTTTACAGCCTCCTCCTGAGCTTTGATCTCTTTTCAGGCAGCAGGGGTCCTAACAAATCAAGCTTTTCATGTTTCACTCAGTTTCACTCGCTTTTGCTTCACCATTCATACTCGGAACTCCAAAGAGGACGGATGAAATATTGTCTTTTTCTCAAGCAATTAATGATCGGCGGCAGACATGACTGAAGTGGGCATTTTGCCTTTTGCGAGGGGTTTGGAAGTCGACTGGGGGTGGGTAAAGGCTCTAAAAGAATCGGAAACGGCGTTTATTTATTTTGCAGTTTAATGAATTGTTTTTAACAACCTTTGTGCACAACACTTCATCTGCTACACCCTTTCTTTTTTCTTTTTTTTTCGCAATGCTGTAGTGTGCGCCCAGTTGGGAAAGGTGACATTCTGGGGTGGTCCCCGGGGAGAAATCTGAATTATGACAAATAAGGCACCATCCCGGATTTTATAACATTTCTAATCTATTTTTCCCATGTTGCATGCAGCTTACTCTGTCTTCATGGAGTCCACCTGATAACCAGGGAAGGTCAAACCCCTACTTATTCACACCTCTTGCAGCCAGCCTATTCTTCTTTGCGAGTCATAAAGCACCTTTGACATCAAGGGCAGGCAAGGAGATTACCTTCCCCACCTTTTTTTGGGCAGGACAGCAGTAAAACCAGGGGAGAAACAATTGAAGAGAAAGTTAAATAACCATCAGCAATCTAATCTTTTATTCTGTCTGTTGGAATATTCTGTGTTGTTTAGAATGTATTCCTTTAATTGTGTACCACTCACTGGAATCGAGGAGCTTAGCGCTCGACTGGAAACATGCAGAAATAGAAGGATGTGGGATAAATGGGAATGCATCCCCTGTTGATTTGTTTATTTAAGGAAAAGAGGCATCTTAAAAAAAAAAAAAAAACCAACCCAGCAATGCTTTCTTTCAAAGCAAATGTTCTGGGAAGTCTTTTTGTAGGTAAATATACAGCATCTATAAAGCCTGAAATTGGTGAATTGGTGAAAGCAAATGATGCTGATTCCGAGTAATTCAACAAAGCGATAATACGGATTTTAATTTAGTCTGTGTGAAACAAATCTCTGTGCTACAGTTCTTCTAAACACAGCTTTATCTCCTGCTATTCTAAAATTTTAAAAGTTAATCACAAGCGGGAAATCTATGTATATTTTGTGACTTGTTTTGAGGCTTTTAGGGTACCTGGCACTTTTCTTAGTCTGAAATACTTTGATTTGTTCTTTCTGCTCTCCTCCCGCCCGCTCCATTTCGCAGTTCCTTTGTGTAGATTTGTCTCCTTTGTTTATGCCTTTGTAAGTGTCTCCCTGGTGTTAGTACTGAGTTCAGAGAGCTGAAGTCAAAAAAACCTGCCTTATACAATATTCTAATCCTTAGGCCATCTCTGCCGACATCCAGGTCTGATGCCCTAGAATTTCAGGGATGGTGGTGGAGGTATAAAGGTCCCAAAGCTCAATATAGGGGGAAAAAAAAAAAAAAAGCTTGGGGGGGTGGGGAAGAGTGCTGTTACACCAGAGCATAGGTCTGAGCCGGGGGGGGCACAGCCAGGGGGGAAATGAGGAGGCCGTGGAATTCTTGTTAGACTGCTGTGTGGAGATGAGGAGCAGGTAGTAAATTAGGAAGGAGCACTGCGAGAACACATCTGAATCAGACCCTCCAATTAACTGTTCTCTTTCCTTCTTTCAAGTTTGATTTCCTTTTAACCTTTTATTTTATTCTTTTGATCTCAGCATCTTTTTCTTCTTGTTCAAGTGAAGAGCAGTGGTGCAATAATTTTTGTCGAGGAGGTGCTTTCATTGTCAGCTCCTGTTTCCAAGCGTAGCGAGAGATGAGCAAAAACTGGAAATATTCACATATGCCATCACTCAGTATACGAGTACCACCAAAATTTTAGATTTAGGATTATTTAAAATATAAACTATTCGTTCTCTGTTTGTGAGAGAGGTGCCTCTATTTCTCCTTAGCTGTTGGGAATCTCAGCAGAAGCTTTTATGGGAGGCTTTGTGTGTGCAGAAAAGCATGTGTAGAGCAATGGAAGTTTATGAAAGAAAATATTGTACAAAGCAGGAGCAGTAGCTGATAAACAGGAAAACTGGCCATTAAGATGTAAAGAACGTTGTGACTTTGTGCTACGCGCCTCTTATTTGGGCTAAGTCCAAATTACTACATGATGATCTCTGAGATCTTGGGGATAGGCAGAAAAATCCCCATGAAGAGCTATTGTGCAGTCAGATGAATGCATGAGAAGCCTGTAATGCACCCCAGTGTTAGTAACGTAAGTATGGTTTCTATATAGCTCCTATGGAAAGCTCTAGCAGCTCAATCCTTCTCCAAAGTAAGACCCACCCCAGTACCTTGAGGAGCTAAATCACTGCCAATCCTGCCAGCGTGAAGCAGGCTATTGTCTTTGTTCCAAGTCACCCCTCTCTATACTTCCAGAGGACTGTAGAAAGAAAAGTACATTATAGAGGTATTCTTCTATTAAGCTGTCTTCCCCAAAGGCTGGAAGAGCTATGAATTCCTGTGACGGGGTGTGCAGAACACATGACGTTTGGGCTTGTGGGGGATTTTTATTCCAAGAACGTGACTGGCTGGTGCGTGCTAACACACACGTGTGGGACTCTGAGATGATTCAGTGTTTGTGATTTTGGAATTTCCAGATTGAGTTAAACACAGACATGCTCACTTCACTGTGAACACCTGCTAACTTTTAGGTTTTGGAATAGCTAAATGGGAATTTGTCTTTCCACCTGTATTTTACAGAATCACAGACTGGTTGAGGTTGGAAGGGACCTTTGGAGGTCAAAACCTCTGCTCAAGCAGGATCCTGCTTAAGCAGGATCACCTAGAGCAGGTTTCCAAGGACCAAGTCCAGGTTGTTTTTAAATAACTCTAAGGATGGAGACTCTCGAACCTCTCTGGGTACCCTCTTCCAGCAACCAGTTACTCTCACAGTTAAAAAGTGTTTCCTGGTGTTCAGATGGAGTGTCCTGTGTTTCTGGCTGTGCCCGTTGCCTCTTGTCATGTCACTGGAAAGAGCCATGAAACCTTGAGCGATGGGCCCACATTTTCCCTAGGCTTCCTTTTGTTACCTGTGTGTTTACAGAAGCCCTTTTTGTTGTCTTTGATATCTCTGGCCAAATTCGGTTCCATTTGGAATTACTAAATACTAAGAAGACCATATATGCTAGGAAATCCTTTGGAATTACTTTTATGGAGTAATTTTATTTACTGGAGTGAAGGGGAAACAGTGAAATTTAACCTCGGTTGTAAAACACGTGTTGGTGCTTTTAAAAGAGTAAAGGAACATGGATGGTTATGATCTTAGGGGCTTATCATCACCCTGAGGTGTTGATGTTTATCACAACTTCCTTACAACCAAGTGGATATTGTAGAAACGGTGGTGTTTTGAAACGTTGGTCTGATAACTATAAGAAAAAAAAGAATTACATAAAAAGACAGCAGGGTCTTTTACTTTTTCAGCAAAGTATAATATTCTCTGAATAATATATGACAGACAAGTCAATATTATTCTGGAGTTTATAAGTCTCTATTAATATATAAATAATTTTGTGCATATTTAGTTGTAGGATATGTTTAGTTATAAGACTTCCAGTGCAAGTTGGAATGCTATGAAGCTGTTCCTTTCGTACTGAAAGAAAGAATTTAATTTAAACCGTAGAGAAAAACAAAACCAAATTCGCTGTATATTCTTCTTTCAGGATGTTTTCCCAGGTACAGTTTGTTCCCTGGCATTTTCCAGGTTGCCACAAAGGTAGGCATATCAAAGAATGGCTACAGAAGCGCCAAGATTGAAAGATGTCTAAGCAGTAGGAAACACACCATATTGAAGTTTCTAGAGATTTTGTACTTCTGATAGTCACACTTCAAAGCACTCCTAGTTCAGGATTTTCTAAAGAAGCAGAAGGTACCCAATCTGGAATGAAAATGACTTCTTCCCGAGTTCCAAATAAATGCTGTCGATGTTCACCTCACATTACCCTGATATTTTGGTTCCCTTGTCAACATACCAACATGCTGTTGTGCTTGATCTTTCACTTGGTGTGGAATTAGGAATGTTGTCATTACACAATTAAGTTTGGAGCTCAATGAAAAGTGAGATAACTGTATTAGAGAACCATGAAACTCTACCAACTTAAAGTTTTATCTTTATTAAGAAGTAGTTTCTTCACTGTGCCATTCATACAGTGAAAAAAACCCAAACCTTTAACCATTTGTCATTGTTCTCACAAGGCTAACAGGTTTCATAGGCCTTGAAATCTTGGTAGTCGGAAGTTCACCGAAACCCCAGTGTATCTAGGATTTGAAAACAAATTTTGAAGTCAATTGAAAATTCCATTTTCTTGGGAATAATCGTTGCCTCTCAAATCCACCCAAAAACCCACCAAGCCTAGGGATCTGTTATTTGTTACGAATCTTTTATATGGCCCTTTTTTCTTCAACTATGTATTTTGTCACAAATGGTTTTTTGATAAGAAAGAATACCTAATAGAGAACACACTCCCGTCCCCCCAGTTTCAACTGTCTTCAGGATACAGCCCACATCATTCCTCATGGTGCTGTGATATTGCATAGAAGCAGTTTCTTTCTCGCAACCACCAGCTGCTGTAGAGAGCTGAAGGGCTCCTCAGAATCCCCTAACCTTATGTTTTATTGTCTGCAGTTCAGTTTCATGCCCAAATTACCAGAATTTGCTTAACATTTTCAGAAGGACGTCATTCACCCACTAGTTGTAGCTGGATTCGGATTCGTAACTCTTCTGAAAAGTGAAAGTGATATGATTCTCTATACCCACCAACGCATGATATTGTCAGATGATAAATATTCTTCTCGACAAAATACTTTGGAAGAACCGAGTCCTTCCATCCACCAGAGAAAGCTCTGAACCAAATTAAGGACGAACATTCTGGATGCTCTTTCACAAAGATAAAAAAATGGGCCCAGCCATCTGGCACCCTTGAGGCTCTTTAAACACAGAGAATTTCTGCTGGAGAAAGCATAGCTGTCTTCTGAAGTCTTCTAAAGGATCTGTTTGGGGAGTTTTGTTGTGGAGTGTTTCGTTTTGTTGGGGTTTTTAGATGGATTTATACCATATCTGTGTATTTTACATGAGCAGCCTTATTCTCAATGCCAGCAGAAATTTATTGGAGGTATCTACTTTACAAGTTCTTTGATGCCTCGTTAAGGAACCTGTTCCATATTACAGGGAGGCCTTCAGCAAGGGGTGTTGCACTCATTATTGCCTCCTTGGCTGCAGCTGGTACATATATGGACTAGAATCATGCTGGGAATGGTTGTTGTCTCTGTACAAGGCGGCACTTTTCATCTCTTGTGTCCATCAAGAAGTGGTCAGTGGTAATCTCTGGGTTCCCCTTCAGCTGTGAGGTAAGAATTCAGTGGGATCCAGTGCTTCATTCAGGAGAATGTCTTAGGAAGCTAAAAGCTGCTGCTGTCTCTAGGGTTTGAAATGATGCCCCATCTCTTTTGGTGCACTGTTGCACAGTTTAACAGTCATAATTATAAAGTAAGCTCAGCTGAGTATCGCAACATTACGTTTTTTATTCACACTGTAGCTGAAAAACAGCCCCTTTTTTATGGCGTGTTTTCATGCAAATAAGAACATTGTTACATCTTTAACACTGGACAAACAGTGTATTAGCTGTAGTTAAGGACAATAATAAGTAGAAAAAAGAATAAGCATAAGCCTATGACTAGGTAGATTCTGTAAAAATACAAAAATTTCACTTGCCACAGCAAGTGGCTGATGCTAACCAGGAGCTGCTGGAGGTCATATTTGAAATATTATGCAAATTCCATACTCAAAAGTACAGAATATGAAATAATAATTAATTACATTTGCACTTTGATGAAAGAGGAAAACTCAGTTGTTTTTTTTTGTTGTTTTGTTTTTAAATCATGTATTTATATTGCCTGATATAATTAGGCACTCTCCTAAAAGGCCAAACTCAGAGCTGCCTATTATGTCCTAGCAAACCTGTGGGAGAGCCTGACGTGTTTAGCAGTTGTGTTTTTATGTTCATCAGAAAAAATAATTTTAAAACAATGTGGGAGGGGCAGCCCTTATCTTTAAGGCAACTGTTGGATAATTGACCTCCTTTAGCATTTAATTTCTCAAGCCTCTAGGAAGCTTAATTTTGAACATCAAAGAGGTACCTGTGGAAGGAACTGTTCCAGACTGGTGAGTAAACAAATTAGAGTTAATAGGGTCATTAGCTTTTGTGGTAAAATTTCAAACTGGGTATTCCTCACTAAGGAATGTAAATGTCAATGTTTTTAAGTCTTCTAAAATATAATTAGACATGGAACTTGAATAGAAATGTTACATATCCTGTTAACAAACAATATTTTTCATACTCTGGGCATTATTTTATTAACATTAGGGAATCTGTTGTTCTGGTCCTATGCATTGCTTCCCAGACAGTTAGAATAGGAAAAAAAAGTATAAAGCTGCTTAGTCAATAATACACTGTAAACATTTAAGATGCTGTATGTTCTGTAAAATATAGAACAACCTATTTCTATGTCATAGCTAGTTAGTTACCTGTAGAGTACCAGCTGTAGCTCTGTTTAACCCTTAGATGTCTATGCAGAAGTATAATAAGGAAAATAAAACCACAAAGACAAAAAAAAAATAAAACCGCCACGAAAAAGACAACTTACATTTCTCCATTTGGATGACGGATGATCTTCTCATCTACTTTCTGTCTTGGTTCTATGGCTACATAAAGGGATAATTGCTGATTGAATTTGAAACAGAGAACGCAGCAAATTCAATTCCTACATCCTCTCATTTCACTTCTTGCACAATACTGAAGTCTTTTATTTAATTATCCTTGCATATGGTAATAGAAATACTGCTCCCTTTCTTTCACCAGGCTCTGACAAGTTGCTGGTCCACCCACGTTTCCACACCTTTTCCCACATACCTGCCTGCGGGCAACGCACTCCCTCATATCTATTTCCCCTAAAATTCTTGCTGCTAAACCTTCCCAGCAGCAACATGTTCCTGGAACTGAGGGTTCTCAGAGCAACTTCCCTCTTTCACTTGATAATCCTAGAAAAATGAAAACTGCGTTGTGTAGTTTTTTTGGGTTTTTTTTAATCTCTAGGAGCTCAGTATTCAGCAATGGCTTGTTTTTAATCCTGAACATTGGCTTCTGCTGCAAGTGTCATCATTTAAACAGGTAGAGAGGAAAATTTCCTTGTAAGAAACTAAGTGGCATCAGGTCACGGTAAGAGTTTGGGCAATACAGAGTGATGGGCTAATTGGCAACACCACAAATGTGTTTAGTGTAGAAAGAAATAAAATATTTGCTAGAAGTGCCAAAGGAGAATTGCAGAAAATATTTAGACTGGAAAACTGCAGATGGGCAAGCCCATCCATTGGTTAACCACCTCCTCCCTGTGAAAACTGATTTGTACCAGCAGGGTCTGAGTGAGTGCTACAGTGAATTCTACCAAAAAAAAAAAAAAAAAAAAAAGGGGAGGGAAGAGAAAGGCATTTTAAATAACTGATCATAGCTGTAGCTGTGGTTACAAGCATTGGAGTCTTAAATCATTAGCCCGAAGGAGCAAAGACTTTAAAAAATATTAATTCTCCACTATATGTATAATCATGAAGTTTAAGGAAAAAAAAATATTTTTTTCCCATTTGGCTATCATAAATCATTTTGTTGTGATAATCTTGTGTAGTGGGTTGATTTAATCTTTTAATCTCCCGTTCTACCTCAATAGCAACAATTTCTTTTTCCTTAAGTAACACTAGTAAAAGTAGAAAAAAACCCAACAACCTCAGATGCTTTTTATGTAATATGAATCATGTTTAAGTGATGTTTTGAAAAAATCCTTGTCCATTAGAAGGAAGCTTTTTGCACTAGGCAAGTTGTTATGAGTGAGTTTTTTGCAAAGTGGTTCTAGTTACTGTTTGGTGTTGGTCTCTAACAATGTGCTTCAAATAGGAATCTTTAGTTTACCTGCATAAGAGCATCTCATAGAGTTTTATACGCATTCATTTTTAAATAACCATTAGTTTTATTTCAAACTCCCACAGTGTTTTTGATAGAATGTTACTATTTTCACATAATATTAATTTATTTCCCACTGTAATCCAGAGTATTAGATGCATATGACTGTCTCTGTTTCGCTGTCTTACTGATTTTACTCATGGAGACAAAACAATATAAAATCAAGATTACATAATATATCCATGACAAATTTAGGATCATATGCAAATTTCTTGATCTCACTTTCTATGTGTATTGAAGGATAAGATTTATTTAAGCTACCTTAAAACATACTTTTAGGCATCTGGGAGGAATAGCCCCCCTGCATCCGTACAGGTTGGAGAGCAGCTCTGTAGAAAAGGACCTGGGAGTCCTGGTGGACAACAGGATAACCATGAGCTGGCAATGTTCCCTTGTGGCCAAGACGACCAATGGCATCCTGGGGTGCATTAAAAAGAGTGTGGCCAGCAGGTTGAGGGAGGTCTTCTTCCCCTTCTCCTCTGCCCTGGTGAGGCCCCATCTGGATAACTATGTCCGATCGTGGGCCCCGCAGTTCAAGAAGGACAGGTAACTGCTGAAGAGGGTACAGCAAAGGGCTACGGAGGTGATGGGGGGCCTGGAACATCTCTCTGATGAGGAAAGGCTGAGGGACTTGGGTCTTTTTAGCCTGGAGAAGAGTGGGGATGTGATCAATGCTTATAAGTACTTAAGGCGTGGGTATCAGGAGGACAGGACCAGTTTTTTTTCAGTGGTGCCCAGTGACAGGACAAGAGGAAATGGGCACAAACATGAATATAGAAGGTTTCATCTAAACATGAGGAGGAACTTCTCTACTTTGATGGTGGCAGAGCCCTGGAACAGGGCTGCCCAGAAGGTGGTGCCTCCTCCTGTGGAGACATTCAAAACCCACATGGGCACGTTCCTGTGTGACCTGCTGTAGGTGGACTTGCTGTAGCAGGGGGTTGGACTGGAGGTCCCTTCCAACCCTATGTCATTCTGTGATTCTGCGATCTGGTCTTCCTTCTATAGTCAAGGCACCTCCAGAGGATATATCATTGCATCAGAAAACACCAACAAGTAAGGTTTTGCAAGAAAAAGCATGGTAAATTATTTGTCCTTCCACTAACCTAGGCTTCTGCCATGCTCTATGAGCATGTTTCATGGTCCAGTATGTCTTGCCTAGGAATGGAGTAAGGGAATGGGACTGTTTCTTCTATTTTACTGTCTTTTCATTCTTGGATTGAAATCTTGACAGTGAAGTATTCAAAAAAAAAACCCTTCTCATCCTTATTTTAGAACTGTTGAAACTACAGTATTAATCTGGACATAAGGGCAATTAGACTTTCAAAACTTAAAGTAAAAGCAAATATAAACATAATAGTGTGAACTGCGTATCGGATGGGTGGAAAAATGCATTTCTAAGATTTGTTTAAACATCTTTGGCACTATTTTAATTATTTTCTAAGGAGTAAAAGAATAGACACAAGCAAATATTCATTTCTGCAGTACTGAGTGCAAAACAGAATTTAGAATATAGTCCCTTTTATGTAGATTGACATAGGTGTCGCATCCTCTCTGCTTTATAGGCCTTGGCCTTAGCCAACACAGGATGTACTTCTGAAAAAATCCTGAACTATTCAATTGTAACTAAAGGCATAAAACCAGATTGGAATTTATTCCAATAACAGTTAAAATGTAATGCACAAAAGTACCCCTTTTTGTTCAACTAGTTACAAACTGCAGCGTTTCATAGCAGGCAGGAATGTTTTAATCGTACGTAAATGGGTTGGACAAAGTTACGAAGAGTGTAACTTTATATTGCGATTTTTAACCTACTCCCAGACAGATTTCATGGCTTTCTCTTTCTCATATCTGTTCTTGATCCCTGTGTAAGGGGTTGTGTCAGACCAGAGCAGAAAGGTCTGACAGCAGAGGGTGCAGAGGTGCTGCTCCGTGTCTCCAGCACATCATTCATAGGTTGGTCTGACACATAATCAGGAGAGGGGGTCTTGCATTAACCTTTGCCGCTCTCAGAGGATAAAGTGATAATGATAAAAACAACAAAACCAGGTAATGGGGCAAGGAGAGCAGAATTTGTGTGATTATGGCCAAGAATTGGGGGGTGGGAGGGTGTTGGGATGTATTAAGGCAGACTTTTAATGAACCGTTACCAATTCAAATAATAAATGGAGAATATGTAAATGGAAGTAGATGTAAACCCGGAGATGAACCTGCTGATAACACCTAGAACCGGTGTCTCTTAAGGACAGGAGCTGGTTACGTTTGTTCTTATGACTGGGGACCACTTGGCAGACAAACAGCTTTCCCTCAAGACTACTAAAAAGGTAATTATTTGGTGTCTGGATTCAGCTGACATCCTTAGGGAGAATCATTCACTCAAGCAACCGAAACCCCGGAATCTAAGTCGTAAACCGCTACAAGGTTTGATGTTTTGCTTAATGCTGCCTCTGCTGAGGCACGATGTGCATAACAGCAGCCTACAAGGGCTGGCATTATGTGGTGGGATAAAGAAAAAAAAAAAAAAAAAAAAGAGAAAATACTCATCCACTCACTTCTGTGGCTTTGTGATCTGCGGGTTGGTTTTTTTTTGGCATTTTTCTACCAGTAAGAAACTACTTCTCTACAACAGCTCCATTCAGCAAATAGTAATAAGGCGAAATGTGAAGATGAATTATTTGGTGGAACGACAGAGCAGGTAGCTCAAACGGCACAACTGAAAAAACCAGCCACAACTAAATTTGTACATTCTGAGTTAAAAGCGAATAAAAATCTGGCTACAGTAGAATTCATCTCTTGAAAGAATTGGTAGTATCGAGTGGCTCAAAATCACAAATGTTAAGAGTAAAGCAAAAATCAAAAGGCTTTTTCAGGGCATCCTGGGCATCTCAGGATGTTTTCAGACTGGTTTTGGTTTTGTTTTTTTTACCTGAATTAAGGTTGCACTGTAAATTAATATATAAAAATCATTATTAGTTATCCATTACAGTGATGTCTGCACATTCTTATACTTTAATCTTCATTAATGTGTAGGAAAGCAAATATCCCAGAGGATACGCTGGCATGTGTTGCCACGTTTTACTCGCCTCTCTCCGGATTTCATAACAGTTCCAAAAATATATATTTTTTTCACTGGGAATCATGTGCCACTGGGGCCTTTTATCTGGATGCTTCAGATTCAATCAAAATGGACAATCTGTGCAGGCATGGGCCAAAGTGACATTCATCTGTTTACACCTCTGGCCCTGGTGACACACTTCTGGAGGTACAGAACTCAAGTTATGGCCTGTAGGATCTACTGCAAATTACATTCATGTCTTTCTGTTGAAAAGCACCAGCTTTTCTTATGCCAAGTGGCTTTTGGTTTGTTCATTATTACTGCTTTATAGAAAAATCATAGCAGCATGTCACTTACTACTTTCAGCAACAGTATCTCTTATAAATATCGTAAATAGTTTTAGTATTTACTAGCCATACATCACCCAAACCACCTATGTATCACTTGCTTGTACATAACATTAGTTTGAAATTTTCTTATATTGCTATGAAATACTTGAATCAAAAGGAAGGAAACCTGTATGACAAGACATATAATGAAAGGAAATAAATTATTATTAATCTGATAATCAGTGCATTTGCTTTTCCCACTCCCGTTTAAAATCCACTGGTAGGTCAACCCAAGAGAAGAAGTTTAATTGCTTTTCCCATGCTCTGCATTGAACATTGAAACAACATGACATTGCAAAGATTACCAGAGATGCAAGTTCTCATTTTTAAAAAGCCTCTAGAAAGAAGCAAACTCCGTAGATGACAATTTTCCAAGGTTAAATAGGCAAATTGATTTTTTTCACAATTACTTCATAAAAGGCAAAATGGAGCTCTGACAGATTCTCCATAGCTCTGAAAAAATAGCGATCTGCTCCCCCAAAACATTTTGGTCATTACCAGAATTGTAAAATCATGGCGCTTTTTTTTTTTTTAAATAAATAATTATTTGATTTTGTGTTGTGGAGCAGATGCAGCTGTGGCTTTTCAGCTTCTTGATGCCAAGATGAAGACCAAAATACAATTAAAGGGGTGTAGTGGAGAAAAGAAAGGAAAGAAAAAAATATAATTTGGGCATTGGTAACAACAGAAATATTCCAAAGTCTGCTCATTAAATGAAACTTAGTAAGTTGTCTTAGCGACAACAGTAACGACTATGTTACTCTATCCAAATGTGAAGCATCTCTGCAAATTTCTTTTGATGTTTATCTTTATTCTCACACTTATATTGTTAAAAGGATGAATCATCATTATGATTCATGCAGTATGTTTCATCCAGTAAGTCTACAAGGTATGTGTTTTAACAGCCTTGTTTCAGTTGTGATAGTAGTAATTTAAATTCTTCATGTAAATAAATTTTCAGGGAAAGCTATGCTACAGACCAAATTGCTCAACTCTGTATTGTTTTATCAAATTATGTTTTTTATGGTAAAAAATATTTTCACCTTTTGAGAACAGCTTTGATCTCACCAGCTTCGAGGTGAGAAAAAGAAACTGGTTCGCAGTATATGAAATGAATCGGGGATGTCTGTCTTTCCAGACCTCCCAGTTTGCTAATGTCAGTATCACAGAACCCCTATCAGAGATGCTCCCCTGCTAGAAATCAAGAGACATACTGGGACCTTGACTAACTGGTCTAGGGAGCCAGATTTCTTCAGCTTATAAGAGTGGTCCCTTCAGGGGCAGAACACATTGGTTTAATATTGTATAATTCGCACTATTCCTATTCATCTTTTGAAAAGATTATTCCAATCTCAAAGCTGTCAAATTGGCATTTTCATAAGAACTAAATCAGTTTTTTAAAAAGTCAGAAAGTTGCTCTCTCTGTTTCTCTCCTTTTGATTGATTATCTATGGTTCCACAGCATATTACGTGATCACAGCAATGTTCTTTGGAGATATAATCATCAAAGAGCATTACTCAGCTGGGGAAGTACATGTGAGGGGTGTAAATAATGAAACAGAACAGGGGGCCATTAAATATATTTTTTTTTTTTGTCTTCTGTGCTTGGAGGCTTGTTTACAAGGTAGGGGGTATGCTGTTTCAAAAAAAAAAAAAAAAGGCAAAAAAATAGCAAGACTCTTAAATTGTACCAACCAATCCATCTGTTCGGATTTGGAGCCCTGCAGACCTGGCAAACCTTGAAGGTTTATCAGTGTTCATTTTGGCTCTCCGAGGTGTGTGTATTCCCAGTGGCTCAGAAGGCTCGAGTTTATGTGCTAGGAAGTATATTCCCAAAGCAGATGTTTAATTTTTATAATTATACGGTCCTTGTAATCTGAGTTATAGAGCGCAGGGTATTTTATAAAGCCTATTTCTGTGCAGCACGTCGAATATAAAAGATGGGAACCGTTAATTAAAGACCGGTTTAGAGGAGGGGAGAGAGCAGGAAGCAAAGCGTTCAAACGTGTTCGCCCATGACTTGTGGCAGGGTTGAAAAGTAAGGGATTGTGTATGGATAATTGCCATGACTCCATTTGGCAGACCCCTATTGTTATCAAAGTTGCAAGGCTGCCTCTTAAACTGTTCAAACATGGATCTCCAACGTTCGTGTCAAGAAAGGCCAGCTGCTCTGTTAAAATTCATTGCCTGTTTGTTAAAAAATTTATATCTGCTTTCTGTCTTACTATTCTTTTTTTTTTTTTAAGAAAAAGTTCTGTAATTTTCTTTGCAATGCAAGAATTTTCTTTTTAATTCTAGAATTTTCTTTCTAATGCCACTATTCTGAAGCGTCTGATACTGAGTCACCTGATACTGCGCTGATATTAATTTTATACCTGCATAAAAGAGGCATCATTAGGAGTAATCCCTACAGAAGTCTGTAATTCAAATTTACGCTATAGGTCGCTTCCATTCTTTCGATATACAGGGACTTTGTGAACAGATTGTGTACAAACAAAATTAACACGGCTTAAGTGAAAAAAGGAAATTTTAAGAGTGAAAATTAGACCCATTACAGTTGAACAGGAAAAACATTGCGAGATCGGAATGAGGGTTACTGTACAGATCACTGCTGTTAATGTTTAAATCAATTAGAAAATCTGAAAGGTATGAAGCCCTTGAGGAGGTTTGAAAGCAAAAGTCATAGATTTCAATGCTTTGTTATCCTGAATAAAAAAATATTGAGACAGGAGAAGTAGGATGTGTACATCTAACTCTAGCTATGTGGAGGTTTGAGTGGATTACTGCTACTATCATGCTCTAAAAAAAAAAAATTATGTTGGCAAACGAGAGTGTATTTACCAGCCTTTGCTGACCGAGGTTAAAATACATATGTAAAGAAGGTTCATTGTGGACCTACAATCTTAACTTTTTACTTCTTTTTTTTTTGTCAGCCTAACACTGTCCCTTATTTGTCGGTTTTTATCAGATGCTGTTTGAATTGTAGATATGTGAAAAAAGGGTTTAAAATTCTCCAGCTGAATTTGAAGTAATTTTGCATCACTATTTATGCTTGCTTATTGAAAGACTAATGGCTAAATGCCAAGTGACAAAAAATCTGACCTTAACATAGACCATATAAAACTTGTTTTGACTTTTAATAGAAATTAAAAGCCTGATTCTGTCCTGTTATTAAAGTCTTTTTAAGTAACACAGTGAAAAATGATACCTTGGACAGAGCGAGTTTAAATCGTCTTTTCAGATGAGTACATACACAGAATTCTTACACGTGTACCATTTTTATTACTGAAATAGAATTAAATTGAATTTTTATTTAGGAAAACTTTAAATTTCGTATACAGTAGGAAAGGGATCCTAAATAATAAATCAAAACGCACATCCTACCAATCAAGAGTCAGGAATTCAAGGCTTGAGAAACCACCTAATTTAGCATAGAGCAGTCTCTCGTGCATAAATGCTGTCCTCTGATCAAACCATACTTTTTAACCTCAAACAAGGAGGGAAAATAAAAGAGTCTTGGTTAAAAGGACAGCTAGAACATCCTTTAATAGAGATGGAAATGACTTGATATAAAACTTAAAAAAAAAAAAAGACCCAAAAAGCAGTAGGCATTTTTTGAGGTACTGTTCAATCCTGCAGGTAAACTGTGCAGCTCAAAAATATGCAAACCAAGAATACAGGAAAGGAATAACAGCTAAGGAAAAAAAAAGGAAAAAAAAAAAAGATGGTAGAAGAATCCTAGATCTTCTAACTGGGACAAATACAAAAAAATGATAATTGCATGTCTGTGGAAAGAGACACATTTGTACTGCTTGTTAAATAGAAACGTTTTCTGAGGCAGTGTGCTTTTTCCAATCCTCTAATCTTAGCAGATGTGGATGTGAAATTTATCTGTACTGATATCCTGAAAAAATTCCCAGCCGCCTTTTTTTAGTAAATGTAAATTATAACTCACAGTGCTGATGGTATCAAACTGTATGATGATTTAAGACCATCAGACATGCCGACAGTGTAGGACTTTTTTACTCTAGGCTTTTTTAATCTCATTGCAGACTAGTGGGAAAAATATTTTATCTGTATCATCCTTGCTGTGGCTTCAAATCTCAAAGATAAAGTCCAGGCTAATATTTGACCAGGTAGAGGTCAAACCTCCAACGAATGTTAGAGGTGCAGGGTAAGAACATGCGTTACTAGGAAAGGTAGAGTCACAGTCAAATTTCCTTAAAAATAATATTTTACAAACTATTTCTTTTTAGATTAGTACCAGTTTAGTATAACAAGGATAAGGATAAGAAAAGTGGGTTTGTGTGATATTAATCTGCTCCCTGGGGCATAAGCCAAGGGGAAAATGATGTTCCTCTTACCTTGAAGTTAAAGCAGCAAAATAAGTAAATTTTGTTCCTGCAACACTTCTGTATGGACCTTACCATTCCCTATTTCCTCATGGTAAACTAATCCGGTGGGAGACCCAACAGCTATAAAAATTTGGCAAATACCATAAAGGATTGAAGCGCAAACTTTGATAATTTTAAGAACTATATTCATTCAATCTTCCTAGAACTTAAGCATAGTTCTCTTCGGTAGCTCACAAACCTCAGCAAGTTGTAGAAAACGTTGTACATGGTTGTTTCCTTAATTTGTCTTGTGGATAGGAAATTAATAATTACTTCTTTTTAATGCTGCATCCTAAATACAAAGCTAAAGTCTATTAAGGTATTATTTCTTTCTGTGTGCACAGAGAAACATACTTCTTTAAGGAAGGACAGCAAAATGACTAAATGGCCCTACACATATTAGGTAATAAATAAGATGGATGAATAATTGAAATCTTGTACTATATGGGCATCAATAGATTAATTTTTACTAGCAAACTTATTTCCACTAATGATCTTGGGAAGTAATCTCTCATCAGCAAGCTGTCACAGTGTAAGAGAGGATTTTAGACTTTTGCTTAAAGTTGTACTAACTGTGCTGTGCTCATCTGCTCTATATTTCTCTACTATTTTACTTGAGTTGCACACAAAGCCAAACAAACAATACTTATGAGACATTAAAAGCAACTCTAAAAACCTGGCAGGTTGCTAACTCAAACAGCAGCTAATACATTTGAGATGGCACTGAACTTTTAAACTTCTTTTTGCGTTCTTTTCAATAGAAAAAAGAACAGCATTTCAGTGTAAGTATTTATAGTTTTCAGTGTAAGTATTCAGCTGTTTTTATAACATGAAAGGGATATTGATCTTTGGTGTCTGCTGATGCCAACAGGAAAAATTTGTCTTGAAATGCACTATTCTTTGGAAGAATTCAGTTATAAGGCCTTCCTGGAGAACTTGAACACTGAATGAAAAGGCAAATTAATCACGTGGAAAGATTTTATTGTTAAATGTGGAAGTAGCTCTCTGCCTGTTTGGGTCCTGGTTCCTTAATCTGGATCCAGTATTTCTGAGTGTTTCTGCATCACAGTTCCTTTTGATGTCTTTCCCTATCATTCTAGTTTGAAAGCCATCATCTCTTTCAGATGTGTAGGTATGTATTGGGATAAGATTTAGCCTACTCCGCTCTGGATTGTCATCTTACCACTAAGATTTTGTAGAAATCCATTTTTATGTGTATAGAATCAAAAATAAATAAGCCTACGTTAAATAGCCTGAAACCCTAAAAATGCAGTTGGACTATTTGATGCTTTATGTGATATAGATTAGAGATTAAAAACTGTGATTGCAAAGACTAATTGTTAAGCTTAAAAAACCCTAGAGAAATAATTGCTGCTAGTCTGCATGTCAGAAATTTCAACTTAAAAGCCATAACATGCTTATCTAGAACTCAGCTAATTAGAGCAGTAGATCCCATTAAAAATCTGAGATGATGTTGTACGCAATAGAGCTGTTAACATCAGAGAACTCAGAGCTAAAGTAATCAAATGAGCAAGCTGATTTGTTTGTTTTTTTTTTTCAATTCTGTGTTTCAAGAGAGATTCAGATCAATACGTTGTTCTACTTGATTCTCACGTTTTTACAGATAGGTTAGCCAGCTCTGTAAAATAATAGCCACTTCCACTATAAATATGAAAAAAGCTAAACCTTGTCTGGTCTTTTCTGGGTGCTATAGGGAATTGACTACAGTTTCAATTCCATATGCTTACAAAATATTCAAATTTTTACCAAATTGTTCTGAAATCACACATCCACCACTTTGCATCTAGTGTTAAGAAAGTCATGGATTACCCCTCTCAGGCTGCATTTGCAAATGGTCTTAATATTGTCATTGCAGAATCACAGAACTGCTTTTAAGAGAGGCAGGAGGTTTTCTATCCTGTGAAGGCGTTCACTATAAAGCACATATCGTTTGGCTGTTGAAACTGCTCACAAGACTCCCAGGGAGAAGCAGCCATACCAATAGGACGGCAAAAATCAGTGCTAATTAGAAATATTATTGGAACTTCAGTACGGAAACAGTCAGTAGCTGCAGTATCCCCTCAGTCTTAAACATGTTCTCTGTCTTGTATAAGAAATGCACTGGTTTATTGCAGTAGCATGTGGAAGACTCAACTGCTCTTTTATCTGCTCATTAGCAGCTGGATAATTTAACTCTCAGATTCTGAGTAAGGAGATCCATTATCTCCTGTTTTGTGGCACTTGTTGAAACTATTTTGAATGTAGTGGACCAGCTATTTCCAAAGAAATCTTACTTTAGAGCTCTTACGTATTTTGTTTCAAGTTGGAGACTACACGGAGGGCTGAAATTTCCACTTGATTTTTCCTCAACTTCAGTTGAATTTCAGACTGCGCTCTCCTGTTTGCTTTGCCCAAAACCACCAAAATTATGAGGCCATTATCATCAACTTTTTCCAGGTACTTGCTCACGTCTCCCCAGTCAACATGGTAAAGGAGAAAGCTTTTTGTACACTGTCCAGATTTTGCATTTGGTGTCTTCTTAAATTGGAAGCTGCACATCTCCATCCTCGTGGGAGCTAGTTGAATTTCTGATCTGTTCTACTTGCACTACGAATTTATTTAGGTTTTTTCCATAGCCAGACTTAAGGAAGGAATAAAAGGCAGGCTTGTCTAATAGAAGAGCAGCAGCAAAGGACAGGCAAATGAAAAACAGGGGTTTTGGTTCTACTGGAGCTATTCAGTGACTGGATGAAAAATTTCCTGAAATGGAAACCTCTATGTGTTTATACTCAGCAAAAGATATGCAGAATCTGTGGATTTCCTGACCGCAGAAATGTCAAGCACGCCATCTTTACTGTTGTATCAGAACATGGGTGAACTTGGATAAATTATGCTTGGGTTACAAAGTCTCTTTAAAGAGAGAAAATAAATATTAATCCTTGGATTTATTCAGGATCTGTATGAATACAGTATTCTCTATTGCAGAAGGAAAACTCAATATATGGAAATCTCTGCAATAATAAATGTACATATTCCAAATTACGGTTCTTAACTGCATTTAATTATTTTTTGTATAGTTATCATCAATACATGTAGAGTAAGGTTAATAGAAATGATCAAAAAGTGACAGATAACAGCTAAACACACTTTACTGTTCCAGACGTGATTCAAAACATAGTTTGAAAGGAAAGATCTGAAATTATCAACAGCTACTAATGGAAACAAGAAAGGCAAACCTTATTACCGTAATGCGTGGGTCCTTTTTTTAACCACCCAAGCTGACTTTATATGATTCCTCCATTAACTCCCTGCGCTGCCTACTCCTCGCCCTTGCTGAGCAAACTTCAAGAGCTGCACCCAGCGTGTGTCCTGTAGCTCCGACCAGGAAGCACTTTGCTTCTCGCTGCTCCTGGGGAGACAAGGGGGGAGGGAGAAAGTCCATGGGGAAAAAAGAAAGAAAGAAAGAAATCAATCTAATGCACAGGTTAGGAATAGCTGTATAAGATTGAGCACAGTAATAAAGCGTTTTACTTACTACTAGATGGGGTGGATCCGTTTCCTTCACAATTTTTTTTACTTTTTTTTTTTGTAATATTAGCATTGTTGTGGATGCATTAGCTGGATAATGGTTAATACAATGTCAAATTCCAAACATAAAATAGCTTTTTCTCTATGCACTTGGCAACGAATGTGAAATTTAGATGAAATGGTTGTTCATTAGGATAGTATGGAAGCCTTCCTATGAGTGCAGCAGCTGTGGCTTTGAATTGACCTGTTCACCTTTATTTCCACTACTCCACTATTTCCAACTGTATTTCTTCACTGTCAGCACTGAACCCAAATTTCCAGTCTTCCTTATACCCAGCTCTGTAATTCTTCCTGGACAGATATTTGACCATTCCCTATTTCTTCATTGACTGTTAGAGATGATGTAACTTTCATCAAAGACACTGACTCCTCATAACTCATACATTCAAATGAAAACATAAAATATTTATCTCCATACACGTTGTATTAATTTACAGGAAAACATAAGCTTTATGGAAAAAAAAAAAAAATACAGTCCGTCAGATGGAGGGAAACAGAAGTGACAAATGTTTTTAGTCTTCTTCCTTCTTCTGTAGGAATATGAACATTTAAATGTATGCAGCAGAAGCAGATGAAATTACATTCCCTGACACTTTATAACTCTGAAACAGATCTGTGATTGATTGCAAGGTGGCGTAGCTGCTGGCATTTTTTGTCGGCACATTTTGATGATACAGTTTCATAGGTGAACTTCAAGTGCATCAGTGACACATACAATGTTTCAGACACTTTGAGTGATTTCAAAGCTAATAATTTATGGGAGCTTTTGGAGCCAGTTATTAGGTTTGTCTCAGGAGAGATTTTTTTTTTTTTTTTTTTTTTAATCCTCTATTCCTTGCTGTATGTTCTGTTTACCTCATCTTATTTTGTTAGAAAACAAATACATAGAACTTTAATTCAGGAGTGTCTGCCCTAACTATGTGTCATCACCTTAATAAGGTTTCCTACATGGAATGCTTGGACTTGGGAATGCCCACGCAGCAGGTGACTCTAGAAAAAGGTGAATAATATTTGGAATGAAGTACCACAAATAAATGTAATTTTAAAATAGCTAAAACTATAAAAAGCTTTAACAAGATTGTTAATTACCTTATTTGTGAGACTGTTAGTCCCAGGACGCTAATAGTCTCTGCCAGATTGGATCTTCTCTTGTCTACACCAATGTAAATCAGAAAAAAGGGGACACTGAAATTGGCCCCATTTATCTGGCATGTCCGTAGTTTTCTTCAGGAGTACAATAGTTGAAATCAAAACAAATACAGGGATTGGGAGAGTCCAACAAAGTAATAGCTGATAAAAATCTGAAGGTCTTTTTCTTCCAAAATCCAGTGTGTGTGCAACATTGAATCACTTGACTGGAGAATGCTGAAACATAATTGGAAGAATAGTAATGAAAGGAAGAAAATAAAATTAATTGCTACGGGTGTTGTCATTAGATCACAACGTGATCTTTTGGTTTCAAATTAATTTATAAATGTGGAAGAACTTCATCAACACCTCTGAAATGCAAGAATTCCGCTGCATCCACTAAAATTCCAACTGCTGAGGTTTGCCACTGAAATTATTGTAAAAGAATCACCTTTTATGTCCTTATATTCCTAGACAATTTAATTCAAATTCAAGTCCCACACAAAACAGTCAAGTTGAATGATTTACTATCATGCTGTAAAGCTTTGTTTATTTTAAAACAGGCATTCTCTTGTAACAACACTAACATGTAGATCTACAGTGTCTTTTATGCTTCTCTTTAGAAGATGTGACATTATTTAAGGTCTTTAAGAGAGGTCTTACAGCCATCCTTTGTGGCCTCCACTGGAAAACAGTGGAAAACATGAGATTAGCACAATCCAGTTGACTACAAAGCCAAAAAAGATACAAATCAAGGATAAGTAGCAGGTTATATTGCTATTTCAAACAACAATCGAGTGCTTCTAATGACATTGCTTGTATTATTCCTAAAGTTAAGGTGTCAAATGTATTTTTTGGCCTAACTGCAGTGATGCTGCTCCAGGGATGAATTTGGCCCACAGCATTTTGGTTGCAGGTATCCCAGGGAATTTCATACATAATTACGGCACCTAGAATTCAGTCCTCTAAAGAATGTGTAGGAAAATTAATCCCACAAGAAATCAAGCTTGATAATGAGAAAAAATGGATTATCAGACTTTGTACGACTACTAGAAGAAGGATTACTGCCTGGCAATGAGCCTCTGCGGAAAACCAGGTGACAGATGAATCGCCTAGGAGCTGCAATGAAATATGCCCATTTTTCATCTCTGTAGTCCCAAAATACAAACCTCACAGCCACTTGTTTTGTTTAGTAAAAAAAAAGGTGCTTTCCTTTCATTGTTTTTCATGCAAAGTAATTAGAATGCTTTCCAAATATTCACTGTAACTGGGTTTTTTAAAGGAAGTTAGAGTTATTTTCACTATCAAAAACTAATGCTCAGTTACTCTTCTGGTAGATTTTAAATATACCTCAAGAATTTATGAAATTGAGCAGTCTTAGAAATCACAGCAAAGTCCTTTGCAGTTGACCCACTGTTTGGGCTATGGAAAATCCCTTACTTTTTTACCACAAAATCTGCAAATTCATGCAGCTGGTTCCGTTAGCACTTGTGAAAAAAAACAACACTTCACTTTGAAATTTCTGAATTTGTAAAATATAGATGAGAAATATACATGTGGTGCTTAACATTGGCTGGCACTCAGTTCTTCCTAGTAACATTCTTTTTGATCACGCTAATAATACACTATGAAGCATCACTCTGTGGGATGCAGTTAAAGCCTATTTAAGCCAAAGAAACTACTCGCACTCTCCCAGGGAAAAATATCAGAACATTTTTATTTTTACCTCAATCACTCCAGAAAACTTGATGAGGGGTAGTCTTTACCAGCATTACAGGGAAATCTCTGCCACCAGTATGCCTGGGAAAAATGGGAGAGAATGAAAGAGAAAGAGAAAATACTGAATAAGATGATTCAGAATTAAATGCTTAAGGCTTACTAGAGCTTCAGTTGCAGAAGGTTTATGCAAATCAGGCAGTTAATAGATATTCTTGTCAGTGATCTTTGTAGAAAATGCAGATAAAAAAAATTCCACTCTACCTTCTCTCCCCATTCTCTTCCCCAGCTCCCAAGAGCTAATTTTCTGCCACACAGGCCACAAATTTAGGTCTCACTTTTTCCATATTTCTGTTCTCATCAAAAATTAATTTAATAGCAACTTCATGTTTGAAGCTGCCTGCTTTTATTTTATTTTGGTGGGGTTTTTTTAAGTTGTGACATTTAACTATCTGCTTTTTTTTTTTTCTTTTAAGAGTAACAATAATAGAAATAGCCTACGTATTAATAGTAGATGTATTCGTAAGTAATATGCTTAGAGTCTTTGGGATTTTCCCATACTGAGTAAATAAATCAGGTTGAAGAGTCTTCCCTTATGCAATATCTTTACATCTAGAGGGAGAAAAAATGTGGAACTAATACTGTTAGCAAAACAGATTCTTGTTTAGGCACTAAGAGACAAATCAAAAGAAGAACCAGAATGCTAAAATAATGAGCCTTGCTATACTGAATTTTTAGTCCTGAATGGAGCGATTAGATGAAAAAGAAAAATAGGGTAGCAAATGTATCTCTGTTCACTGGAGCCAATTTCTGTTACTCAATATAATTGTGTAACTTTCATAAGCAGATCAGACTCCGGCGTAATGGAAACTGGCTTCTGAGTGCTTTATTTTTCTTCACCCCACTGTTGCTATCGGGAGGCTGTTCCAGATCTTCACTGCTGTCTGATCATTAAGAATACTTCTAATCTTCTAGCCTGATTTTATTCATGGACAATTTATAACATTTTTCTTCTGCCAACAATGCCCTTTAGTTTAAGTAGTCCTTCTTTCATGGCATATAATTCTTTTCCAAACAGAATTATTTATAGAAAGTGATTATATGTCTTCTTAACCACTGTGTGTCATCTCAGCCATTATTTTGCTACCTTAAAGAGGATAAGCACTTTTACTTATCCTTTCTAGGACAGGCACTCCATTACTCTGATTGTCTTTTCAGGCCCCGTTCAAGCTTGGTTTCCCCTCTGTTGTGTTTGACCAGGTTGTGTATTCCCTCTGCAGGTCTGTGCAGAATTTAATGTCCTCAAAGAGGACTCCCAAACACTTAATGGAGACCCAACAGAAGTCATCATGCAAAATGGTGATCTACCTTTGGAAACCAATTGATAAATTGTCATGTTGGTGAAAGTATGTGTCATACTTCTTACTATGCTAAATCTGAGGTCCTACAGACTCTAGACTTTGTATTTGTAGTGGAGGCTACAAAGATGATCAAGGGACTGGAGCATTTCTCTGCTGACGAAAGGCTAAGAGACCTGGTTCTGTTTAGCCTGGAGAAGACTGAGAGGGGACTTCATTGATGCTGAGTGATATCTTAAGTGTGGGTGTCAAGAGGATGGGTTCAGGCTCTTCTCAGTGGTGCCCAGTGAGAGGACAAGGGGCAATGGACACAAGCTGGAACACAGGAAGTTCCATCTCAACATGAGGAGGAACTTCATTCCTTTGAGGGTGGCAGAGCCCTGGAAGAGGCTGCCCAGAGAGGGTATGGAGACTCCTTCTCTGGAGACATTCAAACCCTGGCTGGACACCTTTCTGTCCTGCCTGCTCTGAGTGGACCTGCTTTGGCAGGGGGTTGGACTGGATGATCTCCAGAGGTCCCTTCCAACCCCAACCATTCTGTGATTTGGAGACAGGAGACTGTTAAGAATTCACAGCCCTGAAGTTTGTCTTTGCAGGTTAGTGCCTGTGTCCATTCTTTCAAAAAATAAACAATTTTAACTTATCTTAAAAATTTCTATTAGGCAGGGGATAGTTTAAAATCAGTTAAGAGACTGTGGATGTAATATTTCTCATTAAATGATGTATGAAGTTTTATCACTACCTTTGAAGGCTGTAATAGGGGAAACCAGCCTTAGGTAGGATAAATTAACAGGTAGAGATGTTAATTAAGCAGCTTGAAGGAAGAAGAGAAGAATAATGTCTTAATCCTCCACAGAAACCTGTGATGTTTCAGTGCTCTGTTACACGCAGTGAACGTGGAAGAAAAGTTCTACAGAGTAGCAAGTTAACAAGATCGCGTCATTCTCTTTCTGGGTAGAAAAAGCTGAGGTGGCTCAGAGTGGCTATTTTGGGGCCTCCGGTTGCCATCTTTAACAATAGACGCACAAAAATATTACTTTAAGAGCACTTCAGGGTTTACAGATTTGGGAGAGTTTTCAGAGCCTAATTATGAGGTTACAAAATCTAAAATCCAGCTGAGATGCTTGAGCAGCTGAGATATAGCCTTATTCCTGAGGTTACTGTTTATAACGCATGCTGTTATTTTAAGTCAATACCATTCTTTCCTTTATTTGAAGGTAAGCATATTTTTATATTATTAAATCTTTTATAGTGGTGAAATTGAATTACTGAGGAATTTGGTTCATGCCAAACACTCTGTTCCTTTGGGTCACTATTTAAAGGTGAACTACCAAATTACCAGTCTCCTCTGAAGTACAAGGGCCTTGTCAGAGCTAGATTTAAAAAAATTGCCAAATCTTATAGAATTAATGTTCTGAACTGTATCATGAGCTTGCAGTAAGGGAGAGGGAAAGCTGGAATTGGAAGTTACTCCAAGGTTCTATTAAAGTCTAGCACAACCTTCTGTCTGGAAATTCAGTGATTAGAAAAGATCCGGAGGAGCAGACAGACAAAGGTGTGAGCCTTCCACCCTAAGCAAAGCCCATGAAATATCCCCTTCTCTTGTCTCAGACACTCTACTTCACACGAAATAATTAAATATTAATTAGCTCAGAGAGAGTGCCGACGTGTTCATATAAAAGTCCATCCTAATGACTACAGTTTCTGTAGGATGAGGGAATTTGCTGATCTCAATTTTTGTTACAAAATTTCTTGATGCATTTTACCAACTGATTAATTAGGGCTGAGCCAATACGGTAGAACCATGTTCTCATTCCGACTTCTCTCTATCGCTGTTATCGTTGATTACCCCATATACAGTGGAATTGCTACAACAGGAAGGATTAAGAGGGCTCGTATTAAAAAAAGCAGAATCCTTGTCCTGTATCTTCTTGCGGTGTGAGCTATTCAATAAAAAGCAATGTGAGGGGATCATCCTTTTGCATTTAGAAGTCTATAAACTGAATATATTCAATGAAAAACTTGATCCTGTAGGGATGCGTGGTTAGCACATTATTTTCTTCCTTTTGGATGCTGACTGTTTAATCATGAGAGACCGATGACATTTGGAGAAGAGGTGTTTTGAACATAACTAGAAAAAGAAGTTGAGGTGCCAAGAAAACTTTTAATATCAAAAAAAGAGGTTAGCTGGTTGTATGCTTTGGTTATAGGGTTTTTTAATTTGTAATTTTAGGCTCAGATGATTGTTCCCAAATCTTCGTACGTCATTAGACTTTATGGTGCTACACTTACATAATTTTTTGTATTTTTAAAGATTTATATGGAGATCTCTCTTCCCCCCCCTTAACTTTTTTCTGTGATTTATCATAAAGAACTAGTAGACTCAAAAATGTTAAACGTTCTCATACTAATATTTTTTTCTTAAGGAAAGTTGGAGAACAATATATTAACTGGTTATTTTTTTTTACCATGGTCTTTTCCCTCAGTTTAGATATGACTAATAACAAGTAAATGTACAAAGAATCAATCAAATAAGTATGTTTAACTAAAGAATATGTGCAGAGAACATGACAGATCAGAATTTGGAGATGACAACTTGAAAAAAACTTGTAAAGCCAAAAGCTGAGTTGACTGGCAGGAACATAAGCAAAATGGGGATTGAAATGAAAAGAGAACAGAAATATAATTTTGTCAACAACTTGAACATGGGAATGGAAATTTTTAAACTACATTTTTGTTAAAGGCAACAAATGATTTAAAGTAAAAATGTGAATGACAGTATTAAGATTACTTCAAGAGCAATAATTTGGATGAGTGGAACGAGAAGTGTTGACTAGAACAACGAGGACAAGAGAGCAAAAGCATTGACAAAGTATCAAAGAAAGAGAAAAATGCAGTGCTGAGAATGACTCTGAAGTTAGAAGTCTAACAGATCAATAGAAACAGACAATATCAATTTGTCAAACACAAATTCATTATTGAGACAAGGTCTCTTTTGACACATTTCCAGATCTGAAACCTTTTTCAAAATAGAACCTCTGAAATTATTGATTTTTCCTTTTTGAATGATTTTTTTTAAAATTTAAAAATTATAATTGTGCCTGGATTATAAATTGTAATTTATAGTTTAGACAACTTTAATACAAACAAAATAATTTTCAACATTTTTAATCATCATGAATATATTTGTAAGATTGGTACTGAAAAAATTATATTCCAATTTCTCATTTTGTTTAAGCATGAGTTTACTAAACTACTCAGAAATCTAAAAAATTCTGGTGAAAGGGGAAAGCAATTAGAAAACCTATTATTTGGGTTTAAGAAGTCCCACAGGATTTAATATATTGTTAAAATGGTACGTTCTTGACAAATAAAACAAAGAGCAACCTCAAGCACTGCATTTCCACTGATTGGTACAGTTTTATTTTTGGTCTCTTTATTGTGACAACTGAGACCTCAACCCACTCACGCCATCTGGGACGGTGCCTGTGCACAGCCCCGTGATGGTGTCAACTGGGGATCATCCCAGCAATCAGTAAGGACAAACTGCACCAGGTTTGGCTGACCCTGCTTTCTGTGATCCCATGGTATTACCCTTGGCTCCTGGGTGCCAAGACCTCCTGCCCACAGCTTCATCCGAGGAGATACGATACAGGCTTCACAGATCCTCTGAGCTGAAAATGTAAATATAATTATGGTATAGGACCACAT
>JAOQGH010000032.1:73992149-74022382 GCA_025769975.1 Gallinago jamesoni | reverse complement strand
ATCCGAGGAGATACGATACAGGCTTCACAGATCCTCTGAGCTGAAAATGTAAATATAATTATGGTATAGGACCACATAAACACGATATGGGATCTCAAAGTGATCCTGGAGCACAGGCTCTTTAGAAGTAGGAAGATGATGTTGATGAGCCCCAGAGCCTAAGACCACTCTCTGGCCCTGTTTAATTTATCAGTGTAGGAAGTCTCTGATACCTCAAAGCCTTGGTTAGATGCAGCCTTAAGAACTTATTCCCAAGTGGCAATGATTTCCAAAGATGTCCTGCTGTTGAAAAACGTAAGTCTTCAATGACTTCTTGGAGTTAATGTGGATGGTTCTGTACACATTTGGGATGGTTCAGGGTTGGAATTAACATCTGGGGAAAACGTGCATGAAAGATCAGTTCCATGAGTGCTTCATTGGAGCAACAGACAAATATGAAAATCTTTCTCTTGACACTGAATATGACTGTAGAGCCAAAAATATGTCAAGATACTCTGTCATGAAAACAGTGCAGAAGTGGAATATAGATTTGAGCTTGCAAAGGATGAAATGAGCAGATGTTCTGTCAACAAACTGCTCACTGTACAACAAATCTTAAAACAAATGGAACCAAGACATTTACGACATTTTCCCACAAATCAGTTTTCCTTCGAACTGTAGATGAGACTGTTCTCATGAGCATAGTTTCGTTAAACACAGAAAAAAAGTATTAAAAAAAAAAAACCAGTTCTATTTTAATTCTAAACATTAAGTTTTATTTAGAAGCAATGCGGCACTCTTTTGTGGTCAATATTGCTTTCTGTTACTGAGTTATGTGAATAAGTTATTTTTATACTTGGTAGATATGCTGTCATCAAGTAAAGGCCTGATCCAAATTTCTCCAAATTCTCTAGGAATTAATGGGAGTGTGGAGATTGACAATTGTAGTTTGGGCCCTTTCCGCTAACTTTTCAAGCTATTAATTCTGTGACCCTGTAGTAAATCCACCACAGCGCTCCTCACATTGGAAGGGATCATTTCAATATCTATCTCTCCAAATGCTGTATTTGCTGCCTTAGGTTATCAATCAGAATATTCTCAGGACTGGCTGCAGGATTTTAAGGAGGCTCAGCGTGATTCCACAAGGCTTTTTCGCAATGTTTTCTCTTTTTCTGAAAAGTAAAGGAAGCTCTTTGGATTGTCACAGGTAACTGCTGCTGTAGAAGAAAGATTTGAAGAATTTTTAGCTGAACACAGAGGATTCACTGGGCATAATCCGCACAGGGATTATACCCCATGTGGACATTTTTTGTTGAAGTAAAATCATCAGGATCTTTTTTTTAGTTACTATCTTTGAAGTCCAGAGTGGACACTTTCTTGTATATGATTTGGATGAAGAAAACAGGTAGATCATGCAGTCTGTGTCAAAAAGAAAATTAGCTAAAGCATTTGACCAAGTTCCAAAACAATCCTTTTAGGTGCCTAATTAAGACAATGCCCCAGTTAAACTCGGCCGCAACCAAATGAGGTGCCTCAGCTACCCAGACAGGGAAGGGAGAACAGTGGATGCTTCTGTTGCACGAGTTCTATGTGCCAAGGATGTGCCTAGAGCTACCTGATGGAAAATACACCAGGCTATCCAGGGACTTCTTAGCCTATATCCTAGTATGTATATGAGGAATTTCACACCTTCTTGAAGCTTGTTGCCTCTTTAACCAAAAATACAAAATCTATGGCATTACTATATCTATCATTCTAGTAGGAGTCGGGAAAGTTCTAAATTTACATTGCCAAAAAGCAGTTGAGCTACTTATTGAAAAGGGAAGCTGCGTACACGGGTAAAGATGCCAACTCTACTCAAAGTGTAAATCCTATAAGAAGATTTTTATATCTTTACAATGTCAGAGATTAAAATCAAGGCATGATTTTTCATTAGAAAGTACTTCTTTAATTTTGAATTCAAAATAACACAAAATTAATATCTATTAACTCTTAGTAAAATTAACTTTTTGATGGTAGACAGTAATTAATATTTTGTACCTGTATCAAAGAAGGGGTTTATTATTATGCAGATGTCTAGAGATATTATGGTCACATTTAAACAATAATTTTAAAGGCCTATGCATTTAATTGATTTTCTTTGTAACCTGGCATTCCAGATACTACTTTTTCACAGAAAATTATGCACTTAACTCTCAACACGTGTTGTAAATTCACTCTGCAGTCTCGTATCTTGACCAGGATTTTTTGAAACTTCTAGGTAGTGATAGTTTTGAACGCTTTCTCTTTAAAAATTTGGATAGTCAGAAGTTATTAGAAACATTACATGAATATTAATTAATTAGGCAATATTTTGATTGTAATATAAGTTATATTTTTTCTTTGGATTCTAGTGGTTCTAATTTGCTATTTGAAGAAACCTTGTGTGAACAATCAGTGTGTTGACAGACATAAAAGCATATCAAAATTAACATCATTCCAGGACAAAAGTAAAAGTCTGGTAGAAAATATTTCCTTTGGAACAGTCAGAGATCTGGCTTTTTATATAAAACTCCCAGTGCATGAAAGGTGGAGCTCTGCCAATGCTGCTTGCTGGATTTTTAGGTTGGAATTAAGGGAATGCTAGAACTGGGAAGGGAGAACACAGGAAAACTTCTTTCTGTGCACTAACTTTATGAATAGATCTAAAATGAATGTATTCCTTGTCATTTCCATCTCATTTGAAGAGGCAGTTTAGGGAATGTTGCCGAGTGGGCTGTCCTTCAAATTTAAGTTGCTACTACTTTTTTTTTAAAACCTAATTAACTCAACTGTCCTTTTCTTATGAACTAAAAGTACCTTTCATATAAACCATGAACATACCCAGACCTGAGAAAACCTGGTGTCTATTTCTGCACACGGAGCATGTCAACTAGAAAAAGGAGTTGGTGACTGCTGACACTTTAAGGGAAGCTTTCTGGGGAACAGATTTCCTTGAAGTTAGTCTAGCTCTATAAACAACTCTGAGAAAAGCTGGAGAAGTTTGGTTACGTGGTAGTTTTGTGCTTTGATGAATTGGTGCTGTAATATTTCCGTGTTGTATGCTTATAGTTAATTCCCTATCCCATGCTTCTACAGCAACACGAGGATAAAAAACAGCAGGAAGAAGGAAGCTGATGATTTTTATCTGTCATTCACGATATAAACACGTTAAGCCATACACTACTTGAGTCCAAACACAGAGCAGCAGTAAGACAATCAGGGATGCTCTGTCCTAATTAATTCTCTCAGGCTGTTTTTTATTAAAACATCCAAATAACAGGGAAGGGTAGTTGTTTATTATGAATTCATACAATAGGGTATTCACATTAGAGTGCTGTAAGTTTGGACAAGAAAGTCATTCCTCCTTGGAAGAAGTAGCAGGATGGACATGTGTGTCTGAGAAAAAGTCATTGAAACATCGCTAGCTGATTTCTCGTAGAAAGTTTGATGGCTTTAGTGAAACAAATTCAGTAAAAATTTTCCCCAAATGATAGCGTGTTTCAGTCCAGCTTCCAGTGAGCTGTAGAACTCTAGCACACCCACACTTAATTCACAGGTTTAGTTCTGTATTCTACTAACTCATTGGTCATTTATGACCCTGCAAAGTTACTTTTTCATTTCTATTTTTGTTCAAATGTGGAATATGAATTAGCCACACTTTTAAGTTAGCACTGAAAATGCTGTAAAATTACAGGATTTGTTATATAGTTATTTAAAGCCCATTTTGATAGAGTAAGGTAGAGCTCTTTGGAAAAGTGTGAAGTTTTAAATATTACATCTACTTTGTCTTTAGGTGACCATTTTATTTCATTCATCAACATGGTCTAAACCTCAGCAGCTATCATATTATTCAACAGGAAACCACAAGCAAATTAAACACACCCATATTCTTTTTTTCCACGGGGATCAAAAAACTTACAAAAGGAAAGTGAGCCAAAAGTCAATTTGAAAATGAGAACTGTAATGATGAGCCACTGCACTGTAACCCACAGCTGGCTACTGGGGTAAAAATGCAGCATTGTGGATCGAGCCAAAAATCTCTAAACAGTGAGGTTTTTTAAATGCAGGCTTTTATTATTTCTGCATTTTGTAACAATTTATTTTGTTTCAAATGTTGATCCATTTAATTGGTGTAATCACAATTTATCAGTTAACATTATATTTGAAAAAAGCACCATAGAAGGTTGAATAAAAGGAAAACTTTATTACTTTGCAATACAGATGTCTTTTTTATAACAATCTCTGATTTTTCCTTTTTCTGAAACACACAGTTTTATCCTTGGGTGATGCCTGGCCGTTGCCTCTGAATTCAGATGAGATGCTATTGCACTGTAGGTTGGGTGGCAACTCCCAAGTGAAGGTAACATGAGCTACTGTATTCCAAGACCTATTTTCACCCATTTAAACTTTCAAGGGGGAGGAAATGCACATTTGAGTTGTTATTTCTCATTCTTAGTCTTAGATCAATGGTAGGTTATTTTGGAAAGGTCGAAGAAAATAAGGGGAGTCATTTTTGAGTGATGATGTTGTGAAAAATTTACATGTTTCAGTTTTATGGAAGTGTTATGACCTTTTTTTGCTCTCCCGTATCTCGAAAGAGTTTGGTGTTAAAAGTTCAAGCTTGTCATGCAGTTAATCCTTGATGAGAACAAGTGCATGTGGCGTGTCTGAAGAGATCTGATTTAGAAACAGAAAAGTTCCTTTTCCTTCTAATTTTTTAACTCTTTCATCATCACCAATCCAGAATGGAAGACAAATAAGCAGTTCCAGATGCTTGCATGTAGCATCTTAGCAGGCATGAGCATATTTCTCCATCCTCACCAGTAACTCTATTCTGTTTTGCTCTGAGTTTAAAATGAGCAGGGGAGGGAAATAATATTCTGTTTATTTTGTATTGTGTTACTTCTCAAGTAATTTAGTCATATTTTATTTTTACACATTTGATTACTGAAATATATTCTAACCTTAACACACATCTGCCAGAATACTTTATATTTTGGGGGCAGAACTAGAACTATATCAACTAAAAATATTATTTTGTGCCTCCTAGAAGCATATCTTAAGGTATGACTCCCAAAACTGCCTTAATACAAAACTGTGTGACCGAATTGATTAGTCTTTCAACCTGGAGTAGGGTTGTGGATCCCCTCGAACCACATCTGTTAGGACAGTGCCTCAAAAATAGTTCTTGTTTCATATGACTCTCATTTATAGTATAGCCCTGTGTTTAAAAAAAAAAAAAAAAAGGAGTCAAAAATTGAATTTTAAATTATGTCCAATATTGAATCTTAGGGAAGAGCTCATGGAGTTATTTATACAGAATTAATTAAGCCTATAGCATTTTCAAGTTGCTAGCATGAAGTTTTCTTGCTGTGAAATCGTAAACCCTAGGATTAAACCCTAGGATTTAAAAGCATTCAGGTTTCTTTGAGGTTCTCTGATTTGGTACTTGCTTAAGTCCCAGAGAATGTCTGGTGGGCACGACATTTCCACATTGCCCAGTTTTGGTCCTATGACCTGAGGATATTTGGTTCCACACTGTTCCCAAAAATCTCCTAATGACTGGGCATGAAGAAATAGATGGAGTATCTTCTTATATCTGTTTTCAGAAGGAGCAGAGGCAGGGGTTTTGTACGAGAACTGTTAATGGGTCCAAACAGGGTCTTTTTCTTCATTTAGATACGATTATTCAAGCTCATTTTATGTTTGCTGGCAGATTTATAAGTATACAAAACCACACATAATTTTTAGTTTATTTATTTTTCATTTAGATGGCAGCTTGTTTTCTGGTTAGATTTCATTCACATCTCTCAAGTCAGTGATAGAATGTATACCTGACATCAACTTAAGGGATTCCCATCAAACCATTATGGTGGGAGAGTGACTCTTGTCCATGCTTGCACTCTAGTTTCACATCCTTTCTTTCCAAACCCAGTGCCCCCAATGCAGTGCCATAACACAGCTATTATTATCTTTCCTCGCTGCTTTCCTTGGGTGGAAAAAAGAGAGAGTTTGTGTGACTGACCTAGAGTGATCTTCCAACAGGTAGGGAAAAACAAATCCAAAGTATGAGGAATCCTTGGACCCCCCTGCAAGTGTAATGGAGCCATTTAATCTTAATCTTTACTGATGCTAGAGTGGTCCAAAGTTTGATTTACAATATGGGGCAGAATAATCTCTTTGAATACATGTTCGTATAGTAAACTGTGGCCCAGGTGTGCTGAGTACAAGGATATTTTCTCAAGTTAAAGGAGACATGAGGATAATTACGTGTGCTGACCTAATGCATGTCACGGAACAGTCTCACCTAATAGTTTCATCATCAGGACAATTAGAGTGTATGTTTAGACTTAATATTGTGTACTTCACTGACTACACCATTTACAGCCTATAGTGGTACGTGTCTGAAAGCAAAAAAATACAGCTATAGTTGCTTCTCCTGATCAGCATTGCTCCTATTTATATGTAGGGATTGCTTTTCATATGATTTTTTTTTAAAAAATGCTGCAATATCAATAGGTATTCCTAAATACTCAAGTGTGCAATATATGTAACCATTCCTTTTATATTTAAATTAGGTATTTGATATAAATCAACAAAGCACAGTGGCAAAAACTGACAACTCCATGCATAATGCTGTAAAGAGAATGATTTGTGAAATATTTAGTGCATCTGTAATTTTTTACGTGCTGGCAGAAAAAATACTAACCAAGTAGCCCATACATGTATATTTTATCTATTTTTTAATTTGTGGCATTTTAATCCTCATGGTACCTCACTTTTTCTTCCAGAAGACTAAATAAGAAATCTATGATTACTTACAGAGTCCTTAACAATGGGAGACTCTATTAAGCATGCAGAGAAAACAAATGCAGCCCATGAATTTAATTCTAGTTTTCATTATCTTTTATTTGTGTAACACACCCTAAAGCTGTCAATTCTATTCTCATATTCATCTTTTTAGTAAAATGTTTAGAAGCATAGGGGAAATCACTGAACAACTGAGTTGTTGACTCATTTTATGCGAGAAGAAATCCCTGTATTTTAAAAATGACAATGTCTTAAGTTACTAATGTATATTTAGACTATTTGGTACTCTGGAAGTGTCCTAATTCCTGACTGTAAATTAGTAAATTATTATCAAAATACAATAAATATTTTATGCAGGGTACAATGCCATTAAATTGAGAAATCTCAACAGCAAATGAACCTGCTTTAGTAGAACGTCTCAAATGTTCCCTGTGCGGTGTGTTTGGCCTCTGTTCAACCTCTTGCAAACCATTAAGAACCCCCTTCCCCCCCCTCCTTAATATACTCTGCTTCTTATACTTCTTTTTTTTTCTTTTTTCCCCAGTCTGTTTACCCAAGAGATAGATTGCTGTAGATGCAGCAGCTGGCTTCACTGAGGTCCTACTTTTTTTTTCTTTTTTTTTTTTTTCCCTGTTACATTTTTATGCTGGATTGACTGAAGCACAGGGAAGCTGAAGCACTTGCCCGAGGTTGGCTCAGTGGGGATTAGAACCAGAAATCCTCTTGCCCACAGCCGTTCCCTCTGGACAGGAAACCTCCCAGAAAATCACAGGGGCACAGCTCACGTTTAGTTTATTTCATGAATTATTTTGAATAGTTTTCATTCTTCTTTTTTTTTCTTTTTTTGCAGATTTTCAGAGATATTTTTCCCTAGTCTAGCCTTTTTTGCAGATAGAACAGTAATCCTTTTTTGGGTTGATATTTCAGTAAGGATTTATCATTTTGGTGAATGTGGTAACTAGTGACATTAACAAATCGGTCTTCTTTTTAGTATATCTTCATATTTAGCCATGGATAATTTCTTGAGTGCTCAGCTCTTAGAAGGAATTGCCAAATAGATCTATGAAGAATGAACTCGCAATAAATATGATTTTTCATACCTTGTGACACTTAGTAGTAAATAGGACCATCTGCTTGTACACACACAAATACACCCACTTAAGCACACATATTTATTCATCTGCCTTTGTACACCTGCACTCAATACTGCTTATCAAAACTAAATTGTGGGTAATGGTCATTGATTATGCCATATTTTAGGAGGAAAGGCTCCAATATAACATTCTTGTGTCCCCAGCACCAAGACATAAGGCTTATGGCCAATGGAAGAATCCCTAAGTTTTAAGTTTTCCAGCAATGAGTCAAGGAGTTACAGGGTTTCAAGTAATTCCCTATAGCAGAATCTTCTCCCTAACAAAATCCCCAGTGTTGGGACCACACTTGTGAAATTTTTTAGGTTGTAGCCATTAGAATTTATAGCTGAAGCTGTGGCAGAGCAATTTTTTTCTCATGGATCTTTTATGCCATATTTTCACTGATAATGTTATACTCACAGTTGTTTTTCCAATTCTGAATGCATAATTAAAGTGCAGTTTTCAGATCTGGTGGTAGAAGACACACTGGCCTTGAGGGGTTGGTAATTATGAAGAGATTCCTAATCTATTATACATGACAGTAGGAAAAGGCAAAAATAAGGAGCAAAAGCTAAAGGACATCAACCTCGAGTCATCTGGGAACAGGCAGAGAAGTACACAAGGTCAGTTTGTGGTATGCAAAATTTTCTTGCCCTCTCAAACAAAAATACCTTAAGTGGTATATGGAATAAAGTAAGAATGCTTCTACTTTTCTTCTTTCCTCTCTCCCCATGAAGGCAAAAGAGCTTCTCTGTTGAGTAGACTTGTTCTCATGGGCAGAGAAAGAAAAACATGTATTGCATGATGTATTTTAGTGACACTACCTCATGCGTCAAGTTGAAAACATGCTACAGAACTTTTTCTCAATTGGGATAAGAGAGTCACCCTAAAATTTTACTGATTTTGGAGGTGGACCTCTCTTGAAAAGTTACTTTCCTGGTTATCTCCACATTACTAAGTCTAGGAGCGCCTTTAGCTCATCAGGCCTGTCTTGTTGCCCAGCCATATCCTGTTTCCATATCACATAAGACCAATGGGCTGACTTTTTTCTCCATGACCTTGTTTTACATAAAAATAACAAACAGGTTCATGGGCTAGGTAGAAGTTGAAGTGCACTTTTACAATTCCCTCCATCGGAATCGTAAGGGACATAGTAGTGAAGGGTATCACACTGCAATGAGTCGGGTGGTCCCCACGCATTCTCCAAAACTTGTTTTAAATGTTAAAAAACCTTCCCAAGGATTGTTTAGGTCACTAGGAAATTTCTTAACAAACTGAAGGAAGAAAACGGAGTAAGAACATGCCTGATTTGTAAATAATTTAGAAAATTAGCATCATTCTGACCAATTCAAATGTACTCCAGCTTGTGAGGCTTAAGGGAGACCAGATGGTGGTAGTGCATTGGAAGGTATCCAAAATTGCTTTTCAGTTAATTGATATAGTGGAGGGGAGATCTCTGGAGAAGTATATATCCCCAGGTAGTTGATTGCTTTGGAATTCCAACAGAGAAGAAATGTGTCAAAAATGAGAAAGGAAACATAAGTTACTGAGTGGTTATATCTTCGACTTGGCCCAGTTAACATCTAGCCAAACATACGTGAAAACAACTGAAAAAATGAGCTAAAGAAGATCAAAAGTGGTCGCTGTGGGGCTGGAAGGATTTGTTAAAAAGTATTTACTGTAGTATTTTATGTATTGACACTTTATTTTCACAGTATATTACTGTGTAGAAGAAGTAGAAGACTAATTTTTAATTTCAACCCGTAAATTTTAATCAGCATGGAAGTGGTGTATCTGTGAACCATATATCGTTACGTACTGCTAAATGGAAGTGTCCATGTACTAAATTGAAGGTCTCAGGAAAGGTTGTTTAAAATCTCTATAAAGTAGATCAAATGAAGTTGGAAAAGTAATTGATACCTACAGTGAAACTGAAAGGGAATATAAAACTTAAAATCACAGAGAAATCAGGAATTACATGGCGAACATTCACTCTTCTCTGAGGCTTCCTAATTAAACACCCTCACTCAGCCTACTTGACAAGCAAGGAATCTACTTCTGCCATGTATTTGACATCATGATGAATACTTAACACACGCTGAGCATCATCTTTAGTAGCTTAGGTTAGTTTTATTTATTCTTTTTATTCATTCTCTTTCTCTCTTTCTCTCTTTCTTCTATCTTTCTCTTTTTTCTTTCTTTAATTTTTTTCATTCTTTTGCCTTTTCCCTTTTTCCTTTTTCAGTTTTCCTCTCCAAATCTATGTAACTACATCCATTTACTTCTTAACAATGAGATAAATCTTCCTACAATTTTCTTCATTTCATTTTGAAAACGTTTCACCAGAAGACTTAGCATTTTCCATGCTTTTCTTTCACATGATCTCCTTCAATCTTTATAGTGTGCATTCCGCCAGAAGAGCAGTCAATGTGACCTTTTTCTATGAGGTTAATAAAGAATGCACAGTGTCATAAGCTTGATTCAATTTCCTTTCTGTGAGCATGCTGAATAAGTGACCATTATAGTATTTGTCTGGTTTTCTGTGCTTTAAGTGTGCAGTTACCAGCCTTTTATATGAATGACCACATCTGGTGTGCGTTTGGCCACGTAAGGTGAGACAAAAGCAAAATAGATTTTCCTTAGCATTAAATCAAATTTCCACGCAATGTACTCTCTAATGTGGATCTCAAATGTATCAGGTCATATATTATTTAGCTGCATTGCATTTTGTGCTTTTTTTTAATTCCATCCCACATAGCCAGTTTTAATAAATGCATGAGTAGATGCAATATTTGAGCTTTATATCTTAGAAATTCAACACTTTCAACAGATTCTTCAGACTTCAAAGAATTTAATATTAGTATCATAAAAGGTCTTTTGAAGAATAATACTGGAACATAAGAAAAATGACTGCCTGAGTGTGCCCTATCATTTTGAAAGTGTTTTATTGCTTTAATTTCCTGTCTTACTAAAGTAACAAGCGGCATAATAGAAGATATACTGTAACAGAGTTTGCAATTTATTAGGAGGCTTGAGCTGGTTGAAGACTATGTGATGTGAAAAAGAAAACCTCTATTTAGCTGAAAAATGGAGACAAGCTACAACATTAATGTTGCAGCAGCTTTAAAAGGAGTACTATCTTTGACTGATAAGTTGCGTCTACAAGCTCAGTATGTTTGAACGGGATAAATCTATAAGTCTACGTCTCACTCAGGGCTTGTTGTGTGTAGATAGGCTCCTGGAAATCCAATGTTATTTTATCCATGAGGTGTATATGAGATGATGTTGCTGTTTGGATTCCATAGAACAAAGGTGCTATTGCAGCTGTATTGATCCGTAATCTGCCTTTTCATTTATTTATTATAGTTCCACATATGTGACTAAATTTAATTCCAGGCTTTGGCAATCTAGTATGGTCAAAGTCTAAGCTATGTTAAGTTTTTAAAGTCAGTTTTACCAACCTTAACTCCCTCTTTATGACATGAATGCTGGAACTCATCCCCCACAAATAAATATAAAAAAAAATGTTTTAATAGTATAGAAAGGAAAGGTGAGATAGTAACTAACCTGTAAAACTGTGATGCAAGATTATTTCCTAAGAAAAAGTAGTTACTTCCCTTGAAGGAGCAATAGACCATCCAGGGTTTTTTACAGTGTGTGTAGCAAGACACGCCGGCATCAATCTGCGCGGTTGTGATGGAAGTTGCATGTTTATCGGTGCAGAGCAAGAAGTACAAGAATCACAAGGGCTTCTTAATCCCACCACTGTTCTTACAAAACAGCTGGATGTAACAGATTGCTTGGTATTTCCAGAAAATAAAACAAAACAAAACAAATAAAGAAGATAAGAATGTGTGGCCAATCCCTTTGAAACAACAAAAAGCGGGAGATTTTATTGATAATGTGGTTTTCAGTGGATTGCTGATTGTGTGAATTGTTTTGAGAAATTTTATTCTTATCCCTTATATTTGGTGGGCTATTGACCAATACTACTTCTGGGTTTTCTTAGTTGGGACACTCCTAGTCATATCTTAAGGGCAAACACTGTAAATTCATATCATAGAAATCTAACTTTAAAAGTTCATGTATTTAAAAAGTATATCGGATTCCTAGGGACTTGAGTAAAGCAAAAGCCCAAATATTACGGGTATCTTCAGTTATCTGTTTTAGTCTTTGAAAGAATAATGATTTGCAAGGCTTATTGCTAACTGAAGCACGAAAGATTTCCTCTGGGCTTGCCACAGACAATCCTCAGGCACATTAGAGGAGTCAACTAGAGTTAGTTCAAAGTGAATTGCTCCATTTTAATCATGGTGACTTTACCCTCTCAGTCAATATGCTGTAATGGCATATTGTCAGTATATTTTTTTCCCATTTAAATGACAAGTTTGGTCACTTTTTTTTTTAAGGCATATTTTAGAGTGTTTGCAAGATTTATAGATTCAACAGCTCTTCAAAGAGACTTTCTGTCTTGCTTTACAACCCTGAAATTTTGTATTGCTGCTATTTCATCACCTTGAGGCAGTTCTTAGTTAAAATATGTGGAGATGTTTTACAACTGAATGAGTTCTTAGTATGATATATAACCAATTATAGAGCTATAATGAGTCCAAATTTTAAAAACCAAATAAAAAATGTTGCACTAAGGATTACTAAAGACTAACATTACCTTCTCTTCATTTATTTGCAAATAGGAAACAGGTACATAACGACAGTATTCACAAATATTACTGTCATTAAATTAAAAAATTCAGCAATTTGATTACTTGAATACTTTAGCCAATTAACTTCGAAACCTTGGAGGGTTTTATGCATTTTCTAAAGTCAGTGCTGATTTCATGTATACATAGATCACTTCCTAAACCGCTAAGATGTTCAGGATACCAAATAGTAATTAATGAAGAATAAGGTGAATCTGATCCTTTATCAAATCTTTTTTTTTTTTTTTTCAACAAAACTGAGGTTGTTGCTGAGATATTTTTTTTTCTTTATACTGTAGCCGATTAATACTCGTGTAATTTCCAGGGAAGATGTAACTTTTTTTGCAATCCTTTTCAAGAGTTTTAAGAACCTTCTTCTGGACATGAGGGACTAAACACCAAACCCTTTCTGTTCATGGACTTCACTCTGAGTTTTGTGAAGAGTAAAGGAATAGACTCTGTAGTTGCACAATTGCTCCTGTATTTTTTTGTTAATACGGGTTACAAAACTAATGATGATGATGGTCTTTCCCCTTAGCCCTTCTTGCATTTATGTCTTTGGTTCAATAACCACAGGGATCATAGAGGTGTATTTTATCTTCATTTTAGCCCTCTCGATACTGTTTTAGCCCAAAGGGGAAATCAAATGAGATACAGAAGATGCTAAACTTGCACAACTCTCAGGTCATTAGCAACTAATTAGAAACAGCTTATGGATCTCAGTGATCCTTTAGGTAAATGTGAGAGAGAGGGATCAAAGAACATTTAACATCTTCACTTCCTTACTCTTTCCAGGCAGTAGCCAAGTACAGCACAGTTTCTGACTTATTTTCTCTTGTTGCTTTATTTACAACATGTATTTTGCCGTGCCAGAGTAGGTGAAGTGCCAGAACATACTGAGATACTCACAGAATTAATCTAAACAGTCTTTCCACTAGGACTTGGGGGGTTTGAACTAGATGATCTTTAAGGTCCCTTCTTTCCCAAGCCATTCTATGATTCTATGATCTAATGTTATTTAAATTTCAAGATTCAATAAATAGATAAAACCCCAAAATCTACCTGAAATACAGCTTATGTCATGTATAGATGTATATGAAAAGGAAAGCTGTTGTACTATGGAGAACCTGAAGGATAAGAGTTAGTAATAGACACACTGTTAATATTAGCAGTGAATTATCCCAGGGTTAGAATGCTGAAGTAACTCTTGAGATAATCTCTGCTGTTGCATCACAAGGTTGTAATGTCAAATAACTTTCTTCTCCTGGAGCATGGATGTTGGTGTGGGAATATAGCTATTGCAGATCTACATTTGTGTGTTTTCGCTGCCAAATGTGCCACGTGCCACCCCAGGATCTAGATCACCCGAGAGGGATGCTCATCTGAAGCCCTGCTAACATTTTAGACGTCCAGGAGAGTTACAGGGATGAAGCTTTACTTTCTTTCACACAAAGTGAAACAGAATGGTTTGTTCTCTCCATCTGAATGAAGCTGACAGTAAAACTAACAATACACAGTTCTATTTTGGACAAAGTTGTTCTTTTTCAGCATAACACAACTTCTAAAGGTATGTGTATTCCTCTAAGTCTAGCAGGGACCCATTAGCCCTCTGTGGAGAAGCAATAACTTTTGATATTCCAGCTGACCAGTCCTGCGTGTTAAGGAACCACAAAATAGTTCATATTCTGTTTTGTCAGACAGTACACCTACATTTCCTTTATAAAATGTTGATAATACTGGGATAAGAAGAGAAAGAGACTCAGCAAAAATATTCAGTCTCTTCCTTTCTGATGTCAACTCAGATATATGTAAATTTTAGTTAAATTTTCAGACCTTTGTTTCTTTTTTTGACTTACCATTTCTGGACATCCCCCAGTCTTTCTTTCCTAAACACCTCGCTCATTATCTGTCTTTCTCTTCTGTTAATTGTCCTTCGACTAAGGAAGATATCTTTTATACAACCATGGGATTTTATACTCACTCTTCTCCCTAAAAGCCCTATCCTAGTTTCTATATCGCCCTTTCTCTCTAGAAAGTCCTTCCTTTCCAACCAGCCTTGACACAGCTGTTTTCCTTCCTAAGATGCTTTTTAGCATGATTATTGGGTGGTTGTTAGAGAACAGTTGCTGAGTTTAACCATTCTCCTGTGCATTTAGACTGAAGAATATGTGTTGCAACCTGTCAGCAAACAGTTGATCCACATCAAGAGAGGACTTCAGATTTATATGTTTTTATGGGCTGATGCCCTAAATCATCCTAAGTTTTTTAATGCACTGGTCACTAAGAATTAATGAATTCTCATATTGAGGTGCATGTCATCCAGCATCCTTTCCCCACCAGTGAAAAGCCTCAGAGGTCTTGCGGAAACGTGCAATAATCTAGGAATTATAAACAACTCTTACTGGTTGTTTTCACTGTATTTTATGTTCATTGATGTATTTGGGGGCAACTTCTCATCCACCTTCATTATGCCTTTTGCAAATATAAAAAAGAATTAATAGGTCCAATCCTAGTATCTTGAGGGTGTCTAGAACTGGATATTATAGAAAGATATATAAATGAATTAAAAATTTTAATTTGAATAATCAGTTTCAAAGTAAAGAAAGCTCCATCCCAATACTTCCGTTAGTATTAATGATGCCAAAATTGTGAGGACAGCAAACAGAAGTTTAATACGTATCGTTTGGGGAAGTTGCACACTACTGAAAATAGAAGGAACATTATGGGAGAAAATAGCAGCTCCATTACAAGGATTTTTAATAAGTCTGTTCTGTGTCATCCAATACGATTGGAGAACAGTAAATATTTCAGTTACAGTTTCCATTACCAGAATTAATGCTGGGCTGGAATGCCCCAGAAAATGAAAGAACGTATTTTCTGGCCACCAACATGGAAGTTTCTGGCCGGCACATCCCATATGTAGCACGTCTGCTTGTGAAAGTTTATTATTTTTAAAATGGCATTGAGCTTCCTAGTTTAAGCCTAACATGGAGCTAATTCAGGGTCAAATGTGATATTACTGTGTTCTTGTTTCCTCAATCAATAAATGGTGGAAGAACATGAGCAATCTTGGGAACACAGTGCAGAAGTGCCATGGTGGGCTTCTCACAAAACCAGTACAGTCCAGCAGAGATCACTGGTTCATGCCTTGTACCACATAGTTTCAGCTACACCACAGTTAGTTGCACAAAGTAGACCTACGTTTGCATAAATTTACTCAGCTGCCACAGACTGGCAAGTCTGAAAATTTAAAAAGACAAGTATTGGGTAAGAGGTAGAATTGTTTACAGCTAAATTTAAGAAGGTCAAAGAAACGGAGAAATTACTTAACTTGGGAAGCTTTAAAGAATAAGGAAGAACAATGGGCATCAAACGGAGGATGGGATGAAATACGATGTGGCTTCAATCTAAATAGTCTTTGCCAGATTATTTTTTTTCCCCTAAGAGAACACTTTTGTGGGCTTTTTGTAATAAAGGAAATGTGATAGATATGATCTGTGGGGACTTCAGGACAAAAATTGATGTATTGCCTCATCGGAAACTATTAGGACAGATGGAGACAATGGGGATCAGTGCAAAACGAATAAGGTGGTGAAGAGCTGGCTAAAGAAAACCATCATTTGTGCTGTAAAGCAGAAGTATGAGCTTGCAGGGAGATTACTAATGTACTTTTTTAAGGATTAATGACACTGTATGGATATTGTTATTCTTCAGCTTAATCTGTCCTTCCTGTGTAGTTCATAAGCAGGTATTACATTACACTACTACTAATTTTTGTTATTCCACCATGTTCCCAGAACATCTCTTGTGTGTAGGTTCCCTTTGTTCCCAGAGCTCTAGGTCTAGGTGAGAGAATATACTGGTACCCTTTTTTTGTGTGCTATATCTTCTGTGTGATAAACTGGGCATCCAAGAGCTGGTTTGGACTCAGGCCAGACAAGATATTCCTTTCCTCCTCTGGCTTCCTCTGGCCTCCTGCTTCCATTTAGCAGGAGCTAAAATCACAGAGTCGCAAATAGGTCAGGATAGAGTGGAAGGAGGGAGTAGGAAGTAGGGAATCTGGAGCTGTCAGAGCTTAGTAAATAACGATAAATTAATGATAGCCGCTGCGGGCCTGATTCCTGCTGACAGGACTGGACTCACAGACAGCCACAACCACTTCAGCTGATAAAGGCACAAGGATGTACGAGTCAAATGGGTCCTTCCTCTCTCTCTTCAGCCTGGCAGAATGGGTAATTAATTACAGTCCTGCCTTCAGGTGGGAGGACGGCCAGGTTCTGAGTTCTTAGGCTGTCAGGGCAATGGATGCACTGATAAAACTCCTTCTGCTGTGTCACTGTGCAGAAAATAATTCATGATTGTTGTGTCAGAGAGAGGGACCATGAGTTAGGAGTTCTTTAAGACCATAATTGGGAGATAAAAGAAGAGTAGTATTGGTTTTCAAATCCTTGTAAAATAAAAAGAATAAATAGCCCCAGGAACACAGAAAAACAAACAGGGAATTACTGAAATCAATGAGCTCCAGAATTATATCCTTCTTTTTCTTCCTTTTTTGCTTTTCCATTTTCTATTCAGAGCGAAAAACCATACTCTCTAATGATTTGGTTACTTTCCTTCAAGGGGAAAACGTGATTTTGAGCTCTAGCTAAAATGTAGGCTTTCCGTATTTTGTTGGGTGCTTTGGTTGTTGGTCAGAGATTGGAGAAGGAGAATATTAATACTATCAGTTGCTCCTCTTCTGGGAGTATTTTAAATGAAAGAAGTTGATCCTTGTTTCTGCTCCTGAGAGGAGTGATTTATGCCTCTAATTTGCGGAGAACATCCTGGATTGCAAATCTTGCTCTGCTACATGCACCAACACTGAAACGCCCAGCGAGGTTTGAGAGTTGTCTGGCTGTTACCTTTTTGAGGTGTTTCTCTTTAAATTTTTTAAGAGATCTTACAAACTCCATTTAGACCTCTGAATTTTACAAACCAGGTACTGAAAGCCTAACGGTGGCACACAGGATCTTCATCTCAGGGTCTTGTCATTCGGAAGCTGTTATGATGATATTAATGTTCTTAAGCTTATTTCTAATGCCTAGAAGGAGCTGCCTCAAATCACTACTTCATCTACTCACAACAGTCCTGAGTGATGTGCTCTGGGCAATCCTGCTTTAGCAGGGGAGTTGGACTAGATGGTCCCTTCCAACTCTGACAATTCCGTGATCTTGACACGTTCTATGAAGCACTTAAATTTATTGAATTACTTTCCTTTTTTTTCTGCTGTTGGTCATGTCTAATTTCAAATAATACACCTTGTAGAGACTTATCTTTCTTACAATCAGCTACACGCTGGCCTAGATCATGGTTCCTAGTAGTTGTGATACAAGTTTCTAAGACTGAGCCATTTTGGCATGGATACAAATGAACTATTTTTCCCAGGGAATGACAAAAATTAGACCTTCACTGATACATTCAGGGTCAAAATAAGCTGATATGCTGTTCAAAGACAGTAGCACATTGAAAATTAGAATGTGTAAATAGAAAAACTAAAATATCTCTTGACAAGAAAAATGAAGGTTAGGTTGATCTCCACGCTGGTGAGATACTGTCACATCACAATGACTTCAAATTTGAGTTTGCTGAAAAAGGTAGCTTTCAAAATAGCTTTTGAAAAAGGTAGGATCAATAGATTAGATTGTAGATATAGAAGAACTGCTGTAATAACAGTTTTGCTTTGTTTTGTTAATCTATAACATCTCTCAATGCAGGTCATGTACTTCTCATTCTATTCTGAATTTTCCTTCACCTGTTTCACAGGTTGTAGTTATTTATATCGAGGCTATTCATTGCATTGGAGAGTATGGATTTCCATTACTGAGTGACCAGTTCATGCTCTTTCTTTAAATATAATTTTACACATCAAAGCTGGGAAGCGTATTCTATTTCTATCTTGCCATATTCATATCTTCTTTGAATGTTTGATTCTATTTTTTCTGATTTTGATACCTACTTCAGTGCAAGTGAAAAGGAGATTTTGAGTAGACCTTTGTTTTTGTCTCTAGTATTTTATTTGTTGAGATAGTTCAAGAAAAAAGCTATATTTCCATTTTAATCTAAAGCCAAAATGTTAACTTCGTTAGTACAGAGAAATACACTTTTTATTGAGCTTATTGCTGTATCCTTGGTATCCATGAAATTTTATTTCTTAGTAGAATCATTTTGCCTAGGCTAGAGTCCTTGAAGCGCTAGATTAGGTTTCTTTTTAATGCTTATTGGGAAAAAAATACCTGAAGTGAGGACATCTTTACAAGCTCCAGGCACAGAAAGCGCCGTTGTCACCGCACTGAGGTTGGGTGACTGCCTTGGGGCAGAGTCACTGCCCTGCCTTAAAGGATGCCACACGCTGCCTCTAATCCTCGAGCTTGCCAGAAAGGGTCCACGTTGTGTTTGAAGAACTTTCTCTTGAGGGGGTTATTTTTGTTTGGCTGTGTTATAAAATTAACAATTCTTCACAGCTTTGGACTTACCCGTACCTGTCTAGGGATTTTACTTCTGTAGTGAAAAAGTAGCAGCCACACAGTAGCAGGTCTGAAGGATCCTACCTTGCACAATCTGTAGCTGATTTCTATTTGGAATAGTTTCTGTAATTAATGTTCTTCTGAATAATAATGATAGGAATAATAATATTTATATTAGGAATACCATTTATATCGTATTCCAGGAAGCCTGGAACGCTCTAGTCAACTAATAAGCTAAATAAGAAATAATGGAAACAATGGATCAGTCGTGTCCTTCAGAGAATTTCTCCCTTTTCCACTCACAGGCTTTATTCACAAATGTTTCTTTTGTATCTCAAGGACACAGAGAATTTTTCTGTCTCGATTTATACTGATCTTTTCTTCAGTCTTTTAGCACCAACCAAAATTTTTTCCCCTCCTTTTCAAATTGGCATAGTGGAAATTCCACCTATTTCATCTTCCTCTTTTTGGGAACTGCCATCCTTATGAGATCCTAGTTTGACATTCACTAGCTTTAGGAATTTCCAGCTGAACCAATAGCATCATTTTCATTTTTGCATTAATACAGCTTTTTTCTGACAGTTGCTTCAGCACATAGAGCTAATTCATCACTGCATTATAATTTACCAGTGTTGAGAGTTTTTTGTAATGATTAAATTACTTTTAAATTACATTCTACAATTCTTCCAAGTAAAACTTCATATTATCGGTTGAGTCAGCTCACCTGTCCCAGCATTATTCCTGGAGTCATATTAATTTCAGGTATGGAAGCCTTAAAAAGATAAAATTATTATTCTGTGTCTTTCCACCTACAAGGAATAAGCCCACGCTGATTTCTTCTACATTTTTTATTTACATTGCAGGTTGATAAAAGAGGCCTGCTGCTACTATCAGCCAGAAAATCTCATAATGGGCGTAATGTTGTAGCAAGTTACCATATGATGTGCCTTAGTTGGAGTTTCCCAGGAACATCAGACCGTGTTCAGAGCTCAGACTTTGCAACCTCTGTCAAAAATTTCCTTCTGTGCAACATTTGTAAAGCTGACACATGTGATGTTCACACTTCTGTCTATACTGCTGCCTAGTGAAGGCATCTTACTCAGACGTCCTTTTTGCTACATGTGTGTTGGATTGCCTTTTGCTAATTTCCCTTATTTCTGACAAACTCTTTGTGACAGCAACAGGAGATTGTAAAATTCAAATGAAAAAAGGAAGCAGGATACCCCTTGTAACTCAGTTCTGTGGGACATGGTATCTGTATGCACTTTATAACCTGTTCTCCCTTCCACGTCCCTGTTTGGGGTTTTTTTTGGTTTTTTTTTTTTTTTAATTAATATAAATTGAAAGGTTCAGAGAAGCTGTGGATCAGTCAATCTGTAAAACCTGTAGATGTTTTGGTGAGGATAATGTCTTAAGTCAACAGTAAGCAGGAACATCAAACAGATGCTGCAAATTAAAGTATTTTAGTTTTGTATGGGGGCACTACAGGAGTGGAATATATATATAGACATTCTGTATCAAAGATCTTCTGATGTAAGGTCAGGAATGATGAAGGAGAAGACTCTACCCAGTCAGAGTGTAACTCTGAATTCCAGCATTATGCAACTGTGAAAAAGCTAAAACAATTCTAAGATTGTTTAGCAAGCTATTTTTCAATAAAGACCATCATTGCATATTTCAAATTTCAGCTGTTGTGTACAGGTACAGAGAGATATGCACGTAAACAGAAAAAGATCCAGAGGAAAGAATATCTATTTTTAAATAGAGTTTTTAAGAGATCAGTTTGTTTAACCTATGTAAATGAAGATATAAGGGAATATAATATTTCTTCATTGATATATGTTGGGGTCAGTGTGTAGCAAGACAGGACAAAAATTAGGGGGATTAAAGGATAAAATTGTCCTCAAATCAAGGAAAGTAAAATCTGCTGTGAGTAAGTTCAGATCTGAAATTAGAAGGTTTCCAACCATCTGAAGAGTGAAGTTCTGAAGTTCCTATAGTCTTCAAATAGGGCAATAGGTACAAGATGCCAAAACTGTTTTAGATGTAGATAAGAATGTAGAAGGGATTATAGAGATATGTAAAATTCTCAGAGATACAAAATTACACTTTTAGTATGAGTATCCGAGATTCCTAAGGTCCTGAAAAATCTAAGGGGGTTGAATAGAGAATGCAGAGTTATTTGTTTTAATAGTTTTTACATGGGCATGGCAAAAAAGATTTTTTTCGCCCTTCTGTCCTCAGCCTGTCACCACAGCACTCAGCTGGTTGTCACCTTCCTTCATGTAGAAGGAAATCATATATAATCAATTTTCTGTTATATTTGGTATTAACCTTTCTGTTGTCTTAAATCTGAAGGAATAAAGATTTTCATTTTCTTTCATAGGAAGCCATGATGTTTTCTTCTTTCAATCTAACATTAATGTACAGACAAGCTGTTCATCTGTAGTAAAAGACATAGAACTTAAATTAACTTTACAGTTGTGTTTTAATTTGGATGCTTACCTAATGAAATTTATTAATATAGTATCATTTGATTGTCATAGAGCAATGCAGCTATGGTTGTTCTAGTCTTTTGCTTAGTATAACTGTTTTGATTTTTTGCATGTAAATCAATTTTGCTTAGCTGATGAAGCCATTCAAAAGCAAGCATTTAGTATTAAATATTAACCACGTTTAGCCTTATCTCTCTGGGAGGAAAACTAGAGCATTATGAGCAAAACAGTGGGTAAGAGGAGAGGAGGACAATGTTATTCTTCAAAGCATCACAGAAATACCTGCAATGTTATAGGCAGGGGTCTGTTACAACCAGGGTCTTCTATCTCATCTTCTCCATCAGTGGCATCTCAAAACAGTTTAAGAAGTTAAATATATTTGAGACTAAAGGAAGAGACAGAGATCTGTGGATGAAGGAAGCTGGTTTTTCCCCTTGCAGGCTTAGCTGTTAAACTGAAGCTTCATAACTACATAAAAGTTACCTCTGTAATTTAGGGAGGTTATTTTCCGTTGATACACATAGGATTTTCCACAGGTAACCCACAGGATCCGTGCTGGGTCATGATGCATCTTCTTGAAGCTCCCAATGCATCAAGAGGAAGGTAGATGCCTGTTGTCGGAGGGAAACATGTCAGACAACTGCTCCCTAAGGCTCTAGTGTTCATAGTAATTGTTAAATCATTTACATCATACATTAGCAGGAGCAATATAGCTACAGTAAATGACTCACACATATCTGCTGCTTTGTATTTACAGTGGAGAGATGGTGACTGCCAAGTTTCATAGGGGCTGCTAAAAGCAATACACCATTTTAAATAATCTTGAGCTACTTCACAATGTGCAGACCTACTGGAGATTCCCAGAAAAATACTGCAAAATCCACTTCAAAAATTAACTTTTCTTTAATATAATTGGCATGAAAATACAACCTTTTAAGTGAATGCTGCAACATTTCTCTCTCCTTAAATTCTAATTTCAATCGTTTAGATTTATTGTATCGTCTATTCATTCTTTAGAAACACGATAGGGACATAATTAATGTTTCATAAAATGTGCAAGGTTACAGTTTCTAATCAGTGTCTTAAGAGCTTTTTCTGGAGAAGAGGTAATAGATTTGTAAGGAAACAGAGAAATTAACTAGAGTGATAATAGTGCCAGGTGTAAAATTATATATATCTTAGCAACTGGCTTTATTAATTTTGATTGATACAAGGTTTCACTCATGGATATATGGTACTTTGTACAATTATGAAATGCTGCTTTGTGGTGCTATTCCACCTCTCCAGCATTTGTTTTAAATATTTCAATTTTGCTTACCTACCTTGAATAATATAACAGGTATGGAGAAATTCTCCAACTTCTGTCTTTACTCTTGTGCTGACAATAGGCCCAAAGGATGCCCCATCCCTGGAGGTGTCCAAGACCAGGCTGGATGGGGCTTTGAGCACCCTGGTCTACTGGGAGGTGTCCCTGCCCATGGCAGGGAGGTGGAACTGGATGATCTTTAAGGTGCCTTCCAACCCAAACCATTCTATGAGTTGGTGATTCTGTGTCAGAGCAATGCAAAAGCACAGTAGTCTCATGGAAAGAGTCCCATGAGATGTTGGGCAGGAACGAAAGATCTGAAGAAGATGAGGTGATGGCAACTGCCTGGAAGGAAGACAGCTACAATGAGAGGTTTAAGGTTAGAGATAGCAAATATAGAATACCGTCTTTTGCCCCTTAGAGGTCCTCTATTAGGGGAAACGGATGCAGAAATTGTAATGCTGTCCCATGTTAATGTAAAGTGAATTTAATGGTTTTGAATGAGCTAAACTGGAATTTAAAGTTGTTGTTTTCACACTGGAAATTCACAGGAACCAAAGGCCTTTATTGTGACCTTGAAACCATAAGTCTGCCTCCTGATGAGAGAAGTGATGTAATGGAAGTAATGTAGTTTATCATGTACGTATCCACCTCTTCCTTGACTCCTGCAGTAGATCTTTCTTTTGATAGCAAAGCATACCCTTTGTGCCCTGTGGTTTCTAGGAGTTCAGCCCATCAAAGTGCAAAGTTCCATGTATCCCTCTTGTCTGTCCTTACTGAGCCGTTTCGTCTGCGTAATAATGTGCTAATGCCTTTGTTTAAATCTGTTCAGTCACAATCATCTGTTCCCAGTACTGCGAGTAACTTTATGTGAGTAAAACAGTTTAAGTAATAAATACATGAATAACGAATGGAGACAATACCATTCCCAGTCTACAAAGCTGAACAAGTAGACAACTCTCATTTTTCTGAAGGAGTATGATCATTTAAAAACATTAGTGGCTGTTGTCAGCCTGAAACAGAGATATGGCCATCCAGAACTAGAGACCCAAAACGGTAGCATGACTGATGCCTGAATCTGAATTTAAAATACAAAACAAATGTAATTGCCAACGCTATTATTTTTCATGTGAACAGAAAGGATCTTGCTCTTTGTAGGACAGTGGCAATCTTGGGAGTTTTGATTTTCAAAAAAAACCAAATCACTTTGTTGATGGAAAGTATAGAAGTGTAGTTTTCGAAGTAATCTCTTTGTAAGGTAAAGGAACAATAGCGGTTTTGTCTTGCATATGTTTCAGTAATTCTCTAATATTCTGAAGCTAATTCCATGTTTAATAATCTCAAAATTATCCTTGGACTACAGACAATGGGCTACATTTCAGGAAGAATTGAGGAACATTTCTGAATCATCTTGTGCTACTATCCCTTAGCAAGAACTAAAATGTTTAATTGCATACTTGATTTAGCTTTTATCACAACAAAAGTCTTTTCCAATCAAAACGTGTTCGTATTACTCAATGGCATGCCTGACTGGAAAGGGTCAAACGGTTTAGAAATTGCTGTTTAAAAGTTAAATGTGGAAAAAGCTGTCAAAAACAGAAGGTGAAGTGATTTGATTCTTCACCTGCCAAGGTTGGATGTATTGAATTTTAAATAGAGTTTTAATATTATGTTAAGAGCTATTCTCTGTTCTTGGTTTATTACAAGCTGCAAGCTGGTATGCTTTTATTCTTCTTGAAAAGGGTAGTCGTAAGATAACGTAGTCCTGGCCCTCTCGCCTCATCCTTCTATTGCCACCTTTACAGATTCATCCTGCGCAGCGCAAGCTAAAAGGGCAGATGCATAATCTGGGAAGTTTTCCAGATTCAAGGTACTTAACACTGAACGCATCCGACATATGAATTGTGGGATCTTGTTAGTCTGTCGTAAAAACGCACCGAGGCTGAGCACGTATTCTGACTCTGGGCATGCTGGTGCGCATCTTGGCCTGCTAATACTCAATTTGTTTATTTTTTCCTGATCTAATGGAATAGTTTTACAGCAACAGCATATTTAGAATTTGTGTTTCGTAGGAGTGGTGATAATAGGTTTAAGCTTTATTGCCAAAATGATGCAAATATTCTATTAAAAATTCCTGTGGTGGAGGGAACTTTGTGCGGGGTGATTAGATCCTGTTGAAATTCTGAAATCCTGAAAATACTGCCAGAACTGGTGTTCTCTGTCTCTCTACCTAATGATCTAGCATTTTAATGACAGCTTGAAAATAATTTGAGAAAGTATTTCTAATGACATGGATGGCCTGAAATTATTCTACTATTCTTCAAAAAGGAAAGTGAATCAAATGCATCTAGGTTCTGGATGATGGATATAAAATATTTAGAAATTATTTAGTAACCTAATTGAGAAAATTGGGAAGCAGTAGTGAACTAGGTATGGCCACTGATTTTACCAACAAAACTTAGGATTTTTTAAGTAGCAGAACTTAATTTTTTCAGCACAGAAATATTTAAATATGCTGGTTTTCAAATTCTAAAGACAATAAAGATTTGTTCTTAAAGATGCTGTGAGGACAGGCTGAGGAAACTGGGCTTGTTGAGCCCGGAAAAGAGATGACTTTGGGGGTGACCTAGTTGCAGCCAGTCCATACCTACAGGATGGTCAGTGAGAAACTGAGCCAGGGTCATCACAGAGGTACTTTGTGGGACAATGAGATAACAGTCTATAAAATGAAGCAGGGCAGGCTTTGACTAGGAAAACTAAGAGTTTTCTCTACAAGAGTAAATAAGTATTGGACCTCAGAGGCCTGTGGGAGCTCTAGCCTGACTGGACAAAGCCCCGAGGAACCTGGTGTGGAATGAGTGTAGGCCTCACTTGGAGCAGGAGGCTGGACTGGAGGCCTCCTGAGGTCCTTTCCCACCAAACGATTCCCTGATCTTGTGATATACAAAAGTGTGGGGAGAGGATAGAAGCAAGAAGTGGTGTAATAGTGTAGTCATCTAGAGACATCCTGTGAGTAGACATTGCCGGTTTGTAAACATAGTAATCTGAAAGCAGATGAGAAACTATTTTTAATAAAAGAACAGCAAATCCAGTGCTAGAATCATAGAATCATTTAGGTTGGAAAAGACCCTTAAGATCATTGAGTCCAACCGTCAACCCTAACACCAACAAGAACACCACTAAACCCTGTCCCTCAGCACCACATCTGCCCAGCCTTTAAATGCCTCCAGGGATGGTGACTCCACCACTTCCCTGGGCAGCCCGTTCCAATGCTTTACAACCCTTTCAGTGTAAAATTTTTTTCGAATATCCAATCTGAACCTCCCCTGATGCAACTTGAGGCCATTTCCTCTTGTCCCATCACCTGTTCCTTGGGAGAAGAGGCCGACCCTCCCTGGCTACGCCCTCCTATTGGGGAGTTTTGGGGAGTGAGAAGGTCTCACCTCAGCCTCCTTTTCTCCAGGCTGAACACCCCCAGCTCCCTCAGCCTCTCGTTGTAAGATTGTGACTTATAAGACTTCTACTACCTAGTGCAGGAGAAAAAGCAAAAATAAACGATGTTGGTACTGATTTTTTAGCTTTTGAGCTTGAGCCAAATACTATCCTATACTATTTTGCATGATATCTTACAGATGTTTATTTAAATGTACTAATCTTGTTGTTTCCTTCAATGTGGCAATTGACCTAACGTGATGACAGATTGTTAGATTCGGACTAGGTCAGAAATCAAAATCCACATTTAAAATCTCTGAAGTGGACTTCAATTGAAATGTAAAAAGCAAACGGCTTAATGAAATGGCTTCATCCACTTTTGGGTTGGATTTTTTTTTTTTAGAATTAGGGCTTTCTGGAAGAACGGCACCTGCAATTGCACTAATAGCATAAAGTGGGATAACTTTACAATGCCTTTCAGTCCTTAGGTTTCAGGATACTGACAGAGGTTTTTCTGGTAGAAGATTTTATTCACCTTCTGCTTCTAGCCATTTAGGGAAATTATGGTTTTGTGGGTTTTTTTAATACATGCTAGAAATAAATCTGGAGTAGGCGTCCCAGTATAAAATATCTCAAAGTCAGCATTTCACAGATTTCTTGGTCTCTAGTGTGCTAAAAGAACATCACCTCATTGTCTGAATTCTGTAACTGGCTATCACAGATTGCAATGAGAGTTAGAGATTCATAAAATTCATCGTTGTTAAAGTTCCTTATCTTTTATTCTCATGGCCTCAGAGCGTTCTCAAGACCTTTTTCTACTGTAGGTTGTATTATATTCTTCAGTTGTGTCATGAAGGGGTTCCCTCATCTTCCCCATCAACACTACATCTACATGAACTTCCACCAAACACCAAATAAGTCCTTTCTGCTTCGTTTTTTATATGTTATCTACGTTATTCATTTTGATTTCTGGATGGTATAAGGCCTGTTTTTTTTTTTATATTTGCAAAGTACCTGGCACACAGCAAAATGCAGGCAGGCAACATAATGTTATATCACTTCCTTTCTGTAATTTGTTCATTGTGGCATATGTTTGCTTTTAATATTTTCATTTATAGAGTTTTTTTCGATATCGTATTTGATTTTATGTAATTGAGAGTAAAATAAGGTGAGAGATTTAACTGAGTTCAGTAAGGATAAAAGTTTGGCCTTCGGACTTGATATTTGTGATGCAAAGTTTTATACTAAATTACTACAACATGTTTTACTGTATAACATTGTCCGCTTAGAAAAAAAATTACAGTTAGAATTTAACAAATTATTCTTAATTAAAATTGGTATTCCTAATTAAAATTTTATGTAATCCAGTACATTTATCCAGTTGCAATTTTTAGAAGAATTTCTTTTGGTTTATACTTACTCCTGACTCATTTTGATTAACATAAATACAGTTGTTCCAGCAAAGAGAAAGATGAGTTTTTCAAAATAAAACCAATAAATAAATAGACATATTGTTTTCAAATAACGATTTTATTTTGAATACAGGATTTTTAATAGTTGCTGGTGAGATCATCCATGTTGCTTTGAGTTAGTATCTGGAAAAGAATAAAATAAAGCTAAGCAGAGTAATTATTGTACAAGAATGCTTTGCTTTATAATATTACAAACTTAAGGTATCTTCTACGTAATGAACTTTTTATTTTAGGTATTTATAATAGCTCATTTTAAGCATATCAGGTATATTTTGAGTGGGAAAGTGTTACCATTCTGACAGGTTAGGTTGGTGAGCAGAAAGGGAGAATCATGAAGTGGGCAATTAACTACCTTATATAGCATTATATTTTGCATCTATTGCTCTGTTTTAGCCGTGACCATGGTTTTTTTTCTGGGATTGGTAGTTCTATTCAAATGGAACAGTGTGTTAGAACAGTAAGTTAGTAGTTAGAGATTTTTTTGTATCTCTTGGGTTATAACCTGTCACTGTTGATATGAAGCATGAGATGACTACAATAAGGCACTGAATTCCTCCTGTAAAAAGAAAGATGGATGTAAGGTATAGGCAAGCACAAGAGCACTTATAGAATTGCCTGCAAGTGTATTAATTTTCCCACTGACTTATGTGGGATAATTAATATGGAAGTGTATTTCTAAGATTCTGTTTTCTCCTATCATTGTCTAATTATTTTTTATTATTATTACTACAGCTTAACTTTTTTAATCTATTTTTATGTTTTTAAAGAACTGCTTTCTTTTTCATCTCGTGGTTACCTTGGCCATCTCCATAGATCTTTCTTCAGGACCCCCCAGGTCCCCTTAAAGCTGCCCCTGTCTCTGCTAGTCCTGTTCTTATTTAGTTTTTTTGTAGTGAATTCTGCAAGACATAGAACGAATTTTGTAAATGTGTTTTTTTGTAAATTTTGTAAATGTGGATCATAATAATTATTAAACTCAATCAAAATATTTTTAATTGATTTTTCAATCAGTAGAGTGAAATCTTTTTTTACTTTCTTGAGTAAGGCAAGAAATTCCTTGGTAAACTCCAAGGAGCTCCAAATTAAATTTCTGTCATCACTCCTATAACCTATATACATGGGCTGAAATGAGATACAGGATATATGGGCTAAAACTATGTTTTTTATTTGCTCTTTAAATGAAAGTTTGTGCCTTCTGCTGTTTTGCAAGGGCTTCTGAGCACTTCACTCCTCAACGTGAATGAGTGATTATATTCTCTAGTGTTCTAGCTATTAGAAGCTACCCCATCTTTCAAATTATTTATAAAGGCTGTAGAAAAATGCATTCCATCCTTTAGCGATCCTGAAGGTTAAAATTGACTGCTTGACTGTCTTTCTTAGTAGAGAAAAAAAAAAAAAAGTTGTAAGGAGAGAAGACTGTAATACAAGTGGAAACAATCCAGTACAAATTGCTGCTTATTGACACTGGCTGATTTACAGTATGTAGGCACATAAAAAATTAATTTTAACTTTTCATGCATTTTACATCTGATTTGCTCAATTTTCTTTGTGTGAGTTGCGTTAGCCGTCTGTTCGAGCTCAGTAGCAAAAACCAGTAGGTTTCAGTAATAATAAGGATGCAAAAGACAGTGTGTGGGGCTGCTTGATTTTCGAAGATGCTTGTCATTAGATCACGGTGCTTATTACTGACACTGTGTGAAGGATAACCCAGTAATTGCACGGGGAATTCAAACCGAAGGCAAGTTTCAGATTCTATGGGAGACACATTCAGAAAATGCATTGCAGGAGATTGTAAAGGCAAAATTCAAGTTCTCAATTAATTTGCAATTAAAACTTAGCTTTTAAATCACTATAAGCTTTCCTTGAAGAACTGGGGGAATGGCACATACATGGCCTGAATTTTTTTAATTTACCTAAAGCTAAAAATATTGATAACCATAATGCAAGGCCACAAATTACTCTCTTTCAGTAATATTGAAATGTCTCATTTATAAATATTTTATACCGGTTTCCTGGAAAATGTCACAATGAAACATAGGTAGAAATAAAGATTTAATCTCTTCCCTACCTCTTAAAAAAAACCAGTAAGCTCCTATGAAATACTCCTTCTTGACAAAGTTACATGTTTATTTTTTTCCAATTTATCTATTTGGCAGTGGAGGTTGACTAATATAATTTGTAATTGAATATAGGAAAACCATTTATACTCCCAGAACATGGAGCTCAAAACCATACCATATTTCCCAGGCCTTGCATATTCAATAAAGCTCTTTTTATAAGAGCCCAGCATGGCTCATAATTTCTGCTCAGCTCTGGAAATAAGCGTTATATAGAGAAGAGCTAGTGGGATTGTTCCACCACTGCCACGTTGAAGTTTAGCAC
>JAOQGH010000032.1:73980666-73992049 GCA_025769975.1 Gallinago jamesoni | reverse complement strand
CTCAGCTCTGGAAATAAGCGTTATATAGAGAAGAGCTAGTGGGATTGTTCCACCACTGCCACGTTGAAGTTTAGCACGTGGAAATTTCTCAGGGGAAGGAGTGCCTTACTGCTTCCATGTAGACCCAACTCTAGTGGAACATCATGAAGTTCTCTAATACCACTCAGAGGCAAATGAAGCAATGCTCACTAATTTCGATCATCTTGTAATTGTCCCGTGTTGAGCACAGGAGGAGTTAGAATAAGATGGGCAGAAATCAAGATTTTATGTGTGTGTATATGTATATATATGTTTTTACAAGATTGATTTTGAATACTTGAAGTTGGAGGCAGGCTGGATAATACAGGTGTCTCTTGCTTTTGGAGGAGACAGCTCTTGAGAGGTCACACTTCTGTGCTCTGCCAGACTGTGATTTTCATGTGTTTAATAGGGTCAGAGGTCTGTTTAAAGTTATACCTGAACAAATAGCTTTTGTAGGCAGAACTTTAGAGTTTTTATGCTGCTGTAATTAAAGGAATAATACCAAGATGATTGCTAGCTATTAGAGGCTGAAGAAAAACACATCTCAACCTGCGACTTGCTGTTAAACTTTTTTTTGTGTGTTAGTCAGTAGCGCATTAAATTGCAAGTTGACATCAAATCGGAACATTCCTCCTATAAAAATCATAAATAAAAATTATTAGCTTTTACATTACCGCTAATTAGCAGAGACAGAAGTATGCTCTATTTTTAATAGTGATCTGGGTGAGCTCTAAGCGTGAGGCCAGTTGGCCATCGCTTTCCAAACAGCTGTGCAAAATGTGAACGGGAAAACAAAGCCACGGTGAGATTATTCCAAAAAAAAAAAAATTAAGCCAAGGTTCTAGAAACGTGCTTCTAACTTGTTGTTCTAATTGGAAACGTTCTAACCCAATGCTGCCGAGTGAAGCTGATTGGGGAGTTAATTGCTCTTATGTAACAACTAATACCTGTCAGTAACACGCACTGGATAACACTGGCAGGTTTTGAAGACAGTTTGGTCCCTTTGCCCCTTCTTTCTTTGTTGTTCTGTTTACTGTGCCCAGTTAATGTGCTCTTGTGCCATAATAATCTCCAGCTAAATGGTAATTGCTCTATTGACAGCACTACTGTACATTTTTGACACATCATTATTCATACTTAACCACTTGACCTGGAATAAATGTTAAAGCAATTACTACTGAGAGCTTTTCTATGAGAAAATTGAGGCAAAGTTTAAAGATAATCAAAATGCAAAGCTGATCATGATAGCAACTGGAAAAATGGCAAATCCTATTAAACAGATTTTTATTAGCCAAGTTGATGCCAGTAGATATTATCTGGTAATTTAGTCTTATTAAAAAGAAAATAAAGCAGCTAATTGTTTACTATTCTGGAACTTATTCCAGCTTGCAATTTGCAACTGAAATTAAGCTTTATGTGGCTCATCTATTTTGTCACATTGAAATATGAAAATCATTTGGTGCAAAGCGCATCTGCTCGGTCCTTTCCATCTTACTGGCAAACCCTCACCCAGTGTGTTCCATACCTGTTGAGGCATTACATGCATCCATACAGCACCGATATCTTACTTCCTCATCTCTCACAAACCTTGTATCGTCAGCTTTTAAAACTTATTCTTAATATTTGTCCTCCATCATACATACCTTTTACAAGCACAAAAATTGTGGGAGTGTAATCTGTTGTTGGCTTGGAGACTTTAGAGGCAATTTGGAAATGGAGAGGGACGCAGTTATTGCTATGCAATTGTGTGAAAATTGTCCAAATCTCCCAGAACAGCATTTTGTTTTGATAGTTGATTGCGTATTTGCTCTACTTGGGTTTGCATCCTAAAAGGAAAGTTAAATGTTCTCTGGTTTAGTTGTTTAAAAAGTGGCATTTACACGGATCTGAAATCACTTCCCAGGACTCAATTGCGGCACGACGCCTTCAGTACAGTGCTTACAGTAAAAGCTGTAATTATAAAAGAATGCCAAAAGACATCAAGAAATCCTTAAAGGATAGCATGAGCTTTTACTGCCCCCGCCTGAACTATGAGGCTGGCTTGAAAACCGCCATTAGGATGCAGAATACTGATTGTTGAGATGTCACTACTGCTGTCAGGGGACAACTGTTATAAGGGCCAGAAACTTACCGTGGTGTCCTTATTAATGAAGCCTTTCCGCACTTGACAAAAGCAAATAAAGATTGGGGACTTTTTTAATTAATAAAATATTATAAAATAGGGGAGGAAATCTCTTTTCATGCTGATCCACGTTCAGAACAGCAATAAGGGATTCTGCAGCAGTGCTTTATCAGGCAGATAAATCCCTTTTTTTTTTTTTGGTATAGCTCTCTCAACTCCCTATTAACTAATTCAGTATACTTTATGCCTATCAAACTGATAAAAGATTATTCAGAGGGCATTTAATAGCCTAATTCTTAAACTTTTCATTCACATTATCATTTCTGATTAGTTATAAAGGAGTTTTTACAGTAAGAGCAAAGCACTGCCAATTGTCTAATACATTTTGAGAAGCTGGCAGGCAGACTCAACTCGTCTGGGTCTGTTGCTGCTGTGACTTTTATCCGTAGCTGAGAAAACTTTTAATAACATTTTTTTGGGAACATTATAAAATATATATTTGTTGTTAACATTAATAAATTATGTCAGCTGTCAGCCTTCTAGTGTTAGAGAACTGGGGAATTAGTTCCATGTTTGACTTCTCAGGTTTTTTGTTGAGATATTTACCTCTGTGTGCATCAGAATTTAAAAACTGCACAGCTTTTCCACTAGTTAAAACCTTTCATTTGGTTGATTTTTACATATAATTTTTGAGTATTTTTTTTCCTACTTTATGTCCTTTCCCATTTGTTTTATATACATAATACACAAGGCTTTTCTTTTCATATAACCATGGACTTAGAGACCAAAAGTCTTGTTGTGTGCTTTTGATTTCTTTTTTTTTTTTTTTGACTAAGCATCTTTTTAGCTCAACAAACACTGATTCAGGATTTTAATGCATGTATTGTATAGTAAAGGGTGATTATGTCATAATTTCCAAACTGCATTTTCGTTAATTCAGATGATCTCTCATAAAGACCACTTTTTAACTGAAAGACCACACAGTTTATGGAACAGCAAACAATTAGCAGCTTTATTTCAGAAAGAAAGGGTTGGACACAGAAACTCCAATCAGCCCATTTCAGTTTCTTTTTTTTTTTTTTAAATAGAATTCTTCTCCCTCCTCTTCTTCTTACCAAACTGAATGGAGAATAGTATTTAGTATGTGTTCCTCAGATACAGTAAAAGTCAGACAACTACCCCAACCAATATACTATTGTTCTGTGTCAGTCTACGTTTTGTAGCAGAGAGGACTGTACAGGCAGAGTAATTACTGTTGATAGGCTTCATTGGTTTGGAGAAGAAATAGAAAGATTTCTAATTAACATCCTGAGATTTTTTGTACAACCACATATATTGAGATTTGTTGAATTTTCCAGCTTTTGAGTCTTTATTGTTATATTTTCAACTCCTTATCCTGAAGCAGGTGTGCCAAAAAACATTAACCTGTGGGGGTTTTTGTCTCGGGTTTTCCAAGGAGAAAGGGGATAGGATCATAAGGCTGAAACTGGGGCGTGAATTCAGATTTTTAGGGGTGTAAGGAAATCGGCAAGATTCACCAAACTAACTATAAATTTGTAACAATTGCTGACAGAGGAAGTAGCCTGAGTTCTAAAATATTCCCTGTTGTTGAAATGCTTTACCCATGCCAAAAAGAGTTCTTAGATTGTCCATAGTAACGTGTAGCCAGTACCTGACCTGCCTTGGCAGATTCATATGAGATCCCGTTCTGCACATTTTGGGGGAAAACTTGTACCGTCTGAGACGTTGCGACAATATTAGAATGGCAAATAAAGAGAAGAGTTAATTTCTCAGTCTTACAGACGATTCTGTGGAAGCACATTAGCACTACTGTGTTAACGGGGATCCCGCTGTTTTTAAAAATGATTGTTCGGAAGACAGTAGGAGAGAATTGTGAAGAGGAGGAAATCGGGTTCCCCTCAGAAGATGTTGCGAGCATGACACGGTGTAGCTAACACTGCTCATCGCTCCTAGATTTTATTGAGCCCTTCCTTGCAAAAGGTGCTGCAAACTTCCAAATATTTTCTTAATATCCACTTCAGGCTCTGTACAAGAATTTGCTGGAAGTTTTTCAGGCTTGGAAATCACATGTGAACCAGAAAGCAGATGTAGAGAAATCTCTTTTGTAAAATATAGATTTAACTGTGGGAAGTGTGAAACAGAGAAAGGTGTTTATTTACTCATGCAGCTTTCTCTTTATTGTGAGGCTAGCGCTAGAATGATTCTTAGATAAGTCTTTCTGCACCTCAAGTATTTGGCTGAATTTGTATTCAGGTCAACTGTACACCTCCATGTGTATTTCAAAAGGGTATTTCTGAATCAAATCCCAGGTTTCAGGAAATATTCTAGGCGTCAGTGAACACAACCATATTGGTTCAATAAATAAATAAATCAGGAAAAAGAAGGAAAATAAGTCACAGGTGTGGGTCTCTGCTACTTAAATAGCAGAGCTTTATCCTTAAGTACTTTCAATGTTGTGAGTTCATCAAAGCCCCCAGTAGCATTATTTGAAGGCTTCTCAGTACGGCTGCCATCAGTTTTGCCCATCTTCCAAACAAGCTTTTGTCACACTGAAAGGAAAAAATAAAATGTTGGTGGTGGGACACCATCAGATGAAAAGCTGGATGAGGATAAAAGTGTGCCAGAATGTGGAAGACCATAGGGCGTTCTACTTCTTGGCTAGGTAGAAAGAGCAACCTTAGGTAAAGGAGGAATGGATATTGGGTTCACAGAGCTGAAGATGGTGAGGGACGGGTGTTGCAGAGAGGAGATCATAGGAATGCATGTGGATGACAAACAAAGGGTCTTCCATTGGCTGCTGTGGGGTGAGTGAATAAGGAATTGGACCTTGCTAGGAGGTGGGCAGGATGGAATCCCTCAAGGTGGAAAGACTAGCATCTCCAGTTGGGTTGGTTAAACACATGGCTTTCAGACAAGCTATAGAAGACAGATCCAACAAAGATCCTCTCGTATACGCGGCGCACACTGCTGCCTCATTTAACTGTATGCTTACACATGCACGCAAAGTTTTTGTTTAGAAAAATAAGTCTCTGAAAGAGAGTGTGACATTGATTTGATTGTGTTATCTGCAGTGTGATTTAGCCCTGTTGTCTCACCACCTTACGCAAGAGCTGGACTAGAAATGGAAAAGCCCTGAAGCTTAACCAGCGTTCTCCAAGATGAAGGGACTAGATTTTCTTTCTTTTGACACAGACATTTTCAACCCATGGTCTCCTATCATAAAGGTTGCTGGGCTGATGCTGTCCAGACAGATACCGGGTGGATCTAGAACAGTCTTTAAAACATTTTAATCCCATGAAACATTTTCAGCAAGAGTGCAAATAAAATTCTTCTCCTAGTCCACATGCCTCATGCTGTTTCAAGGTTAAAATACGCTGGTTTATTTCATACCAACTAGATGAAATTTCAGAAGAGAGGTAGCATCTTTCAGCAACAATAAAGTCAATATTACATTCATAAACATTTTACTCTTTACTCTCTCTTACAAAAATGGAGATTATTCCAGAATGATAAAACTGGATTCTCATTTTACTAATTTTTGAAACTGTTGGTGTAGGGTGTTAGATGGCTATTCTACATTTATTGGCTTCCCAGATTGTGCACAACATGGTTTGATTGGAGTGATACTAAGATGCTGAGTTGGGTGCAGTAGTCAGAAAGCAAGTGTATGGCAAAACCCTCATTTCACTGACTTGAATGCAGCAAAATGTTGTCTTTCCTACACGTGCCAGAGGACACTGCAAAAGAACTCAATGATCTTACCTTTGTAACCAACTTTGAAGGACTGACTAATGCATTGCCGTCTTTGAGATTATTTGTTATGGTGTCTTCTAACAGTATAATAACAAATGGGCTTCAGAAAATGCTGTTCTCAATTAACGAGGCCAGACTCTGAAAATCGAGCTGGAAAAGTCCCAAATACCTTGCTGTGCAGTTGGCATCCCGAATAAGGCACCTTGAATCAATAGCACATTTTTAAATTTAGATACTGGGTAAGTGATTGGCTGAACACTGAAGGTGGCAGATCTGGAAACTTCCAGATGTGCACATCAGGTTCTGCATGGGTTGATCTCCATCGCTTTGCTTGCTCACAGAGATGTGCCAATAACTCAGAGAGGTACCCGCAGATCGCCATAACGAACCCTGAGCCCTTTAATTTTTAAGGGCATTAGCAACAAGAAATGTGGCCTATTAATAGTTATTTAAAAATCTATGTATTTTTTAATCTATTGGAATACTGAAAGCTTTCTTACTAAGAGCTGATATATGAGTGTTCTAATTCCAAGTAAATTGACTGAATTTATAGATTCATACTATTTGGATGAATGAAGCATTGTGCACTTTTAATTAATGAGCAAACATCTTTAATGAGGATACATAAACACTTGGGGGGCATGTTCCTAAGTTTCATCTTTTAATTTAAGCACAGTGGCAGCAACTGAAGGAAGCAACCAATTTGTTGCCGTGTTTTCTTTCCCGATAGTTCAAGATTATTAGTGCCCCAAACTCCAAAGTGATACTGATACATTAATCCCCTCTGAACAGGAAGGAGATCTATAATGTAATTTAAGAACCATGTACTTTAGGCCCATTTTGAATTGATTGATCCTGTTGTTCTTATCACAAACAATGACAACTGTTGAAAGTATAAAGAATTTGTGTAATTAGAGGCAAATTAATCAGGATGCATTTTCCTTCTGTGAAATACAGGAATGCTAGAGACAGTGCCTTGCTTTGTTACAGCGCTGGTACGGTTTTCAGCAGAAATATAGGGCAAAGATATTGATTGGAGTTCATTTTAGAACATTAAATACTGCATGTGCTACTTGAGCTTTCAGCACTGATTTAGAAATAGAAACACAACAGAGAGGCCAGTGCAGGAAAGCTACGCCTCATTTGTCTGCCGTGTCATCTGGTGTAGATCAGGAGCAGTTTCTGTAGTGTTCATGAAGTTCCACCAGTTTAAAAGGTAATATAAATGAGATCAGGACAAGCTCCATTGTATGTAATGCAAGAAGAGCAGTGAATTTAAATGATAGATTTATGCCAGAGCTGCCCTAGGGCAAATAAGAAGTACCTTAATAATGCAGTGTTTATTTTGAAGTATTTTCTTACAATTTTACTAAAAATATCCAAATAGCAGGGGAAAAAAAAGCCAATACTACACATGTTCAGCATTTAGGACAAGTTATTTTTGCAATAAGATTCTTGGCAGACTGTATCATTTTAGTACTTCACCTGTGACACTATAAATAATACATATTTATTTAAGTAGAGCTATTACACACTACTATTTCTATCGTACATAATTTACAGACAGTGATCTCCTAACGTGTATGTAATGTTCTCTATGAAAAGAAATGTTCAGAATAAAATTATTTTAAAGGAATGAAGCAGTTACTTAAACTGAATTGAATCGAGAGCTCCATTTTGAAGGCACGCATTGATAACTGCTATTTTGAAAGAAAAGTATTAACTTTGCTTTTTCAGCCAGGGAACTTTAGCATCGCAATAATTTTCCTTTAATAATTGGTGTGAAGCATCAAATAACAACAGAAAATATAAATGCTTAAGCAGAAGTGTGATTGCCCCTGAAACTTCAGAGATGCCCCTTGTATTCCCGATGATGTCAAGGTGTTTGGTCAGAAATAAATTTGTACGGATTTTGTGTACATTTTTATGCAAGTGGAATGGAACCCTGCCCCATATTACACTGAGATTGTAAGATCATCTTTGCGTCCATGACTAAACTCGGATAGGAAATCGTTTGGGAGATCTGCCTTCATGTTTCCTTGGGGGCAAATCCTCTTGAGAATACTTTTGCCACCGTGCTGCCTGTAATAGCGGTTTCTTGAGAGAGCAGAAGAGCCTTTATATTGTAAATCTGTTCTAACTTTCTAATCTCATGTGTAATGGACACATCCCTCTCTCTCTGTCTCTCGTCTTTTCCAGGACAGTTTGTAAAATGACTTGTATGAGGAATTAAATTCCACATTCCCTGTACAAATGTCCTTACACATAGTTGTCTGCTCCATGGCCTTTGTTTTATTATTCCAGCCTGATGCTTCCTATATTTTTTTTTATAAAAATAATAGGGGTTGTGTTGGGAGAAACACAACCAGCCTGATGCTTCCTATTATTTTTTCTCTTCCAGCCTGATGTTTACTATATTATTTTAGAAAAATAATAGGGTTGTGTTGGGAGAAACATGTTGGGAACAGGGCATCAGAAAGGAACAGTAAAAGTAATAGATTTTTAAGTATCTGTAGTATTTTATCCCACCCCTACATGTTGGGTTTTTAACTCCATTGTACTGTCTACTCTTAGCTACGTTTTCTGAAGTCTGGAATGTGGTATATGGAAAATTTCCTTTGAAAGCAGCAGCTGTGTTCTGCCAGGTTAAGCGTCAGAATGGGGTTGCATTCTGTGCCCAATCTCGTTCTCTTTAGCGGGGCTGAACTGGGTGTTATTCATTAAGGGACCAACCCAGAGTTCTCTGAAGTCGAGTGAACGTTTCCCATTGACTTTGTCGGTTTTGGCTCGGGCTCCAATGGCTGTTCTGTAGCCTTTCGTTAGGAGGATTAAAATGTACTCTTTCATTAGTTAAGTGCAAACTGATTTCCAAATGAGTCAGAATATATTGAAAGTAAAACTGACAAATCATTGGTATTGATTTAGACACTGTTAAACAGGAGCAGTGCTAACACACAAGGGTTTATTCTTTGTTACGACTTGCTTATAACCCCAGTTGATGGTAATGGGAATTACAGGCATGTCCAGAAAAGAATGTGCCCTTTGTAAATTCCCTATAAGCCTTAGATTAAGGAGCCACAGTTCTGTGAGAGTTCAAATACTTTTTCTGGTGCAGGCAAAACTTTCTGAGTTCTCCTGTCTCCTTTCTTAGCGATTCTTAGAAGGTAGACCTTTCAGAAAGAAGAGTATCCCAGAGCTATTCTCTTGCTGTTCCTTATCTCACAGGGAAGATGCCAGGAGATGGGCACAGTGTTTAATTAATAATTTGAAATTTAAGCAATTGGGAGGTCCCTGCGGACTAGAAACAGCCAATGTTGTTCCCATCCACAAAAAGGACGTGAGGGGAAGACCCAGGGAACTACAGACCTGTGAGTCTAACCTCAGTTCCTGGAAAAAATTATGGAGAAGATTATACCAGGTACCATTGAAAGTCATGTAAAGAATAATGCAATCATTACGTATGTAAACATGGGTTCATGAAGGGACAATCTGTTTAACTAATTTGATCTCCTAGGATAATGTCACCTGCCTAGTGGATTGAAGGGAAGGTGGTGAATGTAGTTTTTCTGGATTTTCAGATGGCTTTTGATACTGCCCCTCACAGCGTCCTCTGGACAAAGTGTCCCACTGTGGGATGAGCAGGTTTACGGTGTGCGAGGTGAAGAACTGGCTGAAGGGCAGAGCTCAAAGGGCTCTAGTGAATGGGGCTACATGTGGCTGTTGACTGGTCACCAGTGGTGTTCCTCAGGGATCAATTCTAGGGCCAGATGCAGGAGTTAATGCAGGATGTTGATGCAGGAGTTGAGTGCTTCATTAGCAAGTTTGCTGATGATGCCAAACTGAGAGATGCTTTGACTGTCATGAAGGACAGGAGGCCTTACACAGGAATCTAGATAGATTGGAGGATTGGGCGGCGATTAACGGAATGAAATTTAAGAAGTAAAAATGCTGGATTCTGCACGTGGGACAGAGTAATGCCAAGCACAAGTGCAATTTGGGAGAGTGGCTTTAACTCTTGGTGAGCCCTGAATTGGTCAGACTGTTTGACAGTTTGACTAGATGATCATTGTGGGTCCCTTGCAACTGAAATAGCCTTTTTTCTCATTACAGTGCTGTAAAATCAGAGACAAAAGGGATTACCAGAATAGGGTATAAATAAGACATAACTTCCGTAAGTATTCATATTTTCAATGCAATTATTGAGGATCCTCACCCCAGTCTTTCTGAAGAAACACTTTGCTTGGTGCCTTTGCTTACTGTAGTGTTCTACAAACCGTTTAATTCCCCAGCTACTGTGCTGTCCAGATCAGAAGGTTATTTGGTTCTTGTATTTCCAGGCATTTTCAGTTCACGCAGCACTGTACAAGGTGAAATGAGGGAGGGTGGGGGAAAGTGGAAGAGGGAAGGGTGAGAAAAGGGACCTTGGTATTGCTTCTAGGAGCTTACAGCTTAAACCAGACATAAAAAATGAGGTGTAAAATAAAATAACCACAGATAAAACACTATACAGTAGTCGAAACTGTTAGTGGATAAACGTAGCCATCTTTCTGAATAAGTTGTTTACAAATTGAAATGTTGATTAACCAGTGTTCCTAAGTTTGTTATGTTTCTGCCAAGAGTATACTGGTTTAAATACAAGACAATATTGGCAATGTGTAAGTTAGATGGAAACAAACTGACACCCTGGTGAGCCCTCCTAAGTCCACAAATCAAGCACAGTTTCCTACCTGTCTCGAAAACCACTCACATGACAAACGTAGTGTCATGCACACCCACCCTTTCTCTCATTAGTTTTGTGTTTATGGTTTCCAACTCATTAATAATAGTAACACATAGCTTGTCTTCCTCTAAATGTAAGCCAGCTGCTGTTAAAAAACAAAATACTGTGCTAGTGGGGTTGGGCTATGCCATGTCACTCACATCTCACACTGTGATGTGGCATGAATGTGTCCATCAGGATTTGTAAGCAGTGATCTGCTGACAACGGCAGTGAAGCAGGTCAGCTGAAATAAAGCAGGTACCGGGAGATGCCACTCACCACCCTGCTCCTTACCAATGCCCACGGGAGGTTAAGGCAGAGTGTGGCCATTTGTTTTCTTCTGGGACATTACTGCTCTATGGGGAGTTGAGGGAGGAACCCATCATGGGAAAGGCGTGGAATATGAACCCACTGATCACCCCAGATGTTTCCCACAACTCTGAAATTCTTCATGTGCTAATAGTGGCATCATTTTCTCTTAATTTCATTTATCTCTAATGGTAGGTTTGGGGCTTGATTCAGTGTTTGCTTCTTCCTCAACCCTATTGCTGAGCCTAAGCTACCATCAAATTCATAGACTCCCAGAATAGTTTGGGTTGGAAGGGTCCTTAATGATTATCAAGTTCCAGCCCTCCTGCCCTGGGCAGGGACACCTCCCACCACACCAGGTTGCTCCAAGCCCCATCCAACCTGGCCTTGAACCCCTC
>JAOQGH010000032.1:73942013-73979837 GCA_025769975.1 Gallinago jamesoni | reverse complement strand
AGGGATGGGGCAGCCACAGCTTCTCTGGGCAACCTGGGCCAGGCTCTCACCACCCTCAGAATAAAGAATTTCTTCCTGATACCTAATCTAAATCTCTCCTCTTTCAGTTTAAAACCAAGTTCCTTCCTTTGTCTGTTGCCTACATCTGGGAACACCAGAAATCCTTAGGTACCTCTCTTGTCTGTTTTTAAAAGTCTCTGACTGTAAAGAAAAAAAAAAAAAAAACCACAACACAAACATACAAACCAAACAAAACAAAACAAAAAAAACAGCTTTGAGGAACATATCTGACTTCTGTCAAGGCCTTGTGGGCACTAACCAGCCTTCTGTCCCAGCCCAGCCTCCCCCATGCAGCTCAAGGACACTTTTACTTTAGTCCAGTGCTGATCTCCACAGGATAAGCAGAGAAGAACTCAGTTGGCTTAGCAGAAAAGAGTCCATGTGTGATTAGCATCTCCCCACTACTTTGCCACTGTGACAACCTTGGAGTTTGAATGATGGTATAAAAAATCACTTACAGATTTTTTTTTAATATATTAATTACATTTCATATTTAGAGGAGGACCTGGTAAGCATTGGGGCAAAAGCCTTTCTATCTGTGCCATATACTCTTCAAATACTGATGTATGGCAAGGGGGGATCTTACCCTCCAGTTCCTTTACTCTCCTGGATACTTTGCAGATTTGTAGGAAGATCATATTACATTTTCATTAGACTGAAGAAGTGTTTTTCAATCCCTATAAAAACAATTAATATTTAAAACTTAAATGCATGCACTATTAAAAAAAGTGAATGAAAGAACTGTTGGTGTTCACAGAGTATATGGAGGTTGAACAATCAATATCTGTGTTTGAGAAGAAAGATGAAATGCATCTATGAGGACGTAGCCTCCAGCATTTTGTGATCATTCCATCTGTATTAATTTAAACATTTATATTTTTTTATTAACTTGAATTGTTTTCTACAGAATGTTTTGGTTGCTCTTTTTTTTTTGATAGGTTGAACATGTCATACAAAGCACAGTACAAATCCCATAAACATTCCCCCATCTGTTAGTGGGCCTTCCTCAGATGAGGTTTAACTTTTAAAATATGGTTTCGAGGGAATTGCTACCATTTGTCTGACTTGTCATGACATTTCAGTGATTGAGAGTTTTTTGTTTCAGAGACAAATGAAAATCCACCAAGTAGGATCCACTTTGCATATTCTTCTGAGTCACTCTGCCCTTTGCTGGGGGAGGGCAAACGAGTTTTGCCATTCTGTGGAGCCTCAGCACAATAAAGTCGACTGTTACAAAAACAGGCTTTTGAACTTAGAGGATGCCAAGTGGTGAAATGACTCAAATACCAATAAGCATTATGCGGAAACGTTGGCAGCCCGGCTCCAAATGACCAGCATTGTTCTGCTAAAAATGTTCCCATGATGGCTGTGAACTTGTCCAGTGCCGCATCAGGTTGGTTTTTATTGAAATCAGTGAACTATTTTTTTTCCCCCCACCTCTTTCCAGTTTGTGTATAATTGAAGCAGAGATGTTTGGACATCTTATAATGTGGAAGATTCTTTAGATTTCATAAATAGTACATCATCTAATTCGTCATGGAATTTGTTTGGCAATACCTCCCACATGACATCTTGCTCGACCTAAAAGAAAAAGGAATTATGCTGCCAACATAATTATCCTTTATTTCCTGATGCAATAATTTAAAAAAAGAGAGATGACATGTTCTGTGAGCTTTCTGCAGGGAAAATAATGATATCACTGACTCAAAATGAGATCCTCATTTGAGTTTTTTATTAATTAACATCTCTATATCGGGAAGAAAAATACTTTAATACAGCAAGTGGAACTAGTATTGAGTAATATCCTTACAACAAAGACTAATTATATTTTCTGTGAATTTTTAGGTTTTAAACTGAGTTAGGTTTGTCACGTTTTTCTTTATTGCATTGTTTTTCCCAAACATAGTAAACATTATGTTGATGTTTTTTAGAAGTATGCTACCTTGTTCCACATTCTGATACTTGCAAAAATGAGATATATTTTCCTCCATGCTGCTTGATTAGTGGACTAAAAACCAAACATGGTTTCAGTAGTGATGACAAAATATGCAGTGCTCACAGAATGATTATTTGCATAGATTTCAATATTTTCAAAGAAAAATTGTTACTTTGCAGAGTCAAATAAGAAAAGATAACAGAAAAAGTCATAAGATTATCAAAAGCTGTAAAATAGGAGTTAGAAAATAAGCTGCTCAGATTTATGCTTCTGTATCAGCAAAAAAATGAAAATGAAAACATTGCCCTTGTAAAACTAATATATATGTATTAAAGAAAAGGAGAGAAGGAAGATAGTAATTTAATATAAAAGTTAAATGCATAAGAGTTTTTTATTTATTAGTATAGCTTGAATTTATGCCAGATATTAATGGTTTAAAATCATAAATTTTAGGAAAGCTTTAGGCATCTAACACTTGCTGACAGTGCTTAGGGTTCGTAGAAAGCCAGTGAGAAAAGGAAGGTCCCCATTTCCACCGGGACTTCTGCAATGGGACATGTAGGTTCCTCACTTAGTCAGGCACAGTAAAGCCCTCAATTCTATAATCAGTTCCAGGGAGACTAATCCTAATGTGAGATGAATTAAACACAAATTGTGTTCCTGATAGGATAAAGGTAGAAGATTTTCCTAAATCACTTTTCCATTTCAGTAAAATTAATCTGTTCCACATATGATAATGCATTTTATATGATTAAAAATTAAGGCTTGGTTAATGCTTACACTTTTTTTTACTAGGGAAAGCACCCAATCAAAACAATTTATCAATAAGTGAAGGCAGAGACCTTTATTCTCCTTCACTACCAAGAATCTCTTTGGTCCCTTACTTTCTTTTCCTAAAATTCCCATAGGATTCTTTGGACTAAAAAAAAATGTTAAAAGACATCTTCACGACAGCTGTTTGTCCCTGTTTTCTGATCCTCTGATTTCAAAAAAAAACTGCAAGACTTTCACTGAGACTGTCACCAGTGTCTGTTTGTTACACAAACATGAGGGGATCAGATAAATTCATCCTGTGGAAAGGACCAAGCAGCAAGACACCGATTTAACAGTCAAGTGGCAGAGATCTCACAAGCCAGGTCACAAAGCATCTGACTCTTCTGTGCAGCTTGTCTTAACAGTGCAAATAATATAAGTGAAATTTCTGGACTTTTTTTTTTTTTAACTTGATGATAGAAATCCAAAACCCTTCTTTTCTCTTTTCATGTTACTGAAATCCCCCAAAGTGAAGTTATTTTCTCCTGAGAGAGACCAACTGATATGCTGTATCCAGTGAAAAAAAAAAAAAAAAAAAAATATAAAAAAAGAAAAAATAAGAAGAGATTGTTCAGAACCAGTGCTTAGGGGTTTGCTTATAGGTGTCATTGTGTCTCACATCCCTGCTGTGAAAATCAGCTTGCATTTGAATGTGCATCTTGACCCATAAATGTCACCCTGGTCCACTGAGCATCTTGACTTCAACATTTCCTGTTGTAAAACGGACAATGGGACAACACTTCTTTTTTTCTGAAGGAGGGACCGGTGTTACAATGTGTGCATGTGTGCAGTCAGGAGAAACTGCGGCAACTCGGGATTTAAAAGCATGTCATTGGCCACCAAGCAGGAGATCACAGGAGAACCAAGTTGCTGGACAGTTTTTTGAAAAACGCAGGGATTATCATTTCTGTTTCCAAGCCACTTCTCCTTTTCACAGCCCCTGAATCCTTCTCGGTCTCTCTCCATCAATGGCTCCACGACGTGATGTGCTTGTAGTAGAGCACGTCCAGCTGCCTGGTCGAGCAAGATGCCTTTGAACGATGGAACAAGAATGTTCCTGCGCACACATTATTTATGTTGCTAGCCATTTCTTAATTACGTGTATTTTCTAGCATAAAACATCTTAACATTAGGCTTAGAAACTGAAATTTGCCCTGAGAAAACACCGAAGTTTCATGTGGAATAAAAGGAGTTCCAGCTTTAATATCTTTGATGTTTGCATAACAGCTGCAATTGTTTTTAAGAAGAAAAAAAAAAAAAAAAGGCAAAAGCATTTTTACTTTAATTCCTTGCCTTTTCTGTTCTAGAGGATATTTACTAGTTATGTCCTTCAGGGCATTGCTTCACCACCAGAAATAACCACACTTCAATCAGATTGCCAACATCAGTCCTTCAGTTTAACGCCAAAGTGCACGATTCTGTTACTGTGGGAGACAGAACCTGTTGTATACCTACAAGACTTCAGAATTTTAAAAACATTAAATGTTTATAGTAGTATTTGTACACATTCCTGAAGGCATGGGCAGAGGATGCTGGTTCTAAAAATGTTCGTGAGTTTGCTTTTAGAAATTAAGTTTGACTCTGATTTGAATTAAATTATGCAAAGACTGATATTGTCTTTTCAAGATGATTTAGCATTATTTAACAGTCATTTAAATATTTCACTTGCTCAAGTACCAATTTTCACGCCATTGCATCAAAGCAATATAGATTATATTTTTATCATAAAGAATGATCAAAAAGATCAAAATACAGACTTTTTTTCCTTCCAGTTCAAAATACAGACTTTTTTTTTCCTCCAAATGTAGGACAGATGGTTCAATTTTAAAAATACCAAACAGCGTCTCCATTTTTTCTGTATGCCTGTGTATGTATAGGTACCAACCTGAATGTCAGCATATCTTTTCTTCCACTAAAAAGTTACTTTAAATGTTTTTGATTGATCTTTTTGCAATGATCAATACTATTACCTAAAGAGGATTTAAATATGAGCCCAGGGAAAACCTTTATTCTTAAAATATGCATCGTAAGTACAATATCTGGTGTTTTCACAAATGTCTGCATTGGGACAGCAACACTAGAACCTTGATGTGATGTACAAGAACCTGAGAGGAGCCCTGATATAAATGTCATCTCTTATCAGAATCTGAAATTTGATGATTAACACCAGTACCTTATGCGCTGAGACGTTTTCATAGATATTCTCAAAAGCAGTATTGAATTGTTTGATAGATCTCATTAGAGCACTTTGATGTCTCCATTCTTCATATTCAGAAGATAAAAACCTCAGGTTAGGATAGAGCTGGTTAAATGGAGATACAAGAGGATATTGGGGAAAAAATGGTTTTGTTTATGGCTGCTTAGAAAAGATGACATTCACTAAGAGAAGCAGAAAGATATAATTGAACTAAAACAACTAATTGTATATCTAGGAATACTTTGATAACAGGTAGGAGTCTGTTTGGCTACACACATACTGATTTAAAGAGTATTGCTCATTCAGACTGAGAGAAATTAATCAGAAAATGGAAGACAAAATATCTGTGCAAAGGAAAGGAAATAATTTACCAATAAATCATAGAACAGTGCTAACATGAATAACTAAAAGTGATTCATGCACTGTATAGAAAACAGCCTTTTGTGGATTGACAGTTACAGGAATAAGAGAGAAAATATTCACCATGATGTAGTGTCTTTTTACCATTAGTTGTTTTGCAGCTGATTACTTCTAAGAACATAATTAAAGAGACAACAGAGCACTGGAGACCCTTTTTTTTAAAACTGTAACAATTGTGTGCTTTTAAAAAAAAATTCAAAAGAGATAATATCACATGCTCATTCTTTTTTAATTCTGCCAATTATTCAAGAAAATACTTGTATTTTTCACAATTTTTTCCACCAATAAAACTAAAACTCCTTTTATATCCTGGACGTAAATATGAATCTCCAGAACTTGTACGGCTTGTAAGCAAGCTTTAGTGTCCCTACAGTGGTGTCTTTAAAAAATACCAGTATTTATGTGGCAGGTAATTGATGTAGAAACAATGAATTCTGAACTATTGAGTCTTAATAAAGACTACCTGCTTCATAAATGCTGCTGTTACTATCTTTTTGAAATATTAGTTGCACTTTTATATATCCACATTGATATAATAGGATGACTGCATTCTCTTAGATATAATATTATAGAGCATTATTTATAACCAAACTATTATCTATAAAAATAAAAGCCTTCTGATCCATTCTAGCTATGGAATAACAAATAGGAATAGTGTACTTTTAAAAATATATCTACATGGACATTTAATGTGCAATTTAGCACACTTAGTACTCCAAGCTCAATTCATTCTCTTTAAAGTTTTACTTCAAAACAACTTCATTTTTTTAAGTGACTGAATTAAAGCTTTTTAGTGTTTCCTGCAATCTCCCAAAGCAGAAATAAAATCAGTTTTAATTTATTTTATTTGCTAACACTGTGGATATAATTATTGCTGCAGAGTCTTTTTAATTGTTTTCAACTAGGTGCTTGTCTTTAAGTTGCAATAGACTTCTAATTCTGCATTGTTGATATTCCCTTGTTAATTTTGACAAAGCATCATAAATCCAGGTATTTAGGCTTATTGAATTTTGAAATGAGGTGATTAGTTGGAACATGGATGAATGAACCGATGCAAAGCAAAATGAATTTTATGATTTACTGTCATTTACAAGTTCCTTTGGAACCATTATGCGCAAATTGTAAAATGTATTAAGAGGTAAGATATCACAGTTATAATCAACAATGCAAAATTTTCTCAAAGAAAAGAATTCAAGCAGTCCTCCAAAAAGAGTAATTGTTGAGTAAGTGTTTATTATACGCAGTTAGTTTTTATTATAGATCATGCTTTTACACTCCAACATATCAGTATGCAAAAAGGTATCTTAATAGATTTTCGGTAGCAGCCAGGAATGTTAAAGTTCCAAAGCTGTTAACATTATAATTTGCTTTCAAATATTCATGTGCTTTAGAAGAGGCATAGTTAGGATGAAATAGCCCATTCGTCAGTTTTTACTTAAAGTTTGTAATAGTTATTAGCTAAAGGTAACAGCAAACTACACTAATGTGTGCCCTCGATGCCTGTTCTTTGATATTTCTAGGAGCCTGGTAATTTTTTTACTAGGTTTGACAGCAAAAGGGTTTCAAATTTTACCTGCGTAGTACAAAATGCTAATACATGTGCAAATACGAAGTAAAACACAGTTGCGTTGTGCTTTTATTTCCAATTAAATAAAGACTTGAGTTTAATTATTAGAAAAGAGAGAGATAACCTAGATGTACATTCAGAAACTGAAGTTTTAAAGTCAGAGAGCTTGAACTCCAAGAGCTTTGTAGCTGCTTATTTTTTATTTTAATTTTAGGCACAGTCTGAACATAAAGGACTTCCAGACATAAGAGCCCCAAGAGCTGTTTCTCTGTTTGAATTACAATTCAAAGACCAAAAGTTTCCCTGAAACTTGAATGAATTGCTGCAGGCCTCTGGGAAGGCAAATGATGAGAACCCCGTGTAGCGGTTCTCCTGGGCTGGTGGGGGAAAACATCAGATCAGGCTCTGCCTATTCTTCTGATTACCTGGGTTCCTATCTGCCCTAAGGTGGGATGTGCAAGAGTTCCACGCTTTCTTGCTTCTCTGAACCCTGGGCCAACATCAAAGTTAGGTAAATCATTCCAGATTTGCATCCTGCCCTTTTTTCCCTACAAAGCCAAATAACTCTAGATGAAATTTTAAAGAGTAAATCTACCTTTAATCTAGTTAAATTCTAAAAACCTCAGAATCTTAATGTGCAACATTTGCTGACGAGTTTCAGCAGACATTTATAAGCATTTATAAGAAGTCTTCTGGTTTATATTTTAATCATCCCGTTGAATGGAAGTCCATTGACTTCAACCATTTGAATACAACCATTTGACTTTTCACAGATTAATAAAAAGATTTGTCCTCATTTACAGAAAATAGTGCTTATAAAAAGATACAGAAGTTTCTATGCAAAAGTTATATTATAATTTTGTTTTCAAATGTCCTAGTTTTGATACCTCATAGCAGAAAACTGATTTTTCTCTCTTGCCATATGTAGTGTTCCTAATTCCGCATTTGCTTTCCTGCTTTGTTTAGCTCCGTGTAATATCGTCTTGATATATGTGCCATCCAACAGTAAATACTGCGTGGATACAGAGCAAACTCTGGTTGTAGCATGTTCAAAGTCTTACATTGTTCTCTGTGATAATTACAATGTGATTTTCCTACCTACAAACCCTAATATTTAGCTTGAGGTCTTTGCTGCTGGAAGCAGGGAGGAGCTAATCCTTACGGCACAGGACTGTGATATAAACACAGCATTTGATCTTCTGAATGGCTCCATCTCTTACCCTTGGGATTAACGGAATCAAATTCTTTGGCTCTGTCTGGGGTGGGACCAGTACCCCAGCCCCAGATCTGTGACTTTCACTTATGCCATTTAATTAATGCCACTGTAGATATTATTGACCTGGAATCTGTGCCACCCCTACTATTCCCATGCTGGTAATATGTGGAGACATGACAGACAACAGCAGGGTTGTTCCTCTTTGCAAAGCAGAGAGGGGTCATGAGGGAATAATACAAATAAGGTATGTGATTTTCTCTATTGCAGGGAGTTTTATTGCACATACTTTTTTGACTCAATTTTTTCCTGCCTTTTATTCACAATGAGATGAACTTCACTGAACCTGCAGTACACTGCATATATATATCTATATATGGATTCTGGTAGAACAAACCCATAAGTTTATATGCACCTTTACAGCAAACAGGGCTCCGTTGGAAATAGACATTCACATTCTTTGCATTCTTCCCTTTGTGAGGTTATGGCTTCACAGTTTTATATTTAATAAAACTTTGTGGCAGGAGAGTTATTTTGTCAGTTAAGGAGAGGTGACAGAATCTCTGCCCGATGAAATGATCAGATATAGTTCCCACAGGGAACAAAGATGCATTAACAGGTGTGAAAGCAATTACGAATAATCTTGAAATTGATGTTTTGTTTATTTTTATTTTTCCTTGTGCCTGCGTTGATGTTTTTTCAGTCAACTGTAACTTCAAGGTTTGATTTGAAGCTTTTGCTCTAGGTTTCATTTGGTCACATTTACCTACACTAATGAGTAGCTAATGAGAGTCCATACTGTACCAGAGAATACCTTTAACCCTGCGAGTGGGTTTACTTTACAGCTATTTACCTTGAGGCTTATCTCACCTTCACAATGCTTTCCTACAAGCCGTCTGATGCTAGCTCGGTGGTGATAAAGTCACTTTGAAAACTTCAGGGCTTGTAATAACCCCACACACCTTTTACAGCAAAGTGCAGGATGTTGAGCCTCGCTGCTGTTTGAGGATAAAAATAAGAGGTAAATATTCCAGCTACTGAGGAATGATCCAGTGTTGAGTCAGGTGCACAGTTCCTTCAGAGCTGGATTCTGGCTTATCCAAATGTAGACTCTTAATTACCTGTGTGTGAGGCAAACATGCTCTAACAAGAGCTCTGAGGTTGCGTTTTAAACACCTTGACAGAAAACATGGCTTTTTTTGGTTTTTTTTTTTATTCAACCTTTGTTTCAGAGGTGAAAACTGTATCATTATATTTAATTGGCTACCTGCAGTTCATTAGCGGCAGCATCATTAAGTAATACGGGAACATTTGTAGTGGTTAATCTTTCAAGCATTTAGCATTCACGATGACCTCGTTAAAAGTAACAAAGGTCAGGCTTCAGTTCACCAGAGTCACCCGTTCACCAAGGAGACTAGCACAGCAAAGTAATCTCTGCGTGTCACTTCTCATTAATCATGCTACTTCCCTCTTCGTGAAATTCCAGCAGATAATTGTTCCTAAATGCGATTTGCAACACCCCGCGCCGTGGTTGAAGGACCAGAAATAGGCAAACAGATAAAAACATTGTTTAGCTTGCAGGCAGCAAGTGTTTGCTATTCAAAGGTACATCATGCATAAACATTGATTTAGCCATGAGCTGACACTTATAAAGCTTTCGCTGTTTCCAGGAAGCCCTGTGGTCAGGCTAAGTAATAGCCAAGGGCAAGTGTTTTTACCTGCTTAGCAAGGTTAGATTTTATATAAATTGTCTGATCCTGAAATAAATCAGTTTTCATAATGTTGAGCTGCTTCGGCATTGCCATAGGTCACAACGGAGTGCACTAAACGAAACACTTGCACGTGCGGTCGGAAATGTGTTCCCATGTAAGTTTGCCTGTGACGGTATTGGATAAATATTTCATTAAAAACAAGAATTCACTTGTTTTTCATTTATCCCAGAACTTATTTGCATGTGTCTTCTCTGTGCTATGAAACTTCTAGGATGAGTTTATCTTCGTTTCCATCTGCGCCTTGTAAACTCCAGTGAAAGACAAACAGTTTTAGAAACACACCAGTGGAATTCCGTGGAAAAAGACACTCGCATGTTTGTCACGTGGCCCAAAGATGCAATTTTATTGAACACCTGGCCAACTTCTCTTCTGTCACAAGAATGCAGCTGGTAGAATTTTCAGAAATTCCTCTGTTGTTCAATTTTATTGCTCCTGGCGGAATGGAATCACATTCTTCTATTTGTGCAAAATCTTAATCGTACTGATCTGCCTGTTCAGAGAATTAGAGAGAACAGCAAAGTAAACTGTAGCCTTAGTGTGAATGTTTTAGCTCAGTCACATACATTGCAGAACAGAACAACTGGTAGGGAAAGTGGGTTTATTCATGGCTTCTTCAAATGGGTTTAACTTGCGACTTACAGAAAATAAACTAATACAAAGTCAAACAAAATTCAGCAGCCAACCCTACTCATAAAGCACATCTTAAATGTGTACCAGGTAAGAATTTACAGCAGTACAGTTTCTTCAACATGTAGTTTTCAAAGGTTTTTTGAAATACATTTCTGTTGAAATAAGATAGAAATTCATTCTTATTATTCTCAGGCTTCTTATTTGTAGATATAAGTTGCTGTAGAGTCTGGCCAATTCTTGATTATTCAGAGTAATAATACGGCATAATTCAGTTAAAGCAAAAGTATTGACAAAGCAAAACCATATAAACTAAACTTGAAGAACATGTAATGAGGGAATGGGAAAAAAATTCTTAACATCTGCGAATAACTTATGTGATAAATGATTATGAAAAGTCTTCATTTAAATGATAAATAGGGTCAGTGTGTACAGTGTGATCATTTGCATTGCAAATGTTGAATAATGGTTCCAGATCGTACATTCTGCGGGTACCTACTGCTTTTGACTCGAGTCTAATTTAATCTAAGCCATCAGAATCGGCAATAGAATTAAACAAACGTAAAGTCATAGAGCTATAACACAAAAATACCGCTTGACATTAATAATTCAAATATAAAATAGCTTTCTAGAAGTGCACAGAACACAGTTTTCTCAATATGGCATTTCTAAGTATAATAACAGTATTTTCATTTGAGGTGATTTTGTTGACGTTCCCCAAGTGCCTTTATTTGCGAAAACTCTATCCTTTTTCTAACATTGGACCATGACAAAATTTACATCACTCCAGGCTTCCAGCACTAGACGTGGTTTTGCACTTAGCATCCTTCATCTCCACACTAATTTTAATGTTGAATGCGGTCCCTACCAGCTTCAGTTGATGCCCTCTATTGTATTTTTGTATTAGAAAAGAAATTGGACAATTAATCTCTATCCCAACCTATGAAATTCTATCACATCTCTTTTCCACTGCCTGAGAAGTCCTGGCTTACGTAGTCTTTTCTTGTATGGGAGCATTCTTGAATGGTGTCCAAATGTGATACTGCTGCAGTATTTAATTCCAACTTAAATACCATCTGCTTGTAGAATATCATCTGCCAACATTTCTCTCCACCACTTAATAAGAAAGGTAGTACCATCTAAATAACAAGAATAGGTTCTCAGGTAGTTTGTGATATATGTCTCTTGGCTTCTCCAGCAATCGGTATATTCAGTATTATTCAAAGGGGCTGTTCTTGGCTTTTATGTGGAGGGGTGAGGGCTTAAAAGTTTATATTTTACAGCCTAGAACATTTTCTATATTGTTCATTATCTGCTTCGCTTTTCAACCTGTGGTCAAGCAGCACGAGTGGCTTTAAATGAAGTGCTGTATTTCTAAGAGGAATTAAATTAACAGCTATCTTATGTAGCGTAAAGGAAAAGGGCAGGAAGAGTTGGGAGAGTTTGGATTTTTGTTTGCTTTTTACATATTATGTTTTGAAGATACCTGATGATTCTCAAGCACTATTCTTCACAAGTAGGCGAGGTTAAAAAAATCCAACTGAATAGACAACCAGGCAATAGCTGGCTGAATAGTTCTGTCATTCACTTATTGCTTTTGACTTTATGGTATCTGGAAAACTGAAGGTCAGAGGTGAACTAGAAGGTGCTTTCTTTCATAAATGGCTTTCGGAATAGATTTCCTAAGGCTAATTTAAGGCATCTTAATGTGAGTTGAAATGCTTATATGAATAAGGACTGCCCACACCTGCCCAGTGTGGTGTGCTCTCTGCAGTTCATATATATCTGTATATAAGCATACAGTTCTGCAGAGCTGAACTTTTTCCCATATATACACCCCAAATACACATTACAGAATTATAATATCTTTTGCTAGTATAATACAGAAGATTGAGTCTATATTAAATGAACTTCTTACCATGGATTCTTTTAGATACTCAAATTGTATATGGTTCAAAAAAACAAGCTTGGCAAATCAGAGAGAGAAAAGTATTAACAGTTAGGAAAGGTCACTGAGGATGACACCTCAGGTCTGAGGGACGGGATGTCCTCCAGAGGGACCTGGACAGGCTGGAGGTGTGGGCCCATGTGAACCTCATCAGGTTCAACAACGCCAAGTGCAGAGTCCTGCACCTGGGTGGGGACAAGTCTGGTGTCAATAATTTTATTTCCTACTTCTCCTTCTTGAATAACCAGACAATGCTACTTGTCAGTAAGTAATCTTGCGTATTTATGTCCCTGCGATACAGTGAAATTTTTGAATATCTAATAGGTAAACTTTAAAGACATTTAAAGCTTATAATGATACAGATGGCATTTTAGATGGGAATGCAGGAGCAGGTAATATGTTAAATGGTTCTGGGCCTATGGAACGTGAACGACACTTTAGGCCAAGTTCTATAGACTACCTAGTTTCTGCGTTCTTCCATGACCACAGAAGCAATTTTTATCTGAGAGGAGTGAAGAAGGAATATTTTTAAAACACCAGTAAAACTAAGATTTTGGTGAAGTGAATGATGGAGAAGAGATTATGCGTAAGGATCTGAGGGTGCCAAGTGTCATAATATATGTGGGCAGCCAGAAAATGCATGGCATCGTTTTAATGCTTTACAAGATGGTCGGGATGCGTGGAACTGATCTGCATTCCCAGCATGACAAAGATACTACATATCCAGGTGGATATTGAAATAAGATAGGCATAATTGGAAGTTTTATCCATAGCTTTGGTATTTATTAAATACTCCTTTAAATTTTTAACCATTCGTATTGGGATATCCATGTGTTTCATTAGGAGCTACATTTACATGGTGTCTTGGTTCTCCCTCTGTCCTGATACGGTAAATCTTTCTCAGAAAACCGTAACAACAGTGGAAAAAAGTCATCAACAGAGAGAGCCTGACATTTGCATAAGTGGCTGAATGTACTTAGTGATATAGGAGTGTCAGAGAAACCCTGGGTCTGATGTTACTGATTGGGGCCAGTCTTTTCTCACTGGCACCCAGTGACAGGACAAGAGGAAATGGGCACAAACTTGAGTATAAGAAGTTCCATCTGAACATGAGGAGGAATTTCTTTCCTGTGAGGGTGGCAGAGCTCTGGAAGAGGCTGCCCAGAGAGGGTGTGGAGTCTCCATCTCGGTAGACATTCAAAACCCTCCTGGACACGTTCCTGTGCAGCCTGCTCTGGATGGATCTGCTCTGGTAGGAGGTTGGACTAGATGATCTCCAGATGTCCCTTCCAACCCCATATCGTTCTGTGGTACTGCTGTAACCCTGTTTAGGCTGATGGCCCTGGAGAAGAGAGGAAGGGTAGAAATACACTGATGTAATCTTGTTCATTGTGCTTATGCTAATTAGTAAATGCAGCCAAATCATAAAAAGACTGAAAATGAGTTAATTAGTATTTAAAAGCAACAGAATCAAATTAAAACTCACTTTTAAAGACAAAACGTTCCTTGACATTCCTTTAAAAAGATAACACAAATCTGCATTGAATTGTCAAGGGCCTGGAAAATAAATCCTTGGACTACAACCATTTTTGGTTAAGTTGAAAGAAAGGAACTGAAGAATTCAATGCAATTTCTATCAAAACTTCTCTGTTTGATCACATTTTGAATAGAACTTCAATTTGGTGTCCTCTAAGTGGGAAATTTTAAAGATACGGTCCAGAGAAGGAAACAGTGACCACAGTGTTGATAAAAAAGGTGGCTTGAAATGATTCAAGGTTAATATGTTCTTGTGGTTTTGATTCAGCAATTCAAAGGCAGAAATATCTTTTTGATTCCTAAATAGTACCTTGTCAAAATAAAAGCAGTTGTGCTCATTTCCTAGAATTTCTAAAATACTTTCATAAAGTAAACAAACAAACATTTTTTTCTATCAAATTTAAATAGCTACATTTGTTTTAAAGGGGAACAATACAATAATGAGAGTATTTCTACTCTCATTAGATGCTATAATCAAAGATTTTAACAAGTATTCAGAGAAGCATTGAAATTTTAATATAAGAACTAATAAAGAGAATTAAGCATTTCCATAGGGACAGTGAAAAAAGTCCGATGATTTCTTTTGTTTTAATCTACATTTTTCTTACCTTCTCTGCAACTCGAAGAACAGCTGCCATCTTCATTTTTAGGGAAAATGTGTTGAATAGTATAGAAGTTCCTCTAGAAAAATGTCTCACTTTTGGCATTCATCGGGTGGAATTTTAGGCTTTTTGGGGTATAATGCCCCTCAATTAAGAAGCAGCTTGCACTGACAGGCAAGAGCCATATCAGCTGGGTTGTTGCAGCAGTTTCCCAGGGCAAGGGAAATTAAACCTGCAACCTATCTTTTATTTTACTTTAATAACTATTAGAATCATGAACTTTTAATAGCAAGTGCTCTGTACATTATTATCGGACACTCAAAGTCTTCATACCTTGGGTTATCTCTAAAAATATGAGCCATTCTGCTACAATGATATGGGGATATGTTTCACACTAAGGACATGTTTACTTGAAAAAATCCAGGTTTATTTTAGGTGCAGATAAAAGTCATTTCAGAAGAGGTAAATGAAAGACAGAAATTATTTCTGTGACACAAACACATACAAAATTACTTTCTGCGATTAAAAACACACACAAAGGGAGAAGTTATCTATTTCATTCAAAAATGAAAAATAAAAATGCATGGATTTGTATTAAAATAATATTTAAAAATTTAAGTATTTTTTCAGATGTATGTGGAACAATGCATTAATATTATTATATAAAAGAAATATCCACTGAGCCTGTACCTGGATACATTATTTATTTAGGATATTTATTGATGTCCCTTGCAAACTAATTTGTGGTTTTGCTTCTCTTGTAAATTATAAGCTTATCAATAGCCCGTAAAAATAAATAATGTCTCCAGTCAGTTCACTGGATAGCAATTATTTATCCAAGATCTCACTTCAGCTATGGAGTTGTAAAAGGTATACTACTGTAACAACTGTAGTAATTACTTTAATTATACTGTAAATAAAACAGAACTTGCCTGTCCAGTTTTTCTTTCAGATTTCTCTAAGGGCTGTAATGATTTAGAGAGCTTTCACCGTACTGTGGTGGCAAAGTATATTTTATTCATTTAAAACCTATTAAAAAGACAACTGCAGAAGTATAAAACCACACTGTACAAACATCAGAATTATACAATAAGTAGCTTTCCATCAGCAAACAGTATAACATTATGTAAAACTTTCTTTCCCACCAAACAAAAAATCTATTTTCTATGGTGTTTCTTTCAGTTTTGGATTATTAATACACATTCTTCCTAACTTTGGTGGATAAACAGACTTGGCTTGTTTAGCCATTGCTGATACCGCGACTTAGAGCTTTGATTTGATTCTGATCCCTCCACACACATCATGTGCTCAGGGATGTGTAAATTTGAATCTGGAGGTTGCCTGCTGACTTCTAGGTAAATAGGAATTTATGCAGGCACCAGCATTCTTATAATTATTTTGTTGGGTATCTTGCTGGATCACATATAAGAAGCGCAAGAATAATCTAAGAAGTAAGTATATATGCAAATACGTTGCTGTAGAAAACTGTTTTGCTTTTATCTCTGTAAACTATAGATTATAAAATGGGTTTCGTTATTTCAGTGGTTGTAGTAACAGCTTTGGGTAGGACACCAAAGGCCTATTGAAGTTTTCCTTGGAAGAGTGCCTAAAAGACAGGTCAGAAGACTCTGGAACATTCCCCCTGTGTTCAGATTCTCCGTGTTCACACCTCTGCCTCCTTCCAAAGCAGAATCTATTTCTCAGGAGTTTGTTTCCCCCCGAAGCACTGTAGTGTTGCCCAAAAAGGATAACAGGATTTGGATGCTGCCTTCCCCCCATCCTAAAATCCCATCCTCCCTGCCAACATCACTTTCTTTTGTGCATCCCAGTCTCTGAGGTTCAAAGAAAAATGCTCCTCTTTTTCATGTTATCCTCTTCTCTTCTGTGCTGTCTCTTAATAGAATGATAGATGTTGTAGATACAAGCTACCTCAGCAGAAGAAAAAAGCTTTGTAGCCATCTTCAGGAATTTTTAGTACACATCCTCTAATGTTCACATATTGCGTCGACCACATATTTCCAATAATTCCAAGCCCACCTGCATAAATTCATCACCTTGCATCTCTGCAGTTGATAGAACATTGCATAAACCTGGAAAAAATAACAATTTTAGGGAACAATCAGACTGTAACACTAAGTTGCTGTAACATTTTTCCATTTGTAATTGTTTTTTGAACCCTTCTGTCATCAGAAGGGAAACTCCACCTTTTTCTCCACAGTTCCTGCACAGAGAGAAGCAAAAACCAGTTGTGTCCATCCTAGATTGTTCTACGTTACCCTGGTATTTCCTCTCCTAAAGGGATTTCCCAATTTTTTGTTTTAGGTGGATTTAATTCACTTTAATTCAATTTTGCATCATAGACTTGGGTCAAAATTGCTTTGGATATGCTTCCTGCCTAAAAATTGAGAATTCATTGATGAGATTTTTTTTTTTAAACAAGTTCAAGTGTCCTAATGCCTTTGGTATTTAAGTAGTCCACAGAACTAATATAAGTAGCTTCTGTCATCTTCCCTATGACAATTAAAGACCTGCCACAGCTAATGACACCTCCTACTGGCAATGTACAGCTTCCTTTCTTTCCTTTCTTCTTTATGTTGATAGGATTCTTTTAACAGAAACTTACTGTCTATTATATTCTTTTTTTGAACGTGCTACTAGAACATGTATTTTCAGATAACTGAAAACTACTATGTGAAGAGCACAGTCTTTATTATATGCAGAAATAGTGCTTTGCAGAAGGTGAGAAAGTCTAAACTTAATATAAATGCGTTCAATGTTTTCTTTTTTCTCTCTCTCATCCCTTTCCACCTTAAAATGATTTATTTTTTTCTTAGAACACTTATAAGGAAAATAAGGCTCCTGCTGTATCGAAAGATCCCAGCAATGTCCTCTCTCATTGGTATAATTATAACCCTACAGAAGGGGAAGAATTTTAATGCACAACAGTTTATCACAAGAGACAACAGCCAACTTATTCATATTAGGACATGAGTAAATCAGCCCTGTGCATTCCATATGAATAGTGCTGTCACAGGATATAAATATGAAATAGAAATAAATGCGATACGCACTGAAATCTTACCAGGCTCAAACAAGGATTCTAATTGTGTGAGTAAAAAGAAATGCTGTAACAAGGGGCCTTGGTGCCTGCAGGCAACTCTTTGATTCTCTACCTTTCCGTCTTGTAACATTCTGCGCCGAATATCCTTGTAGTCTTTCTGAGCACAACTTAAAAGACCTCTAATAATTAAAAGAGACAAGAGTAGTATCACCTTAGCTACCATTGTAGGACAGAATCTATTACTGCTGTGGTTATCATATAAAATAAGATAAAAAATTAGATGGACAATACTAAAGTAGTCACTCTTTCAAAAATAACTGAACATACTTAAAGAACGGGATTTATAATAGCTACTAAAATGGTGTTTTGATAAATAGATCTGGACTTTGATAAATTAGATAGATTTATTCACGAATTAGATATTATCAAATACAACGTATTTGATTAACCTTAATCAAATGACAGTAAGCGGCCTCCTGACTTCGCCTCCGCCAGTGCAGCCAGAAAAGCCAATACAACAAGCAGGCTGCAGGGTGAATTTTGAATACGAGCAGCTCTGTGCGATGTGCTTTCAACTACTCTCCTTCACAAGGGCAAGATTACATACATTCAGCGTGCCCTGCTGTCCTAGTGCTGTGCAGAGCAAGGAGGGAACCCTGACACAGCTTCATTAATTTTTAGCCAGTGTACCAGGTTAGTTCAATAGTAGTTATGTATTATACTCCTTTTAAAAAATAAGATATCACAATTTTGACCTTCAAATAATTCTCAAATCTACATGATATCCAGTTTTATTCAGTGATGCCAACTAGATGTTGTACAAGTCAATAAGCATCTATCAGCTCAAGTGGGATCTGACGTACAACGTGTTTGAACGGCACTGACTGTGTTGTTTGACTGATACACCACTTCTGCCAGTTCTCATAGATGGGAATTATTTTAAAATATTTTTCCTCATTTTTTAAATTTGCTCTTATGTAGCATTTTAGAGCACAGGAAGGGTGGGGGATTTCTCTTTCTTCTTGTGTAGCTTTAACTGGAGAGCCGGAACCTGCAGGAATACGTAATGGGTTGTACCCAGAGTGAATGAAAACAGCTAAAAATTAGTTATGATTCCGTGCGCAACTTCTGCAGGCTGGTTGTAGGCTAAGGAGGATGCTGGACAATCTAAATGACAACTGGGGAGCATGAGAAAGTGCTCTCTGTGAGACACAACACCATGACGCTGTTCACTATTGCATCTGAAATGGTGTAGGTCCCCCATGTTGTCTTCTAGAGGTGACGATCTCAAAGCTCAGGGCTGCTCAGCCCTGCTTAGGGTATCAGGCACCAATTAATGTGGCTGATTCTTTTTTTGCATTCATTCCTCTCATATGCATGTTTTACACTGGGGGGTTTACTGTATATTTGCCTTTATTCTGGTTTGGGTGCATCCATTATTGTAACCTTTTGTTTTTCTTTGGAACAAAATGTAGTATCTATCTCTTAACATTTAACACAGAACATCACAAATGCACATAGTATTTTCAAGACCTACAAATGTAGGGCTACAAAGATGGTGAGGGGGCTCGAACATCTCTCTTAGGAGAAAAAGCTGAGAGTTTTGGGTCTTTTTAGTCTGGAGAAGAGAAGGCTGAGGGGGGATCTGATCAATGCCTATTAATACTTAAAGAGTGGGTTTCAAGAAGATGGGGCCAGTCTTTTTTCAGGGGTGCCCAGTGACAGGACAACAGGAAACGGGCACAAATTTGAACATAAGTAGTTTCATCTATACATGAGAAGGAATTTCTTTATTGTGAGGGTGGCAGAGCCCTGGAAGAGGCTGCCCAGAGAGGTGATGAAGTATCTGGAGCATTCCAAACCCACCTGGACACGTTACTGTGCAGCCTGCTCTGGGTGGACCTGCTTTGGCAGGGGGTTGGACTGGATGATCTCCAGAGGTCCCTTCCAACCTCATCACATTCTGTGATTCTGTGGTTCTGTGAAATCCTAATGTTTCTCTGCTGCACAGATCACATCCCTAAGGAAGCTCTCCCAGATCCAGACAGCCCCAAGCTGCCCCTGTCGTCACTGCAGGATGCTGGGTGCTGGGACAGACAAACAACGTACTTGGGTAAAATTCTGCTTTGTACAAGCAGGTATAAGAAAGGCATTAAATGTCACGTAAATCAAGAAAAGCACAAAGCCTCGCTTCAAATTATTCAGAGCAAACAGGAATGTTATTACTGTTTTACCCGAGTGCTGTGTTTCCACAAATCATTTGTGCTTTCTTTCTTTTTCAATATAATATAAAAAATAAAAGCCATTATTTTGTTAAGATGGGGAGCAGCCAGAAATAAAACATTTCTTTATATTGTCTAATTTTATATAATAATCAAGAGTGTCTATCCAAATTTTCATCCCTAAGACTAAGGGAATTCAGAGACAGAAATGAAATTAAAAGTTTCTGTAGGTCCCTGATTCACATAGGTGTGAATTGTGAGTAGTATTGCACAAAGTTTTTGCTATTTTTTAAAATATTTAGTCTTATTTGGGTTTACTTGGAATGTAAATGTACTTTCATCTAGATCCAACCTCTGAAATACAGATGATGTACTACTTACTCAGCTGAAACTATATATTTGATTAGAAAAGAAATTTTAAAGCATGTCTTTATGCTTGTCATCTTGTGTTCCATTTCTTACATTCCAAAAGATCATTTCAGTGTACTCATTATTTCTGGATTTTAATTTTATTTTTGGTTTTTTTTTTTTTTTGTTTGCCTAAGTACACAACAAAATACCAATAACCTCTCTTTCCATTTCCTTCTTCTACTGGCATCTCTTGCCTTCTCTCAGTATGAGCAGCACTAGGAAAAAAAACAGTGCATCAGGGAATTGCTCTTCTTCAGGCTTTAGCTCTTAGGTTGCTTAAATATATACATAAATTGAAATTGCAGTAGAGAGAAGTCCATGAAAAATCTTATTGCTCATGAGCTTAAAGGTATTTTAAGTTCTTTGCTGAATTGTTTCTTGACTGTACCCTTTCCCAGAAAGCTCATCACCTAGAGAAGTCTGTATTTAAAAAAAAAAAAACCAAGAAAAATACAAAAAAACCAAACAAAACACAACATAATCTATTAAATAAATATATCCAACAAAATAGCCTTAAAATTCGAATCTCAAGTTACAGATACTAGAATTAAGTTTGTCTGTGTAAATTTTAGCTAGATGCTTTCTACATACCATATGCGACAGTCTTTACCTACATGATTCCTTACTACTTTTTCCAGATCCTTCTTTAGTCAGATCACAGGAGCAGGCTGGGATGAACGAACAGCTTTTGATATTTTTTTGGACTGTCCTGGCAAAAAGAGTGGCCCAAGGCATTTTTGACTGTGCACAGTTCTTAGTACAGTTATTTCTGCCAGGGCTTCTGTGCGGGGCTCACCACTACTGTAGGCCTCACACATTATTACTTTAATTACAAAACCCACCTATGGGGTAGGACGTTACTATATATGTTTTTCATAGGAGTTGGCACAGATGGATGGGGCTGAGGGGAAGAGACGGGGAGCAAAGAGAAGGATTCACAGGGAATCCTACTATAGATTCTTCACACTTCCGAAACTGCCGTGCTCAAAAGTTCTCAAGTTCTCTACGGTTTTATGAATAGGGTCTTCTCTGGGCCCATGTGGCCAAGTATGTGTGCTGCTACTTTGATTCTGATGCCATTGCACGGGAAACTGGCCCCATAAAACCTTGGTATTTCAGTACATAGCTCATGCTCAGCACATCTACTCTGTCTCGATCTATATAGATCAGTGTGGAGAGTCTTACCTATCCATACACGAACTAGTGAGAAGGTAATGCTTCCCTTTTTCCTCCCTCACTGATTAAAATATTCATCTGAGAATTTTAAGCACCTAGCTTGGAGTTAAGAACTTCGGCGAGAGTCGGAAATCCCAGAAGTCACATTATTACAAGGCTAAGCCTAAAATCCTCAGTGTCAATCAAGCATAGGGACTACACTAAAAGAACACACTGATCTGAGTACAAAATTTAAGATTCTGATCCCTCTTTTGGGAGGGAAAATCGGCATCATATAGGTCTTTATGTGTCTCATGACACTGCTTTCTATTACAGCCACATTAATGTTTTAATTTGTGAATGTTCATCATTCTTCAGGTAGATGATAAGGTCTCTGGTCAGCTTCATGGTCCCAAAACCAGGGAATACACCACTTGGTACCAACTGTGAGAAATACATGTTAGGGAGTGTGCAGTATCCTCTAGGAGGTCTGTAATAGGATGTAGAATCCATTTCCACATAGCAATAGCTTAATTAATTTCAAAAGCCCTTATGATAACATCTGCTTTCCTTATTACACATTTTGTTTTTGTAACTTGTACCAGAAATACAGGAGGGGTCTGGTCGGTGGCAGCACCCTTCACGAAGGGATCCTCATTCACGCCCAGAGCACATTCCTTGCTCAGTGAGGCAGAAGAGCTGGGGAAAACCAGTATATGAGCATGCAAATACAGAATATATCAAAATGCAGATGCCCAAGAAAGAAAAATCTCATTTCTGAGAGTTTGCTTGTACAACTGTAGTATTACTCCTTCAATTTAGTTTGGTTTGAGCTTTTCCTGTTCATATCAGAGAGAGAAGTGAGTGGAAGTGGTTAAGGGTTGTTGTGAAAAATCATAGGTTTAATTTTTTCCCTGCCCTTATCCTTATTCTGGTGGAAAGGGGCAGAAAGCAGGGAACAGCTTGTTTTCACTTCTTAGAATTTCAGTAAAAGATACAGGATGACATAATGTCATAGTCATGCTTTACTTCACTCTAGCTGTCAGAGAAGAATCTCTGTGAACTATTTTGGGATTAGTGCCCTTTTTCAGCATGTTGGTTAGACTACATGACCAGTAAATTACCATTGCCATTTTAAGCCCACCGAAGACTGCAGAAAACAAACATTAAAACAATATTACTTAATAATAATTACATAAAAGTGGATTTTGTAATGAATTTAGTTTCTGCTGACTTGGTAGCTAACCATATGGTTAACTTCAGAATCAATCAAGAATTTCCTTGGACTTTACTTAATTGGGTGACATACGATTTAAGTACATGAAGTGTGATAAATACAAGCTGTCTTGATGAAGATCGCTCTGTTGGCTTAGATAGTGGTTGAATAAGAGGAACTGTAATAAAGAATACATGCATAGATATATTTAAGCAGAAATCAAGCCAGCCTAATAGAATTAGCAGCAAAAGTTTAGTATGGGAATCATTCTCCTTAGTTATGAACAGTGAGCAGAAGCCATGTCATGCACACACATGCTGTGAGACATTGGGTAAAGGCAATGAAAGATAAATTCTCTTTTTTTCATTATTACTTTACACTTTGATGCAAATAAAAAGCTGAATGTTGCATGCATTTTGTTTATTTTTTATTTTACTCTTCTGGTGTACAAGGATGCTGCCGTTGCTTTGGTTTTGTTAGAGCAAACACCCCGTTAGGCTATTTTTATTTGGATTCTCTGAGAAGAAAGTTTACAAAGTGATGAGAAGGAGCAGATACTCATACAGACCATCGCTTGGCTACAAGGGCCATTTCCCCATCATCATACAGCTTTAAATCTGTAGCGCGAACGAGGTGTTTAACCACATTGTGTAGACACAGAAAAATACACAAAACTAGCATACAGAGAATATAACGTTGACTTCCTAATGAATACTTTCTGCCCACATGACAACTTTGCACCAGTGATGGCAGCCATGTGGTCCTTAACCATGACTCATGGAGCTGGGGCACCCTCCAACCCAGAAGTGAGGTACTTGATTGGCAGCAACTCAGATAGAGCTATAAAAGCGGATGCTGCCTTCAACTCGAAGACTGTTACAAGATTAGGCTGATGACAATTTTATCTGCTTTTCCAAGCCTTCCGAAAAATCTTTTCCACTAAGTACTTGTGCTAAAAAGACATACAGTTAACAAGCTCCAGTTTGACTTTGGGCTGTGACCAAGCTTATCAACTATAGGAAGTCAAAAAAAGCTAAAATAAGCACAAACTTCTTCATCACCCCACACTCATTTTAAAAGAAAAAGGTTTTTTTTAAATCCAATTTTGAAAAAGAATTTATTGCCATTAAACATTTTTCTGTCACATAGTCCAGATTTTATAGACCTCACTCTACAAACTGTAATACAGCTCTTGTAATGACTTGGTCTTTCTTAGTGATGTATCAGGTTGCTCAAAAATCCACAAGAATTAATAAAGCCTTGTCTGGTTTGTCTGGTTTTTAATTCTCCCAGCTGGTATAGACAGGCAACAGTTTAATTTTTCCCAATTGACCATGATTTTATAGCACCCATTACAGTTATAAATTAATAGTACCATTCTAAATAGTTAGAGCCTGATACAACCACAGCACTAGAGTATCATAGAATAGTTTGGGTTGGAAGGGACCTTAAAGACCATCCAGTCCCATCCCCTGCCCTGACCAGCTTGAGTTGAGCAATTTCCCACCAGACGAGGTTGCTCCAAGCCCCATCCAGCCTGGCCTTGAACCCCTCCAGGGATGGGGCAGCCACAGCTTCTCTGGGCAACCTGGGGCAGGGTCTCACCACCCTCACAGCAAAGAAGTTCTTCCTAATACCACCGTGTCTACAGAAATACCATTACACTGTAAAAAGTAGCCTTATTGCAAAGTTCAGGGTTTTTTTGCTTTCACTTTCTAGAAAGACTCAAAGGGCACAACCCTGCTCTGACTTGCAGTTGCTGATCATGTTAATGAGATCTTTACTTTTCTCCCCTTAATACATCAGTCAGCCAACCCAAGTGGGAAGGTGCTAATTTATTATTCTTTTCTGGCTTAGTGTTGTTAAGGCAATGCTCCAACAGCAGGTGAAATGATTCAAGGATGCTAAGTAATAACACAGAACACCTGTGATGGCCTTGATTGGTCTTCTCTTTGGTTATAAAGTCAGGAAACGTGGCAGGTTTGATTCTTTTGCTCAGTTGAGCTTCATCCTTAAACCTAAGGGAGTGGGGGAGGAATTTTATGTTTGAATGCATCATATTTATAGCGAAGGCTTGTTCATCTGTTAAAAAAAGTCATCTCTGAGAAGGTCTTCTTTCTATCTGTGGGAGCCACTGAAGGTAAGCAGCACTCACCTTTGTTATGGTGGACTTGATGATCTCAAAAGCTTCTTCCAGCCAAGATGATTCTATGATCCTTAGCTGAATAGGAAAGGCTAAACAAAGAATTGTGATCTGATGCCATGTTATTAAGTCCTATATGTTGCAGTCTACAAAAGTTGCTTTTATATCTATCTTTTTTGAGTGTGTAGTTGAGGCTGCATCAACCTTATGATTGTAGACAAAAATGCTGCCACAGAAGGTTTTTGTAGCGAAGAGGAGTATGAGAAGGGGAGTGGAGAATGGGTAACAAGTAGATCTTTCTCAAAGTACCAAATATGTCCTGGTCACTCATGTTTTACATATGTAATGTTACAGGGATTTTGAGGCCATCAGCAGGGAGGTCATATGGGGAAAAAAGCATAGGAACTGGAATTAATTCCAGTGCTGGTTTTACTTGCAAGTGATGTAGACTATCAGAGAAAGATATTATGTATCTTAATCTACTTATCTGCTTCCCGGAAAAGAAATTATACCTGTTGTTTGTTTTCCCATTGTGATTGTTATGTTAAAGGCTGTTCAAAGCAGTAGTAGTAGAAAAATATATGTAATGATTATTCTGATTTCTGAAAAAAAAAAGGTACTTTTATGTAGCTTTTGTGTTCTGTAGCAGAAGGGCTTGTGTAGGGCAAGGCTACATATTAATCCAGATTCTGTTTTTTCCAGTTGTAATTTAGTTTTTGTCCCACAGATCATGCCATGATCAGCCAGATTCGCATATGTGCCCTTAATTGTAAAGCTTGAGAATATAACTTGCTAGAAAAAAAAAAAAATAGATGGGGCATTTTTTTGTTTTGCTGTGACCTAGCTACTTGCGGGGTAGATTATTTGTCTTACCATATGACTTGTTGATACATGATGAGGTAACTGGCCTCTCCTTTAAGAAACTTATATAAAATGAATAAAATTTCCAGGCAGAGGTAGCTGAGTTGCTGCTTTTGGTTCTAGACCGAGAGCTTCTGCCACAGCTGCTGTATCCAGCATTTTGAACTGTCATTTGTTTTTATTTTTTTAATGTTCTGTAATGTCACTTCTAGATCAATAATACCAAAATACCCTTAGTATTCTCCCTACGATTTTCACATGCACATTTACTGTGACACTGCCTTTAATTATAGGACACAAGCTATTCCTTACCAAATCAGTGTTATTTTGAGCACTCTTTGTAACCTTAAATAAACGCGTGGCATCTATTCAGGGCCATGTAAAGTACTTCTCCAGATGGCTTGATGATGACAGATAACCTTATTTATTGCTGTGACAGTACAGGGGCAGGCTGCACCTGTGGTCTCTTCCCCAGCCTGTCCTGCAGGCTTGGCTCTCAAGCGACAGACCTTACCAACACTTTTGCAGGGCTGAATCCAGTGGTTGAACTAACATTATATATTCCCTACTCTCAAATCCTTCCCCCAGTTTCAAGCCACTCAGTGCATCCTTTACACATCCTTTAAAAGTGTTTCTCCAGACAGAATATTCTGTTTCCTCTTATTTTACTGTCCTTATTCCTGGTCCTAGGAAACTGCACCCTTTTTTTATAGGGGCAACTTTGTGAGGCCAACTGTAAATTTGGATGTTTTCTCAATGAAGCGTTTCTGTAAGGTTTTGTGACAAAGAGTATCTTCCTATGAAGACATATGTAATCTGTTCCCTGCACAAACACATGACAAGTACAGGAAAAGTTGAAGATCATAATAGGTTCTCTTGCCCAGGTTAGTGGGACACAGCAGCATGACTGTGTACAAATTAGCATCACCTGTTGCTTAAAACATCTTATTCTCTCACATTTAGGAAAGCCAATCTACTTCATATGTAATTTCTAGTGTTTCTATGTAACCTTGTTGCTTTCTCAGTCTCTCTTGCATTGATTTTTTTTCCAGTGCTGGGTTAATACCTACCTGTCTATGTGGGACTTTTTAACGTTTTAATATCATTTTGATCATAAAATTCCAAAAAGGAAAAGAAGCCTGTTAATATAACTGAAGTCAGACAGATAGAAATTTTTCAATTAGTAAATCTTCTAGTTCTCTCTTGGTATTTCCATGTTATGTTTTATCTGTGATAATTTTTTTCCTAACGAAGTTTTATCCAGCAAGCCAGAATGGTATCAGCCAGCCAGATTTCATAAACACTTTGAGTTCTTCGATGGGATGGATATCTCCTTTGTCCTCCACAATTAATAAATGTGTTAATATTGTAGGAATACAATAATATAAGAATAATACCATAATGTTCTTCTTTATTTCTTAGCAATGTAAACATGTAATCAAAAACAAACAAAAATCTCCCAATTGATAATGAAAATAATAAAAACTTAGGTACAATTTCTTTTGTCACACTTCTGCTGTGATCCTACCAACTAAGACAGAAGTTGAGATTAGGAAAGGAAAGAAAAAGTTGATGAATGGAAAGGCTAATTGGGTATCAAAATGAGGCAGCAAAATGCTGAAACCAAAGTTATCACATACAGGTGCATCCTAATTTAAAACAAACTCTTCTGTTATTCATTAGAGTCAGCAGTGGTTGTTTTCTTGACAGTAGCAAGCGTTGTGGTACTGCTGTCTGATTAATAACTTTCATCCACGATCTGGGTGTTGCTGACTACAAAGGAATCATTTTCAAAGTGACTCCAGTGCTGTATGATAAATGGATGGGTTTCAGGAAGAGGGCTCGATCATAGACAGTGCTGGCTGTGAAGAAATTACTTTGTGTTTTGTTTTGCTATTACTAAATTTCATTTAAATTTACATTTGTTTTTCTTCATAATTTGATATTTTCCAATGCTGTCTTATACACTCCTATGTAGTTCTTACATAAATATTTATCTTGCATCACTACCATTTCAGCAGAAAATGCTGAAGATTACAAATGTTAATGGAGGTTAAAGGCTATATATTATGTTTATTGGCTTATCTCCACCCCTTGCATGAGTATATTGATATTTAACTTAAATTTTAGATTCTTACAGTGTTTTTCAAGAGTGTAATCAGTTTGATATTTCATCAGTATACAAAGAAAGGTCCATGGTCCTCAAATTCCAAACCCATAGTCTGTTTCTAGATTGAATGACAAGTATTTATGCCATATGTTCCTCAGCTCTGACGACACCTAAGTTTTCTTCTTGTAGGAAACTCTTAGAAATTGTGTTGAACTGTTAGTTTATCTTTAACCGAGGAAATAACACAAGGAAATAACATCTTCAAGTTTAGATGTTAACGTTACACTGAAATTTAATTACTTGGCACCTCTGAAAATCAGACTATAGGATGTAGATTAGTTGCAAGAAAATACAAGTACTCACCAACGTGCCCAAGTTAGGTGCCTCGGTGCTCCTCCTATAATGAGTGGAAAGATAGCAGCTCTTTTAAGTCAGGTTTAATCTCTGGAGATGCCTTTCCCTTTCTCTGTTCACCACTGAAGAAATTTTGGACAAGTGTTCAAACTTTCAACCTTCAATAAAGGGTTCAGAGTTGGCCTGAAGTAATTTCAGTCTTGGTGCATTATATTGTCTGTGCAATATAACGTAACTGCTGTATCACCCTCTTCATTGTTAAGAAGTGCTTTGGAATTGCCCTGTTTTTATTATCCTTTTCATGTGAATTCATCTAGCTTTACAAGTTATTTTAATGCTAATACATGATATCATGTGGTTCTCAGCAAGTTTTGTGTCGAATATTTAGCACGACCGTGTTGACGTTCTGCCAGGCTCTTGGCGAGAGCCTCTTGTAAGGAGTCTTGTTGTCGAATATGATTCACTTGAAGGCAGGTCACAAATCGCAGTCACAGTTCAGTGGATCATCCAGATTTTATTGTCTGAGTTGGCTTCTTTTATGGCTGGCTTCCAAAGCAGCCTACCAGAGTGTGAGTTCAGAAGAGGCAAGCTGGGAAATGTGAAGTAAAGGGCTGAGAAGGCACCATGCTGCTAACATGCAATCTGTACTTCGCGAGCGGTCCTCTGGTTCAGTCCTTGACATCGTCCCTTGGGACTAACAGCAAATTAAACCCTTCTAAAATTCATATCATTGTTTAGGGGAACAAAGATGCTCTGTCTGTTCTGGAGTTTAGTGTGTCTATTATCTCTGCCATCCTCTTAATCAAGAGAAGCAGCTGACAAGAAATGTGCTAAATATGAGTAGCAGGAGACTGCTGATAACAAGACTCGGTACTTTGCTTCAGTTAAGAGAATAAAAGTGACAAACCCTGGATAATAAATTCCTTTCCCTTTCCATTTAAAAATACCTACCCGTGGTGGCAGCCGGTATTAAACATGTCCTTTCCTGAAATCTGTCATCATGTAAAAGATAACTTAGGTCTACGGAGGAGTAGATATCTGGTTTAGAAATATCCATATTTCCGTAGCAGTAGGAAATATTCTCTTTTGTATTGAAATACCTTTAGTTACAAATCACAGAATAAAAAGTTGAACTTCTAAAACACAAGTTTTTGTGCTAATGCTCTCAAGGATATATTGGTGTGTACTGCCATCATATCTGAATGTCTGATATTCCATCTACGCACTAAAATCTTCTAGTAAACACAAAAATATTCCTAGTCAGCAAATTCTGGAGAGTGGTTCTATATCTGTTGGCTATCAAACAATTCCTGGCTTGAACAAGAGGTGAGAAAGCATTTGGGCAAGAATTATTAGAAATATTTATTAATGACACTAACATAAATTATTTCCACATTTTTCTGAATTCATTAAAAGAGTGATTGTTCCTTCACTATATTAGTAGTTTCTATACACACCATTATTTTTGAAAAAAAAAAAACCCCACAAAAAACAATTTAAACAATCTACCAGCAATAGCTACACCTTTTTTATTGTTGTATTTACTGCTGGTTTTCATTACCCCTCAGGTATATTGATTAGGCAGGAAATTTATAGCTTATGTTTCTCAAAGTCTTGTTTGAGAAAAATATCTGCCTCTTCAAGGTATTTACAGATACCTTAGTAAAAGACCATGAAATATAATCACAATGAAGAAGGTATTAGCACGTGTTCTGCTATTCTAGGAAGCAGAGTAAATCTTTTCCCTCTTTTGACGTGCCTTCCCATTCTGCTCTTTCTCTGTGCAATAATCTTTATAATTATTATTAATTCATCATGTAATGTATATGTTAGCTTCAGTCCTTCAATAAACTACAATATTCAGAACACTGAAATCCCATTTTTGAGTATTTTTTCTTACCTATCTCCATATTGGAAGTTAAATCATTTTTTGCCTAATCTTTCCTAGAGGGGTCTGTGTGTTGTTCATTACATTTCTTATTTCAGCTATTGACAAACTAGTTGTTTCTTGTTCTCTAGAATGTAAACTTCGTTTTTCTCTAAATTTTACCTCTTTTCACGCCTGAGTTATTAGCTGACATGTTTATTTTCCAGGCTAGCTTTTTAAGTGTGTTTTCCTTCCTTTAATTTATAAATGCTATAATCAATTATTTATACATTACTTCCCCACTGAGTCCCAGGCAGAATATTTGATTGTTGTCAGATAAGTCGTGGAACCAGCAAAGCACTCTCGGGCAGCTGACACAAGTTAACCCAGCTAGTTTTTAACCTCTCCTGAGGTTTGACGTGTCCAAGGCCAGCCAACAACTCCCTACATGTTGTCACCCAGTGAATGAAACTGGTGTGTTGTACAAGCCTATTCACCCCCTTTTGCTGAGTTGGTTTTGGTTTTCCTATTACATACGTAATACAAGATGTACGTACAAGATTGGACAAAAAAAAAACCAACCCTAGTTGTGAGTGAGAAATACAACCTCATCTCAGCTGTGTAAAAGCCTTCCCTCAACATCCGCTCAACGTCAAGAGTCTAATAATCACAGAATGACAAGAGGTTGGCAGGGATCTCTGGAGATGATCTACTCCAACCCTCAACAATCGTGTTGATTTTCATACAACCTGGTGGACATTTGAATAGTGTCCACACACTATTACAGAATTTATCCAGTTTTTCCAGACAGACTTATATACATGAAAATACTTTTTTATTTTATTCTGAAGTAAAGTTCAAGCAAGAGATTTGTGTCCTCTGCATTGTTTCTAATAATGTCCCATAGCTGTTCATTTTTTAACTATAGAATTAATTTTATAAGTAGATGACATACTGTCTTCTTGACTCTAATTAAAACTTATTTTCGGTCCTTAGGTGTAATGACTACTCTTCTGAGATGAGCTTTTAATTAATGCACAGAGATCCTGAAAGTCCCACCTCTCCACGGTAATGATTGACATCCAAGGATACATAAATTACACTAATTGAGCTTTCCACTTCTATGTTTTTCTGCAGCCAACTCATCAGAAAAGGTAGGAGAACAGACCAACATAAGAAAAGTTATTTTGCTGTCATCTTATTTTCCTGAGGGGGAAAATCTTGCAGAACTATTGCACATTTATTACCGTGGGTGTCAACTCGTCTCTTCAGGTTTTAGATGTAACATTTGTTTTACTACAAAAATTAGCACTTTGAATTCAGTCATGTACACTCGAATGATGACATGGTATTCACGATTCAAAAACAAGAATGCCTTACAGGTCACAGATAGTGTGGCATAGAAATACATACTTTCTGAAAGGAAGTTTTTTGGTATTAAGGTATTTCAGTGTATGAGTGGTGTTTTATCTCAAAATGTTCTCTTAATTTTGATCCACAGTTGGAAGCACAGATTTTATACTATTTATTAAGCAATTATTTATTTCTAGGATTCAATTGAGTACTTCAATTATAAACTTTCCTTTGCATTTAATTTAACTCTACATTATTCTGGAGTCAGTTAAGATGAAGTCACTGAAGTCATTGAATGAAGTCCAGTGTTCTCATCTGAGCTGAAGTCAATTGAAACAAAAAATACTGATAAGAACATAGTGGATGGAGAGGAACCAACTAAAGGTGCTTGAATGTATCAGAGATATTTGGCAGAGGAATTACTTTGCAAATGGTATATAAGAAGGGCTAGAAGCAGTCAAGGGGAAAAAACATGCCTACATGAAGATTTGTGTTTAAACGTTAATCCAGGGTGTAATAATGACTTATTCAGTCTTGGAAATTAGTTTTTGTCTGACCACGGTTTTGTTTGACTGTCTGGATAACTCTGAGCACTTTCAAGTTATAAGTAAGGAATAAATAAGTTCATTTTAATTTCTGGTCACTCATGACAAATTTCAGTGAAAACGGGGCGCTTGAAATCGCCATCAAACTTTCATGAAAGAAATCTGACCAATTTTAGTGTTTACATTTTATATTCACCTGGTATCTATACTTTTCTAGAAGTGGGAAGGGATCTGAATGTATTTCAGAGATGATATTTTATGATGCTAAAAACGAGCCAATGTTTTAACTGGTGATGCTAAGCTTGAGGGCTAGAGGAATTACGCTTCCTTGGGGAATATCCATACTGGAGAAGATCTATAAATGCTTATTGACATATCCTTAAATCTGGAATAGAAACAGATCTAGCTGTTTGTATATGGATGAAAGGTGAACAGATTTATAAACATATATATAACTCTATCGACTAGGGACTGTTTAACTTCTGGGATGCTCTACTCCTCAAGTGCCGCACGAAATCTCTAGAGAAAGGGATTGAGAGGAAAACTAAGACCAGGATTGCATAAGGCAGGTGCTGGGCAGAGAGGTCACATCAGAGCAGTATCTGACATTGCAGCATCCCCTTTGTGTCCAACAAGGTTATGAAAATGTATTTCCTGTGTGGGACTACAGAAGAAAGCAAACTGGGAGTATGGGAGCAGAATGACTTAGTCTAGGCCTTTGTAGTTCTTCCATTAAAAATAGGTGGACAAAATGAAACAGAACTTTAAATTTAGAGATAAGAGTACAGAAATATAAGCAGAGACTAGGGGAAAAAAATGGGAAATAAAGTATAAGAAAGGTGGCCTCTGAATGCCCTCCATATCTAGAATAACTTCATACACTTAGGATTAGTGAAAACTATTAGTGTATCTTTTATGAGAATGTAATTTCCTCTTCTTTGTGGTATAACCCTTTGTCCAAAGTAACTCATGGCAAACTTTTATATTTGCCTATAACTTGTAATGTTACTGTTATTTCCATATTGCATGTATGGAGACGTAACATCTCGGTATTAAATACTTTTTTCTCTTTATTGCTGGGCATGGGGAAAGAATAGTCACTGTGATTTGGCTACTTTGAGAAAGCTGAACTGTTTAAAACCTGAACAGTTCGGTGGAGCTAAAATGCTTTAACTTGTTAAGGAGAACAAAGATGCTTCTGTACAACATAATGCAGCCAGTGGTGTGTTGAGGTCTAACTTTATTATCACGCCTTCAGAATTTTTGTATTTTCATACTTATGAAATGGTAAAAGCTCCCCATAAGGTTTTGCTAGACGGTATATATGTGGAAATATCTATTAACAGGAAACATATGCATGTATTCAGAGTGTTGGCAGCTGTTTTAAACTGTAGTTAAAATATGGTTTGTGTTAATTCAAAATAATACCTCCAGCTAGAGCACAGCAAATGTTAGATCAACTGAGGACGATGTGTGCTTCTTGCTTATAATAATCAATTCAATATTAATGATGGTATTTCATTTTGAATAGCCACAACAATAAATTATTCTCGGGGTAACGTGGTGGAGCCCAGTCTCCTTTGGCTTTTGGAACCAGTAAAATAACAGAACATCCGTCAAGTTAATAAAGTGTGCCCTTATTACACATTCTGCATCTGTATGTAAACTGCCAGCATATGATCAAAGGCTGCAGCTGTTCCAGTTCTATCACAGTCACATCATAGACCGTCTATAGTTGTAGCAGAAGTGGAGTTCCAGGGACACCTGAGTCACCTTGCAGACAAACAGAGTTCAGTAGAACCTCATTAAATAACGCCTTGATAATGTATGAAGCTGGTAGCACATCTATTAGGTATGGTGTATATATAGTTTCCATCTTAAGATTTCATGTGTCGTCTTGCCTGTGTGTCTTCTCAAGAAACCCAGGCTTTTGCTCACACAAAACTTTGCATCCTTTAATTTTGAATTGGTAGTTGCCAAATGTAAAGGATTACTAATAGCCAAATAGCTGTGTTGTAGGGCGCTCTTTCAGGCCATGTGAAGGCATTAATAAAATATCTAATATTAATGAAAATAATTGGGAAGCTGGAATGTTTAAATGTGTTTTCATAGCTGTTGACACATTTTCCATTTCACCTCATGGACCAGCGTTTCACTTAAGTCAATGAGTTTTGCCATTGACTTATACAAAAGTAGAATTTTGCCTACTTCATTTTTATTAATAGTCGGATGTATTTTAATAACAACTAAGCACTTTTCTGTATTATCAGGTTTTAGTAAGAGAAATGCCACAGAGGGACATGTGACATCTTAATAAGAAAGTCATTCAGAGAGTCATTCCTGAAAAATATATATTAATTACTTTGTCGAACACAGAATAGCTAACTGCTAAACTGCAACAAAAATTAACTGGCAACTTTTGCCTAGAATTTTAAAGACACTATAACCTCATCCTTATTTTTGGTTTAGTTCTGATTTAGAATTCCCCAAACTAGTATAATTTTACCATTTGGGTAGATAAGCAGTATGACAAAATACATGTGGCCAGCTAATCTGATATTAATAGAAATACTAAGACTCAAATATTTCCAGGAATTAATCACTGAGGCAAAACAAAGCTAAAAAGCCCAAGTTTACTTAAGGGAAAGCTATAACAAAAAATAAGACCATGTGTTCTTAGCTACTCTTCCTAAACTGATTCTTCCCACTATAAAGAAACACGTGTGTAATTGTTCTGATAACTTTCAGTGCGTGTACAAAAGAAGAATAGATTGTAAAACTAAAATATGTTAGGTGGGATAATAATCTATTATGGTAACAGTCAAATTGCTTGTCATGTCATGAAGGGTTATGCTTTAATTAAGCAATAAGGCATGACAGGGTGTGAATTACAATGTAATAATTCTTGTCTAGTGTATTGTTAGGCAAGAGGCCAAAGGCCTGGTGCCACTGAATGCTGCGGGAATGAATTATTAAGTTGTAATTTAAACAATGCAATATCGTACTGCAATAACTGTGAAATATTACAATTTAAATGAAAAAAAAAATGCAAATTATAATTTTTTCCATACCGAATTACTCCCCCAATAAACTATTTCGTTGCCAAGACTATCACAGAAAAGAAATATTTTATTATTTAATATCGTGTTTAGATTTAAATGGCAATGAAACTTTAAAGAACATTGTTTCTGGGAGATCTGAAGGATGCTATTTTGATACCATTTTTTCTAAAATAAAAAGAATACATACAGCTCCGAGGAACAAGTATTCCCTAAATTTTTTCTTTTCATTGGACAGAACTATAGTACGACTCCTCAAGACCTCTGTGAAACTACTTTTACCTAAGAGCCTTGCATTTAGTGAAGGCTTAGTTATTACCTTTACCTTTTGAAAGCACAATTTTTCTTCTTCCATTTCTTCCATATTGACAACTTTTCAGATGTTGCCTCATTTATAAAACCTTTCAGATTCATCTTTCAGACTAATTGTTTTGCTAAAAAAAATAAATCGTATTTTCCATGATCTTTTTTTCCCCCAGTTGTCACAGGACAAATCAATAGGAAGATGACAAAAACACAGGTCTGTGAAAGCTTCTATTATATAGGACAAAATCAAAGATACTGTAAATAGTTGGAAATGTTGAAAAAAGTAATGAAATCTAATATTATTCTGCATTTTCATTGGTTATGTGATATAGGTAGCAAAACCCACAAAGTTGTATCTTACAATGCATGATGTTTACAGCTACTGGGAAATCATTCCTTCTTGTCCATTTTGCAATAAGGAATGATTTCCCAGTAGCTGTAAACAAGTTATTTCCCAGTTTACATGTCTGAGTGGAAAAGGTTCAGCAGGTTCCATGTCTAAATGGAGGGGGGTGCGTGGCTTCCTTCTGAAGAGAAATAGGAAACCTCATCCATTGATACCTTTATTTGTCTGTAACTGAGCAAGGTAGGTCAGGTTAGTGCCAAAAAATAAATTAAAAAAACCCAAACAAACAAACAAAACCCCCACACTATTTCTTCTCAGTTGTGAGATTCAATAGGACTGGACTAAAACGTGGGGGTTTTCTCATTATTTCACACGGCTTTTGTGACAGTGATGTAAGTCAACACAAGTTGCAGGTCTGCTGAACGGTATCACTCCCATCTAAATCTCTCTCTGTGTTGCCTGTTCTCTTTCTGTTGCATTTTCCTGTTCAATCCAAGTCTGACTGTTGTCTGATGCGCTGCTGAAAATCAGATACGGGATCAATTTGCAAGTTGCCGTTTGACTCTTTACTTCATTGAAGTTTGTGTCCTTGGGTAAAACAATTTGCCACTTGACTTAATTGCATTCCAATTAATATACTTCCTTTCGATGTTACAATATTTACTATGATAATGCTATCAAACAATCTTTAATACTTTTTCTTACATATCATCACTTCTGTAGTGTAGCTGTAATAGTAATAATAGACCTCATGTAAGAAGAGGGTGTTTAGGTCGGGATGCAAACAGAGGCATTTTTTTTTTCCGTAGCACTTGAATTACAAGCAAATTTGCCTTCAAAGGATTCTTTGTGCACTAAGAAAAGCTGTCACTATGACAGAGTTCACAGGAGGAAGAAACAATTGGTTTAATTTTCCCAACGGTTGAGTAGCTTCCTCTTCTTTCTAAGCACAATTCATCAAAAAATAAAATATATTGCGCCTCTGATATGGTGTACCACAGCCAGCTGAGGAATTTGCTTTTGGTTTCCTAGTGATGAGGAGGTCACTGCTACTTGTTAGCTCTCAGCAAACGGTTGTCTTAAATCTGAGACTGCAGTCTAGATAAGGGTTCTCTGCAATTATTCATCAGCAAAACATTTTAAATGGCTGTAACTCCGATAAACTCATGCTTTGTCTTGCTTTCTCCATTTTCTTGCAATATACACACTGGTATAAACACTCCGGAGCTTCAGCAGAGAAATAAAGCGGCTGCAGAAAATGTTCAGGGCAAAGGATAATAAACTGCCAGTTGAAGCTTCTGTTTTTCAAAATAGTAATGCTTTTGCAATTTGATTAGCAATGACATATTATACGACAAAAGAAGAAAAAGGGTTTCAAAATGGAAACTAAAAATAGTTGTGTGGTAATTTAATAACCTGGCAGATTTTATTCCATCTGTTCGGAAGAGTTTGAAAGCCATTTCCTGCTGCCACTCACACGGCAGAAGCTTCAGAGTTCAGAGATGGAATCAAATACCTGATGTGCAAATCTGCTATTATGATTCATATCCAAAGATTCATATCAATATCCTTGCCTAGACTATTGTGTAGGGTTATTTAAAAAAGAAAAAGTAAATGCAGAAGTTGAGGGTTATAATTTTTCTCATTGTCAATTCCACACCTTGTGGCAGAAAAAGGACAAAAATATCCCTTGCAATTTATGAAAACAGACGAAAATGTTCTTTGTGACTGGACAACTCAAGAGACCAGATTTCTCAGACAGGTGGCCCAGTAGTGAAATTTCACTAACTTATTTTCAGAGTGACAGTACAGTGTTATATTGATTGCTTTTCAGGGGGTCCAAGAAGGTTAGAGGGCTGTGAGGACAGGCTGAAAGAGTTGGGGGGGTTCAGCCTGGAGAAGAGAAGGCTCTGGGGAGATCTTAGAGCCCCTTCCAGTTCCTAAAGGGACTCCGGGAGAGATGGGAAGGGACTCTGGATCAGGGAGGGGAGCCATAGGACAAGGAGAAATGGTTTTAAACTGAAAGAGGGGAGATTGAGATTAGATCTCAGGAAGAAACTCTTCACTGTGAGGGTGGTGAGAGCCTGGCCCAGGTTGCCCAGAGAAGCTGTGGCTGCCCCATCC
>JAOQGH010000032.1:73927329-73941913 GCA_025769975.1 Gallinago jamesoni | reverse complement strand
TCTGTATTTTTTTTTTTTTTTTTTTTAAAAAAAAAAAAAAAAAAAAAAAAAAAAAACCAAACAAAACAGAATCAAGCAAAAAATAATGAATTTGAGATGTAGCTCCTACCAGAAAGTAGACGATAAGAGAGTAATGTAATAAGGAGAACCAAGAAAGAGAAGGATTTCCGTTTCAGAATTATTTTATATATGTATATAGCCACATATTTAACACAAAGAAATATCTACTAATATCTGTGCATATATATATATACATACATAGAGGCAGGTGCAGTATGGATGCTTTCAATGTAAATGTTTTGTTTCTTTTGAGGAATAATGGTGCAGCATACAAAATTTTGTAAGCCATAAAATATTACATTTGCAGATTGGTTTATTATAGTGTATATATATTATATGTATGATATATATTACATATATGATTATATATGTATATATAATCATACATACATATATACTACTGTGGCTCTTTTAAGAAGAATATTACATTCTCTGTGTATTTTGCTAATACAGTTTATGACCTAGAACCAGGTTGTTGAGTGATAACATTTGTGGGAACCTATAGGATTCTGTATTATGCTTTTTTGCAATAAGGAGCTACTAGAAATTGTTTTGCTCCTGCCAGACTGCTGGGTGCACAAAAAAAAACCCTAGGTGCAATTTGTTTCACGTGTTATGCGCATAATGGTTTGGGTAAAAGTGTATATAATCAAACCGCTTTTCGAACCCATGATATTTCCTGGCTCATATGAGGTGATAAAAGATTTATTTTATTTTTTCCTATTTTATTGTTATTTTTTCAAATCAAATGAGGTTGTGAAATCATTACTTAAAGTCAAGAAATTGTGAACAACAAGATTAGCTTTTGTTCCGAGGCAGGAAAAGAAATGTAGAGTATTTAAATTAAAAGGTTTTATATGGTGATTCTGAACTGATGAGACAAATAGGTAGATAGAGACAGTGCAATTAATTTGGAATAGTCAGGATTCTCCAAATTGAGCTTAAAGTATAAAAAAAGAAAAAACCCTACTCTGGTTGGCAACTGCATGAAAGTAGGAAAAAAAACCTTCAAGTATTGCTGGAATCCAGTAATTCTAGAGTATATTTATATAGTTAATATGCAGTATTCTGATATTTTTACCTCCCTAGAGTCTACTTCATTTAGACCACATGAACAAAACCCCAAAACCTTCTTCATTAGTGCTTAAAACAGCACATTTCATCACACCAATTGTCAGCTCGGCTGCAATATGGGGATGATATTTTCCCTTTTTATAATTGTTATCGATGAATATCGACTTAAATACTACTACAGGATTTCGAAATATAGTAAGGTGGGTTTTTTTTTTCCCATGTTATTTAATACCTATTATTATAATGCTTGCTGTTGTTTAGCTGGTTTTAAAGTGGCGTGTAAAATAATTTCTCGGTGGATTTTTACTGTCCCAGGTGAATGATGTGCAAGGAGGTTCAGGTCAACTGCAGAACACAAGAGGTGAAGGGCATCATGTCATTGTGAACCCCACCTTTTCACAGTGGTTCAGTTCAAACCGTAGAAGAGAAATAAAGAATATTCTAGGTAACGGTATAGTCTGATATTATAGGGTGGGGTGTTTATTTGTGACTTCAGGAATAAATTGCAGTGTGGGAAAAGCAGCTGAAAACACGGCTAAAAGTCGAATGCAGGATTATTGTAGACCCTGTCAAAATAAATGGGAGAATATTTTTTAGTATGTAATTAAATGTCAAGATTTGTGAGTTAATGGAATTTCTGTAGTCACATCAAGGTCAGACGAGCAATTACTGTTTATGAATTATCTGAAATCTTGTATAGCCTTTTCTAGCTAGTCTTGTAGCATCTATTTATATTAGACATCTTTGCCATTTCTGATGTTTCTCCCCCATAGTTTCTGTTAACAGCAATGCGGTGCATTTTGTCAATTCTGTGGTTGTTTGTAAAACCTTCCTTTATTTCACTGAAGAGCTTGCAATTAGCCCACTTCTCCCTATTGAGAAGCATCTTCGTAATAACAGCTTTCCTGGCAGAGCTTTTGTTAGGCAGATTTTAAAATCAAGAGGCTACAAAGGTTGGGGAAAAATCCAATCATACAAAAGTTCAGCAAATCCCTTTCAAGGTCATATCAGTTAAGATTACATAGATTTTCCACTTCAATAAACAGCCCAGTTTAGCAGTTTTAGGGGCGCTTTTGGAACGCTAGAAGTAATAAAATAAACCAGTTCCAAGAGAAATTGTTTTGCTGAACTCAAAGCCCGGGGCTCGCTCTTTTTTTCCCCCCTCCTGTCTGTAGTGGGGTCACCTTTCTCCCCCATGTGTAGCCTCTTGTACCACTGGCTTTGAAGTTGTTCCCAGCCTTTGCTTTGACAGCCCCCGGGTGTGGGAAGTATCGGGCCGTAGCAAGGATCTCCATGGCATAATCCGCCCGGTCGCTCTTGGTCTCCCATCCAGCTGCAAAAAGCAGCAGCTTAATAGTCAAAGGGCATGGTAATTCCCTCCTTCTGTCTTTTCTTTCTTCCGAGGCAAAATCTCAAAATCTTCACCTGGCGGTTTTTGTCGGGGTTTGTTGTTGTTGGGGTTTTTTGGTTGGGTTTTTTTTGTTTTTTTTTTTTTGATTCACACGTTCTAATTATGACGGCTGCCATCGTCAACCCTGTGGGTGACGCCAGGAATTCTCTGAGCCAAGAGCTAATACCCCCAGCTTGTTAAGCGACCATGTCAGCCTGATTTTAGGGCCCATTTTGCAGCTCACCGCAGGCCTATCGAAAAGCATCAGGAGTCTCCGTCTAGCGGGACAGGCTCATTGTCTTTCTAAATGTCTCCTTCTGATAAGTAGATCCAAATATGGTTCATTCAGCGTGGATTTGAAGGCACAGTGGGGAACTTGGCTCACAGAGTGGATACAACAAAATGCTTAATATTTTGGCTTGGTATAGAGCTAAAGAACCCAGTTTTCAATTCCGGGATAAGAAAACATTTACTCCCTGACTATGATCAAGAGTTTGAAATTTAAATCAGAAGTCTTCGAAAGCTATTCTAACTCTCAAAGGAGCAGGCTTTCCCATACTTAGTACAAAGAAGAAAATCCTGGGCTTGTGTCAGAGTTTGAGTCACACAGAATTCACACGATGGCCAGAAATGTCCTTTGTTGCCTAAAGATATTGTAGAAAATTTTTCTCTGAATAATTTTGTGTGAAGTGTGTGATTCTAGTGGCTGTGGGGTTACTAACAGCGCTATGAATACCGCACTCTGATCCGCCTTGCAAACTTTATTTGTTTTTAAATAAGTGCTACAAATGCTTTACTGCTGTATATATTTCTTTTGAATGTTTTGGCTGACCCAAGCTCTGGCAATAGAAGGCAATGAATATCTTTCAGTCGCAGGAAATGAGAATTTTACAGAAAGTATACTAATGCAGCTCTCTATATTTAACTGCCTCTCTGATCTGCAAACTGTTATTTTTTTCTAGATAGAAGCAGGGCTAAGTTTTCTCTGACTACACAGGCATTTTGTCACCAGAATTAATAGGAATTATAAACATGTATTGAGAATAAAGTGTGTTTTCCATTTTGTGCTAATAACTATATTTGAGTCTGTATTAAAACCTGGCTGCATAGAAATGCTTAGTTCATCCAAGAATCAGTAAAGACAGATAGAAAACAAATAGCTGGCCTTTCCTGTAGAATATATCCGCAATTATAATATTAACTCAACACTGGTTTTGTTCTCTAAGAACAAAATCAGTTCCTTACCAATGAGGTATATAAAAGTGCTTATCTTGCAGAACTATCAGTTTGAACCACTGTGCATACGGGATGAGCTAATTTAAGAACTCCACAGGAAATTAGAGTGGCTCTTTTATTATCAACATCCATTTCCTAAATACCGGGTTGCTTTTGGCTTATATTCCATTGACCTATAATAATGATGCTGGAGACTTATTTCAGCTCTTTTTAAGTTGACAAACTGGCAGCCATACCTATCTGTGAGCTTACTTGTGGAACTAACCAAGAAACCCTTTTTGTTGCAGAAAAATCTAGTATCTTTGTAACCTGTGTCCCCTTTAGTGATTGTGCTTTCCTGTGTCGCATGCTATTGGAAAACTTCTTCCACCTTAAAAATTCTCAAAAGATTTATAGGAAGAAGGCATTTCCGATATACTTGATAACTGAGCTTTAGCTCTAACGTGTGTATTTTTCCATTTTTGAAGTTAACATAGTATAAAAGCCTGAGGGAAAGCTGAGTATGGGATGGGGCAAAAGCTGTGCGAGTTTGTGTGGAACTACAGGAGGAAAAAATACCAGGCTATGTGGACTTAAGAAAAACAGAGATATGGGTAGATGTCTAAAATTATCCAAACAGAATAGGGTCATTCAGAAAGAATATAATATGAGATATTTTATGGGAGTGAAAAAACAGGAATAGGCTAAGGAATTTTCCCCATTGCAATCGCATAGAGTTGCTCATGGAGAATTTAATTAGAATTGTGAAGCTTCAAACTGGAGCTTTGACTCTGGTCTAGACAGTCCCTAACAGAGTGTAAACTTGAGTCCAGCATCTTTTTCCCTTCTGCATTACCCTAAAACATCTCTTCTACTTATGAAAAGATCTTCCATCACTGTAAATATTTTTAGGTTGGGGTTAGGAATGAACTCCGTCAATTCCAAAGCGAATCAGAGAAAATACTTCAGCATTGATATTCAAGGGTTGAGGGAACAACTTCGTGAAAACTTCAGAGTCCTCCTCCATCCCTGGTGAGTTGTCATGCCATTAAAAAGAGCAAAACCCCACAATGATTATAAATCATATTTTTTCTTACCATGTACAAGGTCTTAAAAACTCGTTTGAGCAAGTCTAGTGTTTTTCCATATGACTTTATATGAAATACTGGTTATGATTTCAGTACTCGTGGACCAGTCTGCATGCTGTCAATCAAAGTAGCCTGTTTGGACTTTATCTCCCTTCATTCTTTCCAGCAGGCTGCAGGCTGCTTTCAGGTCTCAGAAGATATAAGCCTTTCCTTTAAAAATAACCAAGAGCTTAGCAATGAATAGTACTGCTGCCTCAATTCCTTCCATTATAAAGTCCTGCCTAATGCTTTTCACTTTACTTTTCATTTCCTTTGTAGTGCTGAGATCTGGGAAAATTAAGATCTGTGGTACTCCATATTCAAGCATGTATTTGAGACTTGCAGCTTGCAGCATTCTCACATGATCTCTGCCATTAGTGAGTGTAAAAACAGCTTCTACCCATCTCCCTCTTCCTATTTGCTGAACTAATAGATCAGTGGGAGAAATTTTCCATGACTAATGTGAAGAAATAGCAGCTTAACTCAAGCTCAATTTTTTTTTTTTTTTGGTTTACCATAGGTCAGGGGAGAAGATGAGAATGTAGAAATTTTTGTAATTTTTTTCTTTACAACTTTCTGCCTGGACTTATGTCTCTAAGAATAATATTATCCTTTTTCTGGTGAAGGTGCTGGCAAATAGATGTTAATGTTTTCTATAATCTGATTTTTATGAGACAGCAAAACACACGGATGTCTGTAAAGAAGTAATATAAGCATTGTGCAGGAAAACTTGGGGGGGGGAAAAACAACCACAAAGCATTAATTTGGGTACTGGTCAGTCATAGAAAATTCACTGTTACATTAGACTGTTACCCTTAGGGCTAATAAGGAGGTATCAAAGGAGATACTAGGGATTGCCATCGTACATGCAGCTCCTAAGCACAGTATTCTTTATAAAACTAGAGGATCAGAGGGTGCAACAGCTCTTTGCAGTACACCTGTTTTCTTGGAAAATACATAGCTAGCACTGAAGAACCAATTTTAGTTAGAAAAAGAATGGTTTTTTTACTATAAGCATGAGCTCAGTCTCTGTCTGATTCTGCTTGGGACTCCAAAATTATGTGGTTCATGTCACTCATAGAATCATGGAATGGTTTAGCTTGGAAGGGACCTTAAAATCATCTAGTTCTGCCTGGTTTCTTGTTGCAGAGCAATCTCACAGAACATAAACTGGATATCTTTTAGTTAAAAGAAAATTTGAAGATGTTTTTTTAGCAGTATACCTAATCTGCTCCAATGCTTAGACATTTCTTCTGTGGGACCAAGACTAAAGATAGTCCATAGCACAGTCTGAAACACGGAGTGCAGACGATGGGGTCTCAGTACCCACAGCTGAGCTTTACAAATCTACTCTTAGGGGATCACACTGGTATGAAGATGTAGCCATAGTTTCTTCTGTTACATGTAATTTTAGTTACCCATATTGGTAACTTGGTAACTGTCTTTATAATTTGGAGAGCATCTTGAAGAAAGTAGAAGTCTATGGGTCTGTCGGCACCCAACAGTAATGGGAAGTCTGTAGAAACAAATCTCAGCTCTTTTCTCTTTTTTTATCCTTTTGCATTAATAAATGCTTTTCCCAGCTGAGAAGAAATTGGTGTAGCTTTGATTTTTAAGTCAGAGACGCTTTAGCAACTTTGCTGAACTTTTTTAACTAACTAATGTTTTATCCTTCGTTCCTAAAACTCATATTTCATTTTTTGCCTGTAGTATGTATGTAACAAGTAACGTTTCAAAAGGATTTAGAACAGTGTAAGATATAGTATAAGCAGCGAGAAATAACAAAAAAAAAGAGCCCAACAAACTGTTCTTTCCAACCTTAATGAAGCCTGTAAAAAAGCAGCTCATCAAAGATTTAAATGCAGCTGCATTACTAAGTTCTTGTTTTCTGAGTAGCAGCAATTAAATAAACTTGAAACTGGTGGCTGTAATCCTCAAGGTTGGATCTGATTAATAAAGCAAGTGATAGCCTGCTGATTCTCAAGTCAAAAGCTGAGTAAATACATGTTGCCATTTCCAGCAATAAAGTAATAAGCAGTTTAGAGTAAATGTGATTGGCATAAAATAATGTTAGAAATAATGTCAAATACACTCATGAAACAACGTCAAATACACTCATGAAACAGCTATTGATGTCAAATTTGCAAAATAAGATGGCTTTCCAACAAATATATCCACAGTTTAAATCAGACTTAGGATGACAGATAGGTAACAAATTATTCATGGCAAATTTAAATTATGTCCTAACTAGTGCTGCGATAGCAATATTTATTTAATCAAAGCATGATCATTGTTTGACAATTATTTTTAAAAACTTCCCTAAAATCAATTAGATAATATTTGTACAATTGTAATAGCTGAGCTGTGCAAGCAATTGGAAAGCGCACGCAGCTGTCCAGGGGAGTAAAGAATCTAGAAGAATTTGGCAGATCAAATCATTGCAATACAGCAGCTAACTAAATAAACCACTCAGTCTTCAATGGAACTATTTGCATATTAAAGAAAGCAGATTGATATTTCAAACCTGGGAATTAGCTTACAGGAAACAGCAAAGCTGGTGGCCACGGCAGTTCCATGGGACAATGCAAACAGGTAGTTTCCTTTCCAGAATGGCACATTTCTGTGCTTTGACTCCTAAGGGTATAACAACGGCCACAGAGGATCGGGCAGAAGTTCCATCTAACATAGGAGTCTGTCACTCTGAGCATGGATACCCAGGGAGAAGAGCTCTGTAGGCATCTGATTCTTGCCCTAATATTCTCCCTGTTACCAACTGGTTAAAGCTTAGATACAGCTGTATGTATTTAGTTATTTGTGGGTCATCTTCTGTCTCTCTTTTCCAGTCTCTCCTCAAGTCCTTGTAGACAGTGCATATGTATAGCCTTCCCTAGCGAGGACTTCCATAAGTATCCTCTCCTTTCGTTTGGTATGTACCTTCTAGTTTCATTACTGCTCCCCAGTTCCTGTGTTGTAAGTGATGACCGGTCCCTATCCACCATCTCAATGCCCCTTTTGATGTTGTAGACTTCACAAATCCACTCAAATACATTTTTTAATGGATGGATGGAGCCTAGCCTATGCTGTTCTTCTTCATAAAGCAATGCTTCCATATTTTTGATAGCTTTTGAACTGCTTTCTGAACCTTTCTGAGGTTTCTGAGATGGAGGATATGTGTGGTTCAAAATGTGGCAGAGCAATACGTTTTGGGTACAAAGATGTTTGTTGCATTACATTGGGATCTATTCCTACTACTTGGATTACTTTTTGACCAAGATTGCTACTTGGATTCCGACTGCTGTTAACCTTAACTTGCCCTTTGGTAATGGATTTTTGTCAAAAGTCATTTGGAGATCAATGTAATTGCCACTGGACCACTCTGTACCTCAAGTGGGTCATATACATGCCTTATGATTCTTCTCAAGAGCTTCAGGATTTTCCTTTGCAAAAGCTATGGTTCCTGAGTAGAAGACATCTATTAATGTGACCATTAATCAGAATCTTTATTTACCTGGCATAGACATCAGAATTACATGTAGGTCTGCAGTTCCTCAGCTTTTTCCTGCCCTCCCTCATGTCTTCTGGTATCAAGGCAGATTTAAGGAAGAGATTTTATACCATCACTAATAGTAGAGGTATTTCGCCTCTGGGTTCTTTTAGAAACCTTGAGTGAATACATTCTGGCCCCAGGTGTTCATCACCTTCCATTTTTTGTCATTTTTATCTGTAATATATTCTACAATCTCTGTAATGTCCCATCCTCTGTTGATTCTCTGTCATATGGGGGTTAGCAAGGGATTGCTCCTAGTTTTTTCCACAGTAGATGCAGGAAATTAATATAATTTCTTAGGAATTGCTTTAGCCTGTCTGACACTCTTTTTGTCCCCTCCTTGTCAACTGGCACTGCAAAATCTCTGGCATGTGTCTTTCTCCTGGTTCATTTCAAGAAAGATTTATTATTATTACTTATTTCTTCTACTAGTTGCTGCTCAGGCTCCCTTTTTAGTCCATTTGGTTATGCTTTTACATTTACTCTGTCAGAGTTCATTGTTCTTTCTGTTGTCTTCATTTTAATATGAATTCAAGTATTTGGAGGGTACGTCCTTCTTTGTCATAACCTCCTGAACCCTTCTCTGGTAATATGCACCTGTTGGGTTTTTTCCAATATGGTATCTTTAAATAATTTCCATACTGTCTGTGAAGATATACTTCTCTTAGTTGCCCTCTGTAGCTCCTTTTCAATAAGTGTCCTCATATTTATTCTTGAAAAGCCTGGCAAACATAGTTCTTGAAATCTTCAAGATTAAGAAGGATACTGTTTCACGGTAGGAAGCATATATTGGACATATTGCAGCATCATTTTCCATAATTTATGCTGACTGGGGTTATAATGACAGTGTTATTTTTATTTTTCAATTCTCCAACAGGAGAAATATATCAGCATGTACCAGAAGGAAATTATTAAGTATTTCCTACCAAAAAAAAAAAAAAAATTCCCTGTTTTCTGACCTTTGTTAGAAAGTTTTAAAGTTTGATCTGGTACTTCAGTAAAAGAGCCCTGATAACAGGAAAATATCAGAGTTGTTAGTGCAGCCTGTTGTCTAAAACAGAAAGCATTTCAGTTTTCCAGGTGAGATGTTTTAGTTTTAATAGTGTTTACATGCTGTCTTGACACCAGGGCAGCCATTCCTTCCTTGGTTTTTAAATTATGGCACAAACATCTCTCATCGATTGCAATTTTACAGCCATTTCGAAGCTCAGCTTTGGCCCCATGGTTTCACTGTGCTTCTACAATTGAGGAGAATAGCTTCTGTGATGGGTACTATTATGGTCATTGTGTTCCTGTGAGGTGGACCTAAGTCTCTGCTGAAGCTGGACGAGATGCATAAATGTCTGCAGTTCTCTGACTATCGCTGGGGGGTTTCTGTTAACTCCCAAGATGTAAAGAATGCGCTGTTTTCCCTGTTCCGTGCAGGCTATGAAAACATACCATTTTTTATATGATTGCCTATTTGTGCCACTACTGGTTGGTTAATACTTAATTTCAAGAAGCAGGTGATGTAAAGAGAGGCTGTGCGTCAGGCTTCCCAAGTTTATATCATTAAATAATCATCCTCTGATTGTTTGAAATCAAGAGCTAAGAGCCTTTATTCTACCATTACAGTTTCTTAGGTGTGATTCTTCAATTGATGCTTTTTCCCTGCAAAATTTAAATTTATGGAATGTACTTTTGTGGGTATAGGATACCTATTTTGTGTGATTTATATCTCACGTACTTAATCTTTATATTGATACACAGAATTTTTGGGAACTGGGGCTTTCAGAAACCTGGTTCACAGCAACAGCTTCTGCTGCTCCAAGTAGTATTGGCACAACAGTATAAAAACCTTATTTACTGATAGCTCTCTCAGTATGATTTTACAATCTGTGGGCAGTTCTTTTCTTGACTCTTTCATTTTTGTTGTCAAGTGTTATCTGCTTAGAGGTGTTAGACACAGACATTGGCACTAACAGAATTCAAGATAAAACCCATGAAAAATGAAGTGTGGTTTGTCATTACAAGTGCAGCCCTTGCCGGTGCTTCGGAATACATCATGAGAAGACAGGTTCCTAATTGAGCTCTTCTTATACCTCTACATCTGCATGTGCTTTTGGCCACTGCCGAAGGCAAAACAATTGGCTAGAAGAATTTGTGGTGTGACCTTGCCCGTGAAACTTTAGGACAAAATGTAAAATTGATGACTACAAAATTCCAGCAGCTGAGTGCTTCACTCAGCTCTCTACACTGATGACCTGGCGTTTTATGTTTCCAAGCACTTCAGGCAACCTTGGCTAAAGAAGGGAATCTTTGTTATACAAACTTGAAATTCTATGGAAAGAAGATATTTTTGTGCCGCCGGTATATCTGTGTGTGTCTTTAGTGAACTGAATGAAGCTAAAATCCCGCTTAAAGTTCCAGTTTTGAGCTTGTTGGCATCTATCGTTTGCTTTCCTAACTCTAGTAAGGGATCTTCGACATCCTTTCTAGGCAATTTAATAAAGCTCTTTATCTCCAAATTCTCCTTTATTCTCCAAATTAAACTCATCTGTGCCTGTTAAAGCAGGTGGTGAAAATTAATATTCTGAATTATAATTACTCTACATAAACTCCTTAAAGAATTGCTGTTGATAGGTTACCTTTTCTATTAGGTAGGAACAGTAAGATGTCTGTGGTGTTCACTTTTTTATATATCTACTTTGTTCTGAGTGATCTGCTTTATTTAATCATTTTGCTTTCTTGGCCTCGCTGGTGTCCCACGGGTTACAAAATCTGCCTTTTACCTGTTCCTTCAAGATCTGAATGTTGTGATCTTATTCTCCATCAAGGAAATGTTTATTTTTTTATTTAGCCTATTCATGCATGATGACCGATTGGGTGAAACAGTTTGTGTATTTCCAGGTTATTTGCTGTATTTTTTTCTCCAAATATTATTTTACGGAAAAAAAATGTCAGCCTAAAAAGTCAAGCAAATCCAGAAGCTAATAATTAACTTCTCAAAGGCAGACATTAAAGAATAACGGTGCTCTATCTGCACTGTAAATTCAGGTGGGTTTTTTTCAACTTTTAGGGAATTTGTCCACAGTTTTCATCCCAACCAATTCACTATTTACATAAACTAAGCTATGTGATCTAGATGAGTAGGTCTGAAAAACTCACTGGTCTTAGTCCAGAAAAACAAATGGAGAAAAAGAAAATAATCACGTGATTTTCCATTTGGGGATGCTGAACAGTTTTCTATTCAAACTGCATTAATGGAAAAATGGGTGTAGGTGAAAAGAAGTTCTACAACTTTTTAAAAAGAATCTCGGTTGCTCTTATGAGCTGAGAGCATTGGTGCTACGTTACTGCAGAGTTTCTTAGAGTTTTCTCACATCCAGCCACCTTGATCTTTAGGCTACGTGTACCCAAGGTCTGTCTGCAGCCATGCGTGCAGATATGCCCTCAGCATCTTCTACTCTCCTCTGGCCCTCTCTTTGAAGACCAGACTATGGGCTTTTTTTTTTTTTTAATGAAGCATGAAATTCTCCCTTAATCACTCAAAAAAGGTTACTGGGAATTTACAAATACAGTAACTGTTGTGTGACTCATTTTTTTTTTTAACTTTGCGTTCATGGTTCCTATCAACTTTAACATTAATTGAAAGAGCAGGAGTTCCCTTTTTTCACACACACAAATATATCCACACTTACCTTTTGGTGAAGACAGTTATTTATCACTCTCCGAGCATACCTCACCATTTCAAGCTGCTTTCCATCCACTGCCTTTTCTAGGTCACTGAGACCTCATTAGATATTTCAGAGCTGTGTTTGTGGATTCCTAATACTTGTAAGCCTGAAGAAAGTATTCCATCTAAATGCTGAGAAACAATCTTTAAGCTTCATTCAAATGGCATGTACTTTGTTGTTGTTTTTCATTACACGTCAGTTTATCTCTAAATCTGGAAATAAATAAAAAAATCTACCCAGAATGTTTATGGCTTTAGTAAAATTTAGAATCCTCAGATTATGACATTTTTAGAAGGTTTCAGACCAGAGTGCTGCAACTCAAAGTGAATATACTCTTACATTGTACATTAATAAAAGACCTCAGAGGAAAATTTTAATTTATAATACCCTCTCTAAAGTTAGTTTCAGTAAATTGTGTTAACACATTTCTAAGTCATCTTTCAGTCAAACGCATTAGATTATAATTCCAAGTTATAAAGACATTTCAGGATATATAGTAAATTTCTAGTTCTCTGGGCACCAAAAATATGCTGTTATGAATATGCCATAATTTATGGGGGGATTTCCTCCACAGCTGCCTCTGCTGAACATTAAATTCCGAATATAGATTATCTGCTGGATTGATATAGTCCCTATATGCTTGAAACTACACCGTGTAAAAAAATTTTCTGTGTTCAGACTTTAATCAAAGATGAAAAGGATGAAACAAGCAGTCCCCGTAGCCATTCAATAGAGCTGGGTATTGTACGTTCAAGAATGGCACCAGGAACCCCCATGGGGAAGTGAGAGGATGAGACGAGGAAATGTTTGTGACTAACAGGATACAAAGAGCCTTCTTTCACTTTCTAATGTAAACAGGTTCAAATTAGCCATAGTATAGCGTTTCCCCCGGGAGCCACCTCGATATTTTAACAGGGGACTTACAGAAAGAGGACAGAAAATCTACCATGACTTCTAGTGTCCAACCACAGGTAAAGAATTGATTATGGTTCTGTTGGTTTCAGAGGTTTGTAGATAACAATTTCTATTTCTAACTTCCAGCATGACACTGAAAATGTAAGCTGTTGCAGTAAGCACTTAGATTTTGGAGGCAGCTCATATAAAGTTAAGGTTGTACCTCTTCATAGCACCGACTTTCATATATTTAAATGTGGAACAGATTACATTTATTTATGCCTCCTATGATTGGAGAACAGAACTTAATGTCATTGCCAATTGTTCTCTCTCCGTTTTGATGCATAATTGTTTTCCTCATTGTATACAATTTGGAAAGCAAACCGTGCTAATTCACAGTGGTATTTAAAGTATAGTGCAGAATCATCAACTGTAATTGAACTCAGCAGAATGCTAACTAACTTAATTCAAAAGTTCCCGTGCAATTATATGAATGAAAATACATATAAACTTATAGTTAAGATTTATGTTCTAAATACGGAGAAGGGAATTTCTGCATTTCAGGAATTCTTTTATACAAGCTTGTGTTTGGAAATGTATTGACTGTTAAAAGCACGCGATCCCCCGGCATTGATTTGCACCAAAGAGCTTTGCCATAAGCAGATGGTACGACTTGCCAATTGATCTCTGTCACCAGAAGGAACGCTGGCCATTCTGGAGGTGGTGGAACCTAACCCGTAACTCTGGACGTGCACGTCTTTGAGCTTAGGAGAAGCTGGGATCAGATCCCAGCCCTGGGTCTGCGGGTCTTACCTGAATATCAAAAGCAGAGATCGTATAGTAAAGAAACGATGCTCTCGTAAACACAAATGGAAATCTCTCTGAATCTCATCTTGGTTACACACAAGGGGGGTGTATTCTCCACTGAAGTCTAATGGGATGTGCATCGAGGGGAGAATAATGTGCACCGTTGCCTTGTTCGCTAACAGGTGAAGGGTAATATAGATGAAATTGGGGAACTAACGTGCAAGGCAGTTGCCATTAGCATATACAAGGCAATTCCACATTTTGCAGCAAAGCAAAGGCAAAGTAGTGGCATAAACCAAGGAAAGATTAAGCCTAAGACCTGCTGTCGATGTGATGAAAACAACTTGACATTTGAGTCTTTCAAGTGCTGGTTTATCACATGAGTGGCTCAAATGATTACTTTTCTCTGTAGAATCTAACAATGAGGGAACCTGAAGGACCCGCACACCGTATCAGACCCGGCGCAAAAGAAACACTGAACTCTATGAATTGGGAAATACAGTGCGACGTTGTCCTTGGTTTGGACGTTTCTAGTAAATGACTGCAGGAAGCCACCTGGCTAAAGGTGCAGGAGTGTTGTTGTTTGCCAAAAGATGGGGAGATCAATCTATCAGTAGATGGATCGTTAAAACCCCAATCAATTTGAGGGTTATCTCAGTGCTTTTTGCCACAAATATTAGGTGATATTTATTTATTTGCAAACTATATAAAGGCCATGCCCTTGGGGGGGGGGGGGGGGGGGGGGGGGGGGGGG
>JAOQGH010000032.1:73874138-73927319 GCA_025769975.1 Gallinago jamesoni | reverse complement strand
TCCCCCCCCCCCCCCCCCCCCCCCAAAAAAAATTGAGGACATTAAAAATTCTTACACTGAATGGAAAACATTGAGAACTAAAATAGCTGCATCACTGAAAAAGTTGTTTATATGTTAAGACCAGAACTCAAAGTTGGAAAGTATCTTTATCAAATCATAGTTGTATAATGTGGTAAAAATCAGGTAACATGCTATTTTTTCATTCCTTCCCCTTAAACTCTGTTTAGTTAGATAGTTTAAAATAAATGTTTTCCTATTGAGCCAGTCTAGAGTGTAATTGCTTTAAAATGTTATGAAACTTGATGAAGTTGTATCTTCATTATACAGAATTCTCATCAAAGCTTATTTGCCAAATAATAAAAGGGCCCAGGAATCAGCGCTTTGTTATTTTATTAATCATTTGGCAAGTAAAGTCAATATTTTTATTTTTCACATTAATTAGTAGAAGGAAGTGTTCCCTAAGGAGCTGATTGTAAATCATCACGAAAGTAGAATATAATGGAGAACGGGTAAGCGAAGAAATATGCAAATTCTAAGCAGCCTCCTTTAAATTATTACACAAAGTGTTTTTCTTCAATCAATGTAAATGTTAAACAATATTGTATAATGACACTCTGCAAAACGATCACAGCAATAACAGAATCAGAGAGATTAATGTTTTGAATGTGTGAAACCCTTAGGAAAGCTGATAAATAGAAAAACAGAAAACAGTTATCACAAATTAAAAATACAAGACAGAAACTTGAACAAGATTCAAAGGTCAATTTAAAGCATATTTTTAAGGAGCTCTTTATCACATTCCTCATCCCACACAAAAATAATTCACTTACAGGTTCTTTTTCTAATTCTTCACACACATTTCTGAATTCTAGTGAAAATGTCACAGTCTGATTATGCTTTTGTGAGGAAGGGAAATAATAGCAGGGGCAAAAAAAGAATGAGAACAACGTGGTATAAGCAAAACAAAGCTCCAACGTAGTATTTAGCAAGGTGCAGAAGGAAGCAGTTAATTCAGATATAGAAATTATTAAGTCTGCTTAGATGGAAGTACTTGGATATGTGTATTACCTTCTCACTTCTGTCTCACCCTTTTTCACAATGTTTGTGACATCCATATGGCACTTGCTACTTTTTCAGCTAATTGTTGCTCACGTGATAATGTCATACGATTCTGAGGAGTTACTGCTTTCATTAAACAATGCCACTGCTCATTGTGGAAGACCTCAAAGTGGTGGGTTTGGGTTGTGCTTTTCCCTTTTTCTACAGTCATAAATGTCTGCTCTTATGAGACAGGGCAAGTTCCCTCACCATCCCTACCCTCACCCACCCAGAACTGCATTTCTTCCTCTGGGACTGTTGTTCATCAATGTGGCTGAAACCAAGAGAGTTAAATTGGTACTAAAGTGCCTGGTGAGTATAACTGCCATTACTCTAAGCAATACCTTTGGGTATTTTTTTATCTCCTCTCCCCATTTTGTAAGATACCCATCTGCTCTAAGCATCACCAGCGCAAGAGTGCTCAGCAGAATGAAAAGGTCAGCTGCCCCTGAGTCTTTGATTCCATCCTACCAGACCATAGTCCACCTATCTTAGGGACACACAGCCCTAATCTTTAGAAATAGTTTTCTTTTTTTTTTTCCCTCAAATTCATCAGAAAATACTTTTGCTGTGGAAAAAATTCACATCAGCAAAAAAAAATATTTAGCTTTTTTTCCGAAGTGTCCATTCATAGACCTTACTACAGCACATGGATGATATCCTAGTAAACCAGATTAAAAGTAGGGAAGAGAGTGGTGCCCAGTGGAAAGGGAATCTGGCATTTTTAAGTCTGCGTTGATGTGCTAAGAGCAAGAACATCGCAGAGGCGCTGGTAGTCAAGGTTGAGCCAGCAAGTATTTCAGTCAGCTGGATAATAATCCCAGCAAGATGCAGTCTGGGCGAAGCTCATAAACTCTTTCATCCTGATGGTCTTTTTTATTGCTATGAAATCTGACAGTGACTTTTTGCTTAAACACACTGCTACTCCAAGAGCTTTGTAGAGCAGAAAGTCACCATGTTGTGCCACTCCATCCCTCGCTACGTGGTACACCCTTTACAGTGTGGTGATGAAGTTCCCAGCAGCAATTGTGCTGCATAAAATGTAGCCGGGGATAGGAAAACACACCTTGAGGTTCCAACATTCCATCTGCCTGAAGGATTCTCATAAATAATGCAGTGTTTTTGAAAGGACAGTTTAAATAGTTTGTCTTAAATTTCCTTAATCTTGAGTGTCATTCTTTGTGCTGCTTGATCATCATAATGAGCAGATTGTATTTTTCACTTTACATCTTGTGTATCAAGATATCCTTTTTTGTTGTTGTCCAGAGGGTCATTGGTGAAGGAGAGAAGGCTTTCAGGGTGAAGCAAAAAGAATGTCATTTTAGTTTTAGGTATAGGTTCAATTTCAGGTTTCTCAACTGTGACTGTGTCCTTTTAATGGGAGTTATAGGCACATATCAAAGAAAATAGGCACTTACATATCTGTTTTGATTGGCTGAATCTCTTTAAATAATTTATATACAACTGTAATCACAATATTTCTTGTCTGATGAGCTTATATGCTTGATTCAATGATGGGGAAAAAAACCAATAGGCTAAGTTGTTGATGGTAACTCCTGGGGAAAATATTCTGTGAAGGATTGCTACTAGAAGTATTGAAAATCTTCAAATGTTACAAAAATTGAAATTATAAAACCACTGAAGGAAACTATTGCATGTAATCACCATAGTCTTTTTCTCACAGCTTGACTCTATGACAGTTTGATGGGTTTATTGCAGTTGGCATGGATTGCTTTGGCTGAACTAAATGGCAGCTATCTCACATGCCCTTGATTGTGTTCAGATTAATCAGAGGCTTTTGAAGTGATGGCTTTTGTGTGGTTTTTTGATGAATGATGCATTTTAAAAACTGATATATCAAGGCATTTTAAAATAAAGGTATTGCAACAATAGCTGTATATTGCCTCAATGAAATCCTACCGGGAACTATCTACTTCTCTCTTCAGTAGCACAGGGACAAAGATTAGGTTAGTTCTTTGTTATAACAGTATGAGTCTTTGCTGTTTTTAAAAAGTATATAGATTGCTTAAAATGACCATCCTTTTCTAACCAACCTAATTCTCAGTCAGATCTGGAGATCTTCAGCACAAACGTCTGTTATAGTGACTACAACAGAATTGGCTTCGATGGCAGTTACATAAAGGCTGGGGCTGTATTTAACAACTCAAAAATGAAACAGTGAGAATCCATATTATGGAAGAAGTTTAATGCTAAAATATGTAATAAAATATTTGTTCTTCGCTGGTTTGGTCAAAGCATCTGGTCATAGACAGAAGATGAACAGCGTAGGCAGTGCGTTGATAGCTGCAACTTAAAGCATCTAAGACATTAAGGGGTTCCTCAGCTAATTGTTGTGGGCTGAATTTATTCAACGTCCTTTTTCATTGCCTGATGGGTGACACACGTAGTCCCTCACAAAACAAGGGCAATATGATTAGCCATCATTTAGATTAATTCCTCTCCATAAATCTATCAGCTTGAGCTGCTAATATTTACATGTAATGCACTTAGCATCTCGAGCTTTGCATTGTGCAGAGTAAATAACGACGGGAAATTTGTATTACAGAATTTGCCTAAAATTTTTGGTCTAATCTGGTTATTAAACATCTCAGGTGACACAGCATAATCTCATTGCAAAAAACTCTTCTTCTTCACTGTAGAGTAGTAGCTTATTCTGGGACCGGCCTCCTTGATTCTAGTGGAGGTAGGATAAGATGCTACTGTCCACCAAAGCAATAGTCACAGAATGTCATTAACATCCTTTTCCTTCTCTTTGCCTGTAGGATTTAGTAGATGCCATTTCATAGTCCTTTCCTATATCTCTTATAAACCCCCTTCCATTTAAACATGTCTTTTTCTCTTCAGGAAAGTTATATAGGGTGTAGTAAGAAATGGAATCATTGTGAGAAGTGTCTCGATTTTTCCTAAACTTATCTTCTTTCTGGAGTCCCTGGGGTATTCTGCCTATACAACATGAAGCCCACTTTCACATGCTCCGCTTGTACTAGCCCCTTGCTGCTAATTTGTGCATAAGAGGTGGAGAAAGTCACAGCCTTACTTGCTCCTTCAGTCGCTCCTCAGTCCACATAGAGATCTCAAGGCTGTAGTGTTTCCAGTTCTTTTTCTTATATATTCTTATTTGGGAGCATTTTTGTTGAAGATAGGTATCCTGGAAAACCAGACTAACACTCCTCTGGGTAGCTGCATTAGTGTAAGTTACAGTTAACCTTTAGTAAAAATTTAAATATGTAATTTTATAGATTATGCAATTAGATTTTGATCTGTCCAGTGCTTGAGTACTTTTTTTTTTCTTTCTCTGAAATCCCTCTAGTGTGCAAAAAATCCCCTAACCTACAACTGACCTAATATCTCTTCTCATATCACTAGAATAATTCCAAATCTCTGAAGATAAGTCAAAATGCAGTGTCCATTCTAGTACTGCCAAAAACTTCACCAGCTTATCTGTGAGTCCACCTTCCCTGCTCCTGAGGAGAACTGGTTACATTCTCCCTCACCAGAGGTCAGATCTAAGTTAATTTTGCTAATCACTGCTCAGTATCAGAGCTGAGAATAGTAAAAATTAAACTGCCAGATGGAAAAAGAGCAAGGCCAGGCTGGATGGAGCTTTGAGCGACCTGGGCTGGTGGGAGGTGTCCCTGCCCAGGGCAGGGGGGTTGGAACTGGGTGATCTTTAAGGTCCCTTCCAACCCAAACCATTCTATGGTTCTGTGAAGGTAGAATAAGTGATGAGCAACCATCAACAGCACTTAGTTCTTGCTTACAGCATCCATTTGATTAAAGGTAATAGAAAAACCAGAGAAAATGTTTAAGAGTTCAAAGATGGTAACTACTTTTTTGCTCCCCACACTTAAGAGATTTGACTTGTTTTACCTTCCCTCTCAACTTCCCCTAAATTTATTCCAGTTCCCATGAATCCTTTCTAAAAGGAGAGCATTGGTGGGCCCTGTGCTCTGTCTTTCTCATGTTTGAAATGAAAATAGAAAGATCCTTCCATATTGTAGGTTGGAGATCACCATCAGAACCCTCTTTGCCTCCATTGAGACTCAGCTTGAAAGATGTATTTTCCTGTATAATCAAGTGAACTGGAATCTCTCCAGGAGGATGTTTTAGCACCAACCCACTAAAGTGCAGACTTTGTATGCGTAGTGGAATTTGTAGTGCTGTGACAGCAGCCAGACTGAACTAGAAACAGGGATGTATCAGCAGACACCTTCCGTTTTAAAGGAAAAATAATCAAATTCTGTTCTTCCAGACAGGTGAGCTATTTACTTCAGTAAATGATAGGAAGGGTAACGCAGTAAGCTATATAAGCATGCAAGTAAGAGTTATAGAAAGGGTTGTATCCGGCCCTCCAGCATGACTTCCATTTGCATTGGGGTTTTTTCTCAAGAGTTGTTTCCTCAAGGGTTCTTTTCTCTTGCATTTTTTCCTCAATTGCGACAATGAGGATTGATTATTATTTTTTTTTTACCTTTTCCTTTCTTTTTTTTAACAATAAACCATGAGTTTTATGTGTTATCGGGTGATAGCAGGAGCAAAGGTCCTAGGCACAAGCTTTCGGTCCCTCTGTCTGAAACTGCTTGTACGTTCTTGGTATTTGGGATAATCTTCACTTCGGCTTTGAGAAGTCTCACTGTAATGAATCAAAGAAGCAGGAGACGAAAGAGAAGTGCAACCACCAGATGAAGTAAGTTGTTTTTTCATGGGTGAATAAGAAATACATACAGGCTTGTATAATATCTCTTCTATAGAATGGAAAGAACACATCTTAATATAGGTTTTAATTTTGTCAGGAATGACAAATTCTGGATGATACGGAGTGATTGCTCTTAGAGCATTATTTTTCATGGTACACTTTTATATGCCTTTTGATTTGAAATCTTCCAGTCTAAGAGCCCATCATTGCCTTCAGCAGACTGACCCACATTCTGTGTATCTCAGTGTAGGAGACGTACGTTCTTTCAGTTCAGCCTGTTAAATGATGATCCGTTGCCATTGCCTACTGCCCTGCAGGGGTATTTATTTTACCCTCAGACTTATCAGTTTTTGCTTAACATTAAATTATTGCATAAAGAAGTTTCAACCAGAACTGCAGCATTATGTTTTTTCTGGTATATGTTTTTAATATGAAAATATGAATTCAGTCCTCATTCTTTATAAGTTTAGTAATATATTCTGGGTGATGCTTAATCATCTTGAAATTCCATCAGATGGCCTCCTCCAATCTGCCCATAATGTTGCTTCTGTCAGTAGTTTCTCTTGCTTTTCACCTTCTATCACCTTTCTCCTTTGTATGCTTCACTAGCTTCTTACTTGTTTATCTCTATGTTTAGTCATCTTATCTTTGACATGGGCATTCAGTCAACTCCCAATTATTTCTCTGAGTGCCAGATTGACCATACCAGAGACACAGACTTGTTTCCTTCCACAGCTGGTTCAGGATGGGCAGAGTTTATGAAGTGTGGAGTCAGCATCACGGGGATATAAATACATTACTTCCAAGCCCAGCGTGGGTGGGTTTGGTTCTGACAGCAAGGTACAGAGACTTCCAGCTACTGCAGGAACAAGCTTGGGTCTTGCCACCTTCATAAAACCCAATATAGTGCTGGTCATGCCGAACCTTGGCTGCCCTCAATAATTGTTTGCTTTGTCTCTGTCTTTCCCATTATTTTCTATATTTTTCTATTATTCAGGATATTCCAGCCCTCATTACTGAAAGAGGCTTTCCTTTCTTTTCTAATTCCTTGCTATTCTCTTTCATATGTATTTGCTTTACATCTGAACTTTACATCTACCCAGGTTCATACTGGAATTGCATTCTGTCAGGGTTTCTCTTTCTTTGTCTTTTTTTCAAACTCTGTCAGGATGGTCTCACCAACATCTCCTTAAGTCAGTACAATGTCTTTGACTAATATGATTGCAAGTGTCATGGTCAGGAGGACATAGTCATTTATACTTCTGATATTTTATGTTTAATGAAACATCTTTTGTCTCTATTGCTCCATCTCTCCCAAAGGAAGGAAAGAATGTAATGGTCAAAAAAAATCAGATGAGGCATTTTCTGTAGATTTATACCTACTCCTGAAAGTTACATCATGCTTAGAAAACTATTTCTGTTTCTCCTGTATTTTAGTCTTCTTTGTACTCCTTGGCTTTGTTTGGAACCAAATGCAAAACTATTGCATTGGAACCATTGCATCCAATGCCGATCAGCACTTTCAAACTCCAACTCTGAACCGCCACCTTCAGAGTTTACTGCTTTTTCAATTTGGAAATGCTAACATTTTCACAAAATATCCTGTTCTGGTTGTGTGTGAGGATCCAAGTGGATTAAATTTACATATAAAAATATGTGTACTTGTCATACTGGATTGACTTACCAAATTGTAATTTTACCTTTCCGCACGAGAGTGAATTAGCTCAGTAGTTTGATTGCAAGTAAAAAGCAGTGTATTTCTTTTCATACAGTATAATAACTTGAGACCTAGAGAACATTAGGCTTGACACTTTATTATGATTGTTCGTGCTTCATGAAATCACCAAAGCAGCCCATATACAGACACAATACAAATCTTCCAACCATCTGAATACAACGTCCCCGCTCAGTTTCTGCGAATTGAGTTGTATGTAGTGTAATGACCTTTCACTGACTTCATTGCTGGACATATTTACAGTTGTTAGTGGCTTAATTTCACACATTTAGGTTTCAGCATAATCATTACTGTCATGATGATTACAGTAGTTATGGTAATAATGTGGCTCCAGCGTACTATTGAAAAGCTACTCTAAGGATGGTCAAAGTCAGCTACTTGTAACAACCAAAACAATCAGGTCCAGGTTGCTTGATACAAGTTTGAAGAAGCTATCCTCAAACGTGTTCTGTATGTTTTTATAATCAGCTGAAATTGGCAAGTTTGATAATCCATTGCCAAGGTTATTTAATGAAGAAAATTGATGTCTTGATTGCTGCCTTTATTGTGTATTGTGTTTGCTCATTGCCAGCAGCCGTCAGTGTCACACCAGCGAGATGGTAAAAGGAATAACAAGATCTGAATATATTCTGGTTTAATGCTGCAGCCAAAGCACAAAGGCACGATCCAATGAACAAATTTGGGGTATCTGTATGGCACATAGCCCTAGATCAGAGGCTCTGATTTGCCAGTTTGAAAATAGCTCAGCTTAGCATGGCCTAAGAGTTATTATGCGATGATTATTGTGTAGTGAACTGGTTAATTCACTTCCTAATTGACAGGTTGTTATATCCACAAAAGCTAATGCCACAATTGGCACTCTGGTTTGCACTATTGGTAGAAACAGTGACTGCTGAATGGGGTATACAGACGATGCTGTTGTCTTACCGTCACAAATAGTAGTTCAATGGCAGCAATTATATACGCTGGTGGGAAATTGGGGTAGCTTTTTTCTAAAGGGAACAATGCAAGGCTCAGGATTTGAGGGCTGTCCATTTGGTGCCTTTCACAGGAATTAAATAGGTTGCAAAAAGGAAAAAAAAAATCTATTAGAAGTATGATTTGTCATACTTAATCACCATATGTTTGGGTGTACCAAGTAAATACACTCAGAGTTCTCAAAAGGGTAATTTTGTAATTTTTTTTTCATCTGTCTGTATGATCTTCAGAGCATTGCCAGTGGTCAAGAGGGCTTCTGAGATATATATATAAGATAATATACCATATATTTATTTTAGTTACATGTATTAATATGGGAAAAGACTTACTACTTCTACTGTTCTCTCCAAATCCACTGCAGCTACAGCACAATATCTTGTATATTAAAATGGGCTGCCAATCTGGGGCTCTCTCTTTTATTAATCAGGGGATTATATCACCGTGTCAGTAGACTTATATAGCACCATTACAGAATGAATAAACAAACCAGATACACACAGGAGTGACATTTTTCATATGCTACCAATTCTTTTCATCAGTGGAACCTCACAATTTTGATCAAAAACAGAGAGGAAGGGACAAAGAGAGAATAAGATAAAGGAAGAAAGATGGAAAGAAGGAAAGAAAGGAAGAGAAAGAGAGGAGGAAAGATGAAACTCATGTAAAATAGCCTCAGGATTCATGTCCTCCTTAAGCAACAAATTGAGGTCTATACTTAGATGTCAATTTTTTTCGTAGGTTCTTTTTACTATTTTACTTGCCAGATATATTCCATTATCAGATATTCAGATCCGCTCAGATACAGTAATTATTGATGATTCATGTCTTGATGGTGAAAACATACTTCAAGGAGAACAAAGCAAAACACTAGAGATGACTAAAGTAGTGAAATTTGATTTTTAGTCACTGGTGTTGGATATTTTCAGTGGGTCATGACGTTGTACTAAAATATACAAATGCAAAGTAATGCATATGTGACCTTACTGTGCCTTTGGTGTTTACCTCTTCTCCTAAGGCTAACAGGATCTGGAGATACAGCTCTTTCAGTCTTTGCTATTCTTTCATGGGTCTTTCATTCCTTTGGTATTGTGGATATTGTGGGCTACGGTACAGGGTCTAGTGAGCATGCCCTACCCATGAAATCGTTCCTCTCTCTCACGACTGAGCTACTGAGAATGCAGTCTTCTGTAGAAGACTAAGAAAATTGTTGGATGGGTGTTTTATTTTTGCTCAGCTGTCGGAAGTGAGTAACAAAAACTGATGATATTTTAAATGCTGTTGATGAACTGGATGAATTCCCGTGCACTTCTTTTGAAGACAAGGCATGATTTTTGTTTAGGCACATTTTCATTTGCAATTTAAGAAAAAATACTTCTGGGATTTTGTGTCTTAAAATTGGTTTAATGATATACCCATTGATTACTACTCATCAGGTTAGTGGGAGGGAGAGGCAATGAGTTGGAAAACCTAGATTATCTCTATTTTAGCCCGCCTCATTTATATTTTAAGTAAGTCAGAATCAGATGACAATATTCAAAAAGTAGATATACATTAGTGTTCATAAATACCAAGGCTTGCGATGCTAGTCCAGTCTAGGAATAGAGTCTCAATACTCCCTGAAGACTGAAGGCATCCACACACACCCATGGTACTGGCTTCAGCAGTGCTCCCATGCTTTCCGAGTGAGGCAGCATGTTCTGAGCTCTCCTGGTGGTCACTTCGCTTTACCTTCGAGTGGGTTGTACAGGAGGAAAAGGATGGCAGCAGCTACGTCAGGTTACTGCTAAATCACTCCTCTTCTCTTGCCACTCTCCTCTACTTAGTGGGGACAACTACGATTGCCCAGGGTAAAAAAAAAAATTAATGCCTTATGTGCCAGGACTACTCCAGTTTCTTAAAATCATAGGATGGTTTGGGTTGGAAGGGACCTTAAAGATCATTGAGTTCTACACCTCTGCCCTGGGCAGGGACACCTCCCACCAGCCCGGGTTGCTCAAAGCCCCATCCAGCCTGGCCTTGAACCCCTCCAAGGATGGAGCAGCCACAGCTTCTCTGGGCAAAACTTCTTCTCACCCTGTATCATCCCATGCAACTAACCATACATCATCCTAAATCCCCCATTTCATGTCAGCTTCTCAATTACCAGTAGTTTCTAATTCCAGTATATCAGTGCCCTTCATCCCACTGACTTCCATTTTCCAACTGCTCCATTCCAGTCTTAGTGTCAGTTCTGAGACTGGAATGGAGCAGTCTCATTTTTATGTATTTCTTTATTTCATGAGAGGAGCAGGGAATACGTTATTTTTCCCAGGTCTAGGGGGAGTTTCTTTTCATTCAGATATCATTAACTAACGTGCCAATTTCTGATGTAGCCTCTTCTGAAAACGTTAGCATCCTTGTTACACTTGTATTATCGCACAGTATGAGAGGAAGTTCATCCCAGAGGATGAAGAGCTGAATGCTGGCGTCAGAGAGGAACGCTACAGAAAAGGGATACTTTTCATCAGTACCTAGTTGTTGGATGCAAAAGCTAGGAGACGAGGAAATTGTAAAATGGTGCTTTGCTGACACCCAGGCAGAAAATGGACCCTTTAGGAAAAGAAAAAAAAAAAAAGAAAAAAAAAGAAAAAAAAGACAGGTTATGACAAGAATTGGTTCAGCTAAAAATAAGAATCAGCCAGGTTTTAAGAAAAAATAACCTTATTGTTGCTGAGTAGATTAATAGCTGTCTGACAGTACAGTTCTGATATTATGCAGTTTGAGAGGCAGGAATGCTGCTCACAGACTGTTAAAAATCTGAAAAATCAGTTTATTTGGTAGAAAGGTCAGAGCTGAACATATCAAACACTGAACTGGTATAATACCTAAGTTAAATTATTATTTTGATATATAGATATTTTAGGTATTTTGTCTGTATTTCATGCCCAAAAGTGTAAGTTGAACATCCTCTATCTCAATTTTGCGATACCAACAGCATGGAGAAACACCTTTACCTGAATTATTGTGATGAGAATGTGTTTTGAGTTAGAGCCTGTGTCTTTAACAGGGATATGGCAATGATATTGTAGTTCTCTATCTGCTTCCCTGAAGTCACAAGTTACTTGCTGAGTTGGACTATAAAACTTTAATACCCTAAATCTCCCGTGCAGTATCCCTAGGATGTTCAGGAGGAAAAGAAAGAGTATCCATATAAATTTGGGACCGTTACCTCCAGGTAGTCATTCAGATATGGCATTTTCAGCTTTAGGCATGATCGAACAATATCCCATGGCGATGACCCTCGGTCATCCCACCTTTACATCAGTGGACGCCCTGGGAGGATGGAGTTTCTATTGTACAGTTTTGTCTTTGCTACATTTTTAAACAATCCCTCAGATCTCAGCACACGCAACCTACATTTTTGTTTGCACAGTTGAACGCATGAACAGTTGCCCTTTGTCAACCTACTTGCTATTAAATTAATTTTAGCTTTAGGTTTATTAACTGTATGACTAAGCGTAAGAAGTAGCAATCTACCCGCAAAACTTGAGTAATACAAAAATCCCACACCATTCAATACTTTACATTTGAACAAACAAAAGACCAATCTGTGCCACCTTCCCCTTTTACACATACATAATCTTTCTGTACGTTTTTTCAGGTATTCAATAAGAGATTTAACTAATGAGTTTGGGCCTACACAACCACCGAGTGCAAAATAAGAGCATAAATAGGCATATATTCATATACTGTGTTGAAATCAATTGGGGAAAAAAAAAAAAAGTCCTGCTCATCAAGAAAAATGTTGGCTGCTTAAAACATAAAAGGGAAGTGAACAGTTTCCGTGTTACAATTGCGCTACCTTTTAGGAGAGGAAAAATCCTTTTTGCACACAATCTCATAAGAATTTCATACTTGCGTTCTCAGTTTTAATGTGCTCAAAATACATCAGATTCTTAGTTTTTCTTAGTTTCTCAGTTTTAATGTGCTCAAAATACATCAGATCTTGTGGTACCGCTTCATTACATAGACTCTTGTGGAATTGTATTGAATAATAATGTAAAATTTAACATTTCATTGAGAAAATTCTGGTAAAAGACAAAAATAATATCATATTGATTATAAATTTGCCCGTGAATGTTCACAAATGTGAGAACTTTTCCTATTACTGCATTTGAATCCAACTACATTAAGCATGAGTTGTGTTTTTAAGTAGATGGCCTTGAGAAAATAGGATATCTTCTAGCACATTCTGCTTTTGAAAGCTTTTTGAATCTCGTGTTTGTAGCTTTACATATTTGTAACTCCCAAGAATTTTAAGAGGTGGAACTCATTACATACAACCTGTCTTTCAGTGCAACCTGCAGCACTGTCAGAACCATCAAATTCAATACCAGTTTCAGGCATTAGTTCCACATGTCTAGTATTTTTACCTCTTCTGGTTTAAGTTCGTAAACCATAACCTCATGTGTAATTTAAATCAGTCTTTTCTGGAAGTTCATAAATATGTATTGGATGCAAGGGATAGACTAGAACTCACTCCCAAGATGCTGTTCGGGCTAAGTGGAATCTCCTTAGGAACCGCTTCAAAGATCAATTCCTCTTGTCCATAAAAAAATAAGTTTAAATTGTCTTCTATGAGCCTGCTGTTAGCAATTGTACTGTTACATTATGTATGATTCTTTGACTGCTCATTGCTTCAACAAACTGCACAGTGCTCCATTAGTGATTTTCAATTTCATGCTAAGCTTTGCAATTTATTAGTGTTGTTTAGGCTAATGTACTATTATTTTGCATATTTTATATCATATTTCATTTGCTATTCATGTGACCTAACAGTTAAGTATTGGGGATCAATAAAGCCCTCTAAATGTTTCCATATTCGTGTTAGGAGAAAGAGGGAAATCATGCAGGCAGCCCAATAAAGAGTCAATTTGGATGAAGTGAAATTTTTTAGCAATTTTCTGTTTTCCCTCCAGTTTGTCTGCGGTTTTGACTGCAGGTTTCCAAACGATGACATAATGGCCAGATGCACTTATTCATGAAAATAATTTGTTTTAGTAATGATCCCCTAATTGTAAATACCTGGACCACGTTCATGTGGATTCTTTGCCAGTGTGCTCTCTCTGTATATAAATACCAAGATTAAATTCAGCTTAAATACCACCTACTTCCAAGAAGCAGGTGCAGTTCCACACTTATTGTGGTTTTGATTTTGTCTTTCTTGAGCTGTGCACTCTTCCAGAAAGGGAAATATTTAGTATTAGTTTGAGAAAAATTAAATTCTTCTCCCTTGGAAGGTTGTATGAACTTAAAACTTTTGTTTTCTCAGTTGCTGTGTCTGGTAGAAAAGCAGAAAAAAATCAAGAAGCATCAATTCAAATTTTCAGATTAATTGCCATCACACCTTTAGGAGTCCCTTTTTTCAAAAATCCTGAAGTTTAGAAAGCAGCAGCGCTAGAAAAATAGACCTTTGAGGGTATTAGCAAAGTGGTTTGAAGTGTTCATGGAAAATATGTATGTAAACATACGTCAGAATTGCTGAAACATTCATGCAAGCAAGGAACAAAATGTCAAGTGTCTCGCTGGTACATCGCAAATAGGGAGTAGGACTGAAATTTCGAATGCTTCTGAGGGTGTGGATGGAGGCACTAATGACTGCTCAGTAAAGACTACAGTAGAATTAGCATTTTAGAGAGTTATAAAGCGTTGATAGGCCTGCTTTCTTTTTGAAGATTTGTCTTTCCTATAAAATTTAGCATATGTAGCCTTTCAACGCAGAGCCAAAGATACAAGAAATTTTTGAAAAGGCAGGATAGGTATTAGTTGATAAAGCACTAGATAACCGCACAAGGTTCCGTTCCTTTCCGTGCTTTAGATATTACATCTCAACTGCTAGAAATTCGTAAGAGGATTTTTATTCATGTTCAGCAAAGAAAAAAATAAAGGCTTCAACTAGAAACTTTGCATTTGCCCCATAGTTTCTTCAGCAGCAAAACCCATATGTAATTTTTGAATAAGATTTTTAAAATAATGAAACCCAACTTTAATCATAGAATCATACGGGGTTGGATGGGACCTCTGGAGATCATCTAGTCCAAGCCCCCCACCAGAGCAGGTCTACCTAGAGCACACTACGCAGGAACTTGTCCAGGTGGGTTTTGAAAGTCTCCAGAGAAGGAGACTCCACCACCTCGCTGGGCAGCCTCTTCCAGTGTTTAGGTGAAACTCATGTTTACGTGAAACTTCTTATGCTCAAGTTTGTGCCCATTTCCTCTTGTCCTGTCACTGGGCACCACTGAGTGCCCAGTGACCAGCCCCGTCCTCCTGACACCCTCCCTGTAAGTATTTGTAAGCATTGATCAGATCCCCCCTCAGTCTTCTCCAGACTCAAAAGACCCAAGTCCCTCAGCCTCTCCTCATAGGAGAGATGTTCCTGGCCCTTAATCATCTTTGTGGCCCTTTTCTGTACCATCTCCAGCAGTTCCCCATCCTTCTTGAACTGGGGAGCCCAGAACTGGACACAGGACTCCAGATGGGGCCTCACCAGGGCAGAGTAGAGGGGCAGGATGACCTCCCTCGACCTGCTGGCCACACTCTTCTTGATGCACCCCAAGATGCCATTGGCTTTCTTGGCCACAAGGGCACATTGCTGCAATGACTTCAGCCAGCTCCCTGAGCACATTGGGTGTATCCCATCTGGATAAGCAAATAGTTTTCCAAGCCCAGTTCTGTTCATTGACTTCCAAAAGACATGTTATGATGGAAAACCTTCAGTTGGACTGAAGACCCAGGATTTGTAGTTTGCAAATTTAGTTGCTTTTTGGAGTCACCACACCAGGTGCCTGGTTCTCCTGCCTGAAGGCTTTGGGGTCCTTTGTGTGCTCACCCGTGAGGAGGTTGTGCAGAGGTAGGGGTCACTCTTTTCTCCCATGGAACAAGAGGAAATGGCCAGGGGAGGTTTAGGATGGATATTAGGAAAAATTTATTCGCCAAAAGGGTTGTCAACCCTTGGAACAGGCTGCCCAGGGCAGTGGTGGAGTCACCATCCCCCAAGGTATTTAAAAGCCAGGCAGACGTGGTGCTGAGGGACATGGATTAGTGGTGGTTTTGTCAGAGTTAGGTTGATGGTTGGACTTGATGATCTGAAAGGTCCCTTCCAACCCAGACAATTCTGTGATTCTGTATCTAAGCCCAGTACCTTCAAAGCTGTAATTTGAGAGCTCATTAGTTGTTAATTCATAGACATTTTATTAGCACAGCTCCTTGTGTTTCCCGTACTTGTAAATGGGAATGCAACAGGCATATAATGCCATCAATAGTAAAATCTCTGCCTGCTTTCTTTTATTATATCCCTGTCATCCCCATTTAGACAGCCAGTCAGAGCTTCTTGGCATGCCGATGGCTTCTTTCCCTGTCAGCATATGGAGGAGACCGAGCTCCTTTCCACGTTCCCCTCTGACACTGGCAGCCCTCGTTTTACCCATCTGGATTTGCTGTGATTCCTCACAAACCCCCAGCACGTTTCCTTCCCGGGGCCAAGGCAGGGGAGAGCAGGGATGTATCACCAAGTGCCAAAACCCCCTCAAGATATCTGATGAGAGCAAACGATTCCTCCATAAGGGCAGTTTTTTCATGGGGCTGTCTAAACTGAAGATAGTCTGAAGGTGTCAGGACAACACAAAAAGAGATGAAGTTCCTATTTATAAAAGGAACTGCTTTCTCAAAATCCGTGAAGAGCAGCAAGAGCTGTGGCCCCGTGGGGCTGCAGAAAGGGTTACCAGTGGTACGGCTATCGCAATAATTGTGTTTGTGGTAAATTCTGGGGCTAGACAGGGCACGGTTAAACTTATGTAAATATTTGGAGAGATCTGCAGTGATTAAAGATCTGCTTTTAAAGGATTATTTTGGGTGGTGTTTTTTTTTTTGCTTTCCCTGTGTATAACAGTGGGTCAAGCTCATATAGTCGATTAGGAATGAAGAAGTGAAGCAGGCGTTTGCGCTGGGAGATAAATGGTTGTGGTTCACAGCACTAACAATCTCTGCTGATGCAGCTGGTAGAGATCGTAAACCCCATGATGAAAATATCTCCATATCCATATTATGACGCTCTAAAGCACTGCAGGCACAGATGGCAGAACTTGTAAGTTCTCTTAGAAACATAGTTATGGTTCACAACATTTTTGGATTCTTCTGAAAGAGCAAGTACAGCTTGTAAGCCCTGAGGAGAAGTTGATGGCACTTACAAACTACACCAGCTCAGGTGGCAGACCTCGTAGACATTGGGAGAAGAAAATAACTGTGATTCACAATGCCTGTCAGAGAAGTGCTGGCGTTTGCAAGCCCTGATGACGCAGTCAGCAAAGTTTTGGCATGTTTATTTCAGGATGGCATCTGAAGAAAAGGAGGAGGGGGGGGGGAAACCAAACCACCGTGCAGTAAAGTGCCTTATATTTCTGGTTAGCCGTCTCAGGTAGATAAAAGACTGCATCAATCTTCCTAGAACTTCACCTGTCAGTCCTAGGCAGCCTCATTAGTTCTTCTTGTACCTTTAACAACACCTTCAATACAAAACTGTGCAGAAAAGCTCCATTATGTTATGCAAAATGGCAAGTTATATAAGACGTAAATGAAAGAGCAGCACCCTGTAATTAAGCGTTCTCATCTAAATACCTTGTTTCAAGAGAAATACTTGGATATTTGAGTACCTTTGGAAACAAACGTCTATATCAAAGACTATTCATTTCTTTGAGAATTCATTCGGAAGCCTTCTATTGACTTCATTGTGAATTGAATAGGGCCTGTAATGAGATGACCTATGAATTTAAGAACCATTAATTTTTCTGTCTTCCACATAGCCATTTCATCTTTGGGAACAGGTCTATAATCATTCCTTTTTTAATTATTGAGGTAATATTTTGATCTGAAGATGTATTTAAAATGGTAGTGATTAAGATAAGTAATTGAGTCACCAGTAATTGCTGGTTTGTAGAGCAAGTTCGGACAACTATTGAAGACAGAAATGAGCAAAAAACATTGGAAAATCAGGGAAAAGGCTCTGAGATGTGCCAGCCAGGCTTTACTACTTGAGAGTTACCCAAGAGCAGATGCCTACCAGTTGGAATCACCAAGGCAGGAGCTGTTGGATGTGATGTGAGAAGAGTCACTTTGATAATTTGATATTCTTGAGTACCTAGGGAGATGTGAAAATTAAGTAGCTGTGACTTAACCAGTGTGAGGTTGTTGTTTGCCATGCTAGAAGAAATATATGTATCTTTAGTGAGTCTATTTGTAATATGTATGTGACATATTTTATGTGTTTCTATCATTATTTAACTTTACATAAATGCCTGTATGGACCAGTGTTATTCAACATTGTCCTTCAACTAATAGGGGCACACCAGGAGATATTATGAAAAATTTTCTGGTTTTCTTTTGTGTTTGAAGAACAACATCTGAGTAATCCAGATCCTTCTTGTAGCTAAAAACAGATTGAAAACAATAAAACCAATTTAGGCCACTTTAGAAAGAAGTTAAACAACCAGAATTGTCACTTGCCTTAATTATTTAACACTGAAAAATAAAAACAAAAACTAAAAAACAAAAATGCCTCCCCCCCCCCCCCAAAAAAGAAAAGAAAATTAAAAAAATATGGTTTTGGGGTTGGGAAAGATTAAAGCAGGAAAGAGGGGAAAAGTAATACTGACAAGTATTGACACAATACCAAAAGGAATAATTTCAATTAATATCTCAAAACTAGTTTCTAAGTTAGTTGCCTGTTGTCAGGAAAATTGAAAATTTTGAAAGATGAATGTGAAAGCCTTACTAGCATGTAGGAAAAAACCTTTTAAAATCTCTAAGAGATGTCATTTCTTAGCCAGGAATGTCTTTTTTCTGTTTTCTGAGCATTGACCCAACCTTCGTTACTATGATACAAGTTATGTGTTATTAGGAAAATGTTATGAAGGTTAGAATGTATTTTATCATTCCATCTTTGGTTTCACTGACTTATTTAGAAAAATTTAAGTGATTGTGTGACAGAATAGTTGGCAGATACAAACATCCGTGTTTACATTCTGGGGATAAAATTCTGTCCACGTTGCGAGGTACGGTGTATAGAACATACTGGTCTTCATCTGTGGAGGATAACCTCCCTTCCCCTTTTTCGGATGAAAACCTGTTTCTAGAGTCGATTCGAATCTAAAAGTAGTGCCTTTTGGGGCTTGAAAGAAGGATGTTCAGAGCACCAATATTGGATTTTTGTATAACATATCCAAACCCAAGTCTGAGGTAGATTTCTTAGTCCTTCTCTCTGTGACTATGAAACTCCAACGCAGCACAGAACATACTGAAACAGTTTGGGAAGGAATTAAGTAGGAGAGACAGAGTTTAATCTCTGTTGTTCTTTTAACTAATTATAAGTAACCTGAATGGGCTGATAGCAGACTGAATGCATTAGTAGCATTTAGATATACCATTTATCCTACACACGTGCTATAGTTTTTGCTGACAGATAAATACACTTCTCATTCATTTTCTGAAAAATTCTTTGATGCTTTAATTTCTACTCTCCAATAAAATTTCTTCATATATTTTTCTCATATAAATCTATAACATTATTAAGAGCTAGAGGAAAATAAAAAGCTGGTTTAATTACCCTCTCCCCAGTAAAATATCTTCACATACTGTTTTCGTACGAATGATCCATTTTATTAAGGTCCAATGAAAAAAAAAAATCTACTATTATTTCCCAAGGCAGTGTTCAGGATTTCATGAAAATTTCAGTTGAGATACTACATAATACTTCTCAAGTATAGCTCGAATACTAATTAATATATTTCTGCAAAAGCTGTGTGAGCATGTTGAGTAAATATTATTTGCCTTTTCTCATATATGTGGAAATTGAGGTGCAACGGGGTTAAATGACATGCGTAATACATAGTCAAATCATTCAAGTCAAATTGTTACAACGTATTTCCAAACATTCTTTTGATGCTCCAGAGGAAATATTTGTAAATGGAAATGCCTCTTGTTTCTGAGTCCTCTTCCTATGATAGTCACTACTCTCAACTCTAAAAGATCTCTGGGGGAAAAGATTAATTAGGTTTCAATTATGCTACAGAAAAATGTACTTTACATACTTACAGTCTGAAAAGCATTGTGGTGTTTGTCTAATGTGTTTAAAAATTCAAAAATATTTTTAAAAGCCACTTAAAAAGTCAAGCCAAACTCAGGCTAATGGAACATGGTGTCGTCCTTGAAAGTGATGTATTCTCTATTCTTCCGGGCCTTGCTGTATGACATTACACAGATAGTGTGTGAATCCTTAGTGAAATTTCTCTGGGAGAGTAATCAAACTAGTCGATAGATGTAAAGGATTAATACTCCAGCTTTGAATGACTTTTAGAAAGAAATGAAACTTTCAAACCTGAAATGTTAGGAAAGCACCCTCAATTATTTTTGGTTCTACATACAAAATTTCTTATTTGTCTCAACATTTTATTAGCAATTGCAATTTCTCACAAACATCTGATATTTCAGTCTTTTTCTCAGGAGAAAATTGGGCTTCTAGGCATTTCAAATATATATTGTTAGCTAATGCAAAATAATTTTATGACATTAAAGCAAAGTTATGGAAAGGTGGGGTTTTTGTTTTTATGATGAGGTTTCAATTTATCAGTACTCATTTTTTTAAAAAAATAAGTGTTTGGAGACTTATTTGAAATACCTTCTCTTAAGTCCTCTCTTAACTAAAACCACATGTGAAACATGAGCAAACAAAAAAATTTTTTAACGATTAGCTTAAAGAAAAGTTGTCGATTCCAGTTGAGTAATATAGCATTGTGATTGCGTTTGTGTGCAGATTTATTCTGATTATCACTGAAAAACACACCCAGAGTTTACTGAGTTAGCATCCGTATTTTAATCTGGTCTTTTTCAAACTTGTGCACTGGGTCTGGCTGATCTGTGATTTATCTCAGAAAACTGATTGTCCCCCCCCAAAAAACCTTTATTTATCTGTTTTTGTTGTGGGTTGAAGCTTTTCTCCTTCAACAATTTTGTGTCTGTGTTATTCACCTTACCCAAGGGCTCACATCAAGCTTTTCCTATTCATCTGATAGGCCTGACATTATTGGAATCTTAAATTATTGTTCGAGTGACAGTGCGAAAGTTCAAAACCTTTCAGTCTCTTAGAGAGGTCATCACACTGGTATGTAAAACCAGTGCAGAGACATTGAGTGGTTTTGATTTGTTTTAAGTAGGTCTCTAATCTCTGCAGATAATGAGCGTGCATTTGTCACACAAATTTGTTTCCAGCCTAGATCACAAGATGTTAGACAAGAATTTTGTTCTGTCATAAACAAGAGAAAGACATTTATTATGCCTTTATTAAATCATAAGCTTGTTTACTTTAATAGTCAGCAGTAAATGCCTGGTTCATTTCCAAGGAGTACGAAATTGTAGGTAGAGCAACTTTAATCATTAATAGAAACAAAACATTCCCTTGTATAAAAAAGGCTGGCTTGAATTTCATTATCAATAACTTCATCCCAAAAGGGGCCGAGTAATCTAAAGGCCAACTGAAAGAAATAAGTAAAAGATAACAAGGAACAGTTTTATGCAACAAACAGTCCCTGGAAGGGAGACAGGTTGCTGTGGACATTTGGGACCTTTTCATTATGCAGGTCATTACCTGGAGCTCGAATATAGAGCTCAACAGATTTAAATGGAGCTTTATGAAGGCTCTCTAAGATCTTAAAAAAAATGAGGTACACCTAATCTTCTGGAATTAATAACACTGCAGAAAGTTCAGTGAAAAACACTTCACTGGTGGGCTGCGCTGAAGACTCATTGTGGCTCTTTCAATTTTCCAAATATATGAGAGAATGAAATGGAATATTTATTACAGCAATTTGGACATTTCCTACTGATTGCTATGAAAGCTCACTTTTGTATTCTTCTTTAACTCTGTAACGTGTCCCCCTCCAGGAAATGTAGTTTACCCCTTCTGCTCCCCATAACCTTGAGTGCACAGTCCGTCGCCACCAGAATCCCTGCCAAATGACAGATCCCCAAATTACATGCTGTCTGGTTCACTCTTTGAACCACTGGAAAGTTTTCTGGATCTTCTGTAGAATTTTAGGATGTATGAATCCTGTACAAAGTTCATATGAGAGTAGAAGCTGTTCAGCCTGGAGAAGAGAAGGCTCTGGGGAGATCTTAGAGCCCCTTCCAGTCCCTCAAGGGGACCTACAGGAGAGATGGGGAGGGACTTTTTACAAGGGCATGTAGCAATAGGACAAGCTGTAATGGCTTCAAACTGAAAGAGGGGAGATCTAGATTAGATATTTGGAAGAAATTTTTCACTCTGAGGATGGTGAAGCACTGGAACAGGTTGTGCCCAGGCAAGCTGTGGCTGCCTTATCCCCAGAGGTGTTCAAGGTCAGGTTCGATGGAGTTTTGAGCTATGGCAGGGGATTGGGAACTGAATGATCTTTAAGGTCCCTTCCAACTTAAACCATTCTATGATAAAAAGCATTCTTTTACACAGTTAAATTCCATGCCTGGAATACAGTTTTTACAGGTTGGCTGCATGCACTTTTGTATGTGGTCAGCATTTGGTGGCCAGCACGGTCTACCCTCCTGCACAGGCAGAGTTACCCTCCTACTTCTCCTGAAAATGCCAGGAACTGAGAAATAATTCTACCTTTTGTTATTTGGAGACAAGAAGAATGAAGTAACACCAGTTTTTAATTTAAAGACATCATGTCTATACTTATTATGTCCTCTCCCTTCCAAATGACCAGTTCCCTTTCCTTATCATCCGGGCCACTTAAGGCACTTGTATGAGTGAGCCAGAATGTAATTCAGTTTACACAGTAAGAGAAAAACCTGACAACAGGATGGGATGGATTGCAAGTCTATTTGTATACACATATTGTGCATTTATTTTCAATTACTGCAAGGAATTTTAAAAATTAACTTGTAGTTGTGAATTTAAATATTTGTTTAAAACCTTGAAACTCTCAAGTAAAATTGTAGAAAAGTTTTGCCCTTGTTTTAACCAGAAAGCATTCAAGAAAGTTGCTTTGTAGTGCCTGTCTATTTTTGCATTGATTTAAGGCCAGAAGAAAGGTTTGTGTCTCTGTAATTTAGACTTTATGCCGAAGTTTTTGGAATAGAGCCCACAGAACGGTACATATTTTGTGGCAATGGGACAGCTCAGAAACTACAGATCAAAGGAAGATGTTCTTCCTTATCTAGAATATGAACCTGCTATTTGGAAATTGAAAATGAAAAAGAGGGAAAGAGAATTCTGCGGATGAGCTTAGCTGTATTAGGTTATTGTTGCAATATTTGTAATACTTAGTTCAGGTCAGCAGAATCCTCTCCTATTGCAAAAGACCTTCCTCAAAGCCAAAAGTCATCGACGTTCCATGGAAAATGAAGGCAGGTGTTCATTCCATCTGCTTTAGGTATCCAATATAAGGGGGGTGTGTGTCTAAGTTGGGCTCACTGAGCTCTCTCCGTAGTCGGTGGAGAGGGAGAGGCTGCTCCAGGAGTGGATTCAAGCGCTGATGCTCTCGGCCGTACGGTGGCACAGCCTGTCTCTTCCCACGACAGAACTTGGCTCCCGATTTAGAAACCCAAAGTTAAATGCATAAATTAGATGCTGCGAATACCAAAACGAGTACTTGGGGACCTAGTTCATATCCGTGCTGTGTATGGATATGTTTTAGCCTTTTACTTCTGCCTGACATAAAAGTGGCAATTTAAACTTCATTTTTTTCATTAATATTTTGTATATGGAAAAAGGCGTGTCACTATAGAACATTTGTCAAATACTAGATACTTTTATATATGGCGCTTTCTGCTGTGCTAACAAAATAAGAAGCAAACCAAAAATCATTGAGCTACAGTTGATATTTAATAACACAGAAGGAGGAAATAAACATATTTTTTAAAGGGTTTAGGAGATTTAATATGAGTTTCTTTGACAGATTGCTTTACCCAGCAAGTTATTTTGTTCCAGAGCACACTGGCAAATTATGCTTAACCATCTGATAGGAAAATTTTCATTTAAATGATCCAAGGATAAAATTGTCACCTCTTTCTAAGAAAAATTTTTGTCTAAAGTACTGTATTACAGTCCTGCCTGATCTTTATTTGCATAGAGCATCGTATAGATTATTTTACTGTTGGAAATCTTTTGAAATATTCTTAGAAATAAATTTTAAAATCACAGCTTGTGCTTCTGTCCCTCAGTTACTCAGGCTGTGTGACATCAGGGACACTTACCTTGATAAATTACCGATGGCACGATGATTATGGAAATGGTCATTGACTGATCATCACTCACAATTTATTTCAAATCAGTGTCCACAGCACGAATCAAAGTTTTATCGAAAGCTCTTTGGTATGGTTTGGTATGGCAGCACTCTTCCTAGAAAACTTCGTCTGAAGAGCATTTCAGCCTTGTTGGGCATCGTGAATGGATGCATTGAAAGACCACATGGCCTTAGAGAGTCCAGAGTAGTTAGGAGATCACTAGGATACCACGTGGAAAACTATTGGCAAAACACGTTAATTTAAGAACTACTAAATATGCCAAATGCAAATTCTCTCTCTGGACACAGAGAATCTCTTTTTATCTTTTTTTTTCTTATCCAGTTGGCAATAAATGATAGCGTATGAATCTAATTTGCTATTAAATTGCAAGTAAATTGTTGCTGAATCATGACATAATGGTCTTTTATATCTCTCAAACAATTTCTGTAGCAGGAAAATATAATTTGTACATTTTTGCAGAGACGATGTGGCATTTCATTATTGCTTTCCAACACATTTAATAATTGTAGTAATTTTAGGCAAGTGAAGCCCGAGTAAATGACTCCCAGGGGTATTATTGCTTACTATTTTTCTAATTTCTAGTTCTTTACCATTTGCAAAGGATTATCTACATATGAAACAAAAAATAAATACCCCATCTAAAGATTTTCTTTTAAATCAGGGAGAGGGGGGTTTAAGGCCTTATTTTCTTCTTAGTTGTCACTTGAATTCAGCTGCTCTGGGCCTTCTCCAGCTGATCTTCAGAATTAGCTTTGGAGCAAAGTATTCTTCTATTGTAAGGAAGAAGTTGCTATTTCACTTTCACAGGTATCAAAACTCTTTTCACGTTAACAGTTTTTACTAATAACAAGGTACAAAAGGTATCCAGAAAACATGCAAGGGATACAGTTGCTACCCTGCTAGGAGCTTCTCTGGCTGGGCAGCAAGACATCTTTCTATACATTTACCATAAGGCAGATATGGCAGATAACATGTGGGCAAAAGAAACAACTAAGTAAGAGGAATATATATCATGGAATTGAGTAGCAAAGACATTTTAAAAATTGTCATAACTCCATTAGTGGAAATATGAATGGGGTATAGTTTTCCTGAACATCAGTCTTATTCACAAGGGACATCCCAGTTGTATGCTTTGTATTTATTATAAATGAAAAATAATCCTACTAATTTACTTACATTTTGCTTAATAGCACTAGTTATTTCAAACCTATTACAAACAAAGAAAATAAAATTTTCTTTATTACAATTTTTTAAATAAAAAGAAAGAAGAAATATAATCATTCATATATAATTTTCTTAGAGAAAAAAGCTTTAAGGAGCTTATCCATCCTCTTTCCCCACAAAATATTGGTATTTTGTCCCAAGTAATGAATTTTCTTTTCAAGCATAACTTTGTTTTTTGCCTATACTGTGCAGCTAACATTTTTATACAGACAATAGGAACATTTTAAAATTATTAATTTCTTATTTAAATGAGTTTCTCTTCAAATTTCCATAAATAGTACAAATTTTAATGGAAATCTCTTGCTTGGAAATCTTCTAGGGGTGGAAATTTTTTTTTAATGCTCAGTATAATCTTTCTAAGTAGTTGGAGGGGTGGGACATAAGAATAAATCAAGGGGGAAAGGTAGATTCTATTCTTCATGTATTCTCTCACCTTTTTTTGAACCCTCTTTTGGCTCCATGGCCAGCCTGCTGTCTGAGAGTGGGGGAGAAAGGCAGTGAAACAGTTCATTACAGTGTTCAGCAATATAAACAGTCACACACTATCTGGCTCATTATATTGGGCACAGAAAATCTATAATCATCAAAAATGATATATATCCAGTTCCAAGTTTTGCCTCTTTGGAGGTTTCTGAGAACATATGAGAACAAATCAGAGAACAGACCATGAAGTGAAAACTACTGTTTGGTTTGGGGTTGGTTTTTGGTTGTTTTTTTTTGTCTGAAACTCGATTATGTGTCTCATTTTCTATGGAGGAACCCAAAATTCCAGTACACTAAGGAGAAACTCAGCTGTTGCATAAAGATTCACTAGCACAAGTTGAAACCAGGAAAAAATGATGCAGATCAGAAAGGAAAATGCTTTAAGAGTTAGATAAAATACCCATTCATTTCAAGGTCTAATTGGAATATTACTACACTTTAATAGTGGGATTCTTACAGATCTCAAAATGGTTCTTTTTCCTTCCAACTTGCTAGAAAATGTCTCTCCTGCCTCTGGATGAAGAAATGGGCATTTTGAGCTCTATGTCTATTATGCTTGAGTTGGATGAAGTCAAATTCCCTGTGTCAGAAGCTTTAGTGTATAGTCATAGACAGATACAGAAGGTATTTCAGCACTTTCTCCATTGCATCTGTGAAGCCCACCCTTCTGTCGTCTACTGGCTTTCAGTAAGCTTCCAATGCCAGTCTGAGGCTTTGATCTTCAAAGTAATCTCCAAAGCAATTAATAGATTAATTCTTAGCTAAATTATGAGAATTAATTTTGATGTACACAATCCCATTCTTGTCGCTCTCCTGTGAAACAAAGCAGATTATTAAAACCAAATTGAGAATAAATGGTTGACAACTAAGGGGATCTGTCTGTAGAAAGAGCAAAAATCTGGGTAACAGCAGATGTGTCTAGAGCTTTATAAACATTTTCTTTGAAAAGACATTTCCATCATAAACACAGTTGTGATACCATGACAGCTCTTTTCACCTAATAAATCCCTGCCAAAAAGAAAATAAAGGAAAATAAGAAGTCTTTAAGGGACTGGAGGAAATTCTGGAGGCTCTTTGCAATCCACCAGGGACTTGGTTGTCACTATTCATTTCACGTAGAAGGAACTCAAAATGTTTCAGTAAGGATAGCTGTCTTTAAAAGAGATGACTTACCGATTTTATCACTAATAGAGTATGAGTCACAATAAATATTGACTGAGACTTAAATTACAATCCATTATTCTTCCATGAAAGGGGAAAATGTTAATTAGATATTATGAAGAGCATGTCCTTTACAAAGTAAGCAATAATATTTTTTTTTCCCAAAGCAAAAAGTATATATAATCATTCCGTTGGATGCTTCTCTTTTCATTTGCATATGCCTTTCTCAGGGCTGATAGTTTATTATTTACTGGCATTAAAAAAGAAAGGCAAGAGAATAAAGAAGGGAAAGTAGGAAGAAAGTCCTTAATAATGGGAGAAGACAAAAATTTGGCTATTGGCACAGTGTTTCATAAGCACAGCCAACAAAAGAAACAAAGAACCTTGCAATCTTCTTGTAAATATGACTACCCTGACTCAAAAATAGAATTTTGGGAGAGAAGACTCCACAGAAACAGGTGACTTAGTGGAAGAACTTTACCTTCCTATTCTGTGCTGTTGATCTCGCAGACAGTTCGTGGACAACCTTTGCTTAGAGTCAAAATCTTGTCCTCTGTCATTGTGTGGACTGGTACATGCATCTCATAGGACAGGGATGTGGTAAATGTGCATTTTGTCACATAATGAGAAATGAAATGTAAGATGGTTGTGAAAAACACGTGGTGCTCTCGTTATCCATGGTTAGAAGACCTGAAGGAGGAGGATGCCCAAGAAAGGGCTGTGTTTTGAGTGAGCCAAATAGGTGAACTGGGTGAAAAATGAACATTTTTGATAATTAAATAAGCCTATTTAAGTCTTGCTAGAGACCTTTTGTTGACCTGAAGGAAATGTGAATCAGGTCTTGAAAAATGAATTTCACCTGGAAGTAACCAGCGGTTCCCTACACTCTGGCCAGTCTCCAGCGAGCTGCTCAGAAATCAAGCAGCTGCACTTTATTAGGACGGTCAGTCTGGTGTTCCAACTAGACTCAGAAAAAAACTTCTCAGTCTTGCAGTCCAGAGGTAATCACAGATAGATGATTCAAGAAAAGAGTAGAGAGAGATTTTTGGGTGTAATATTGTTTCTTAAAGAAGAAAAAGTATAATGTTATTCTTGCAACCCAAGTGTGCAAAAACAGTGAAAATTAAAGCAGACCATGAGATTCTAGTCTTCTTTGAGTCTCTCTGTATTGGTGCTTTTGTTGAGACCAGGCTGTGTGCTTTTGAATTAAATGTGCTGACCTGCCCGCTGTTCAGATTTGGTTCATATTCAGTTAGTGTTCACAATGCCTGAAATGGATTAAAACAGAGCTAGGAAGGGGACCAAAGTGCGCTTGAGGCACCTCTACCACAATGGCCATTCAGTCCATGGGAACAGTCTACAGGTGCACTGAGAAGTGCATCTTCCATGAAATGCCTAATGTCTAGGACCTAGACCACCAACAGCTGGACTTTTTAGTTTTCCTTCTGTTGGGTTGCTTTAATTGCTGATGATAGATATAACCTTTGACAGCAGTTGAAGCAATGCCCCCGTAATACATACAGCAGTAGATTCCCTTGGCTGCCAGGGAGTGCTTTCTGCATGAGCGACCACAACAACTACTTCCTTGGATCCAGTTTCTGCCATGTGGCTTTCATCCATCGCGTAGTCCAAAACCAACATCAGGAAAGACGTCTAGAAAAGAACAGTGTGAGTCAAGCAATGCACAGAATGTTCAACATGAGTATGAAACATAACATTCCTTATCCCAGATAAAGAGTCATTTTGTAAAATTGAGTAAAACTTGGGTAAAACACTTGATCCCGTTTGCTATAAGCCTAAAGCATGGCACCGTGAAGTAGATTTTCTTTCTATTTTGTTTAATCCAGATGTTTTCACTTGTAATGTGGTTCTGCTGCCACCTGTGAATCCTGAAGCTATCTCAGAAACGAATCATCTGTGCCATGTAACAACGTCTGATCAATTATCACAATGGGAGGGAAAATCTTCCGTTGACTTCAGAGTCAATGTCCCTTACGTTGCTCCTCTCCCAATACAAACAGAACTGCAGCAATATAAGAAATTAAATCTAAAAGGATAGCTGAACTGCTAAACATGCACCCAGAAATCCAAAAATTAGTGTGTTCTAGTTATAATACTATATATCTTAACAATTATCATCATCAATAGGTTAGATATATTTAAGTATATTAGATATTACATGATAAAAATTTATGAGCAGTACATTTAGATTTTTAAAATATATAGATGTACTATGTTTTTCTTGTGCAAATTCTATAACATCTCAAAGCAGCGACCAACTAAATAAACACTAGGTAGCTAGAGATAGAAGGAGATTTAAGAATATTATAGAGGTTTGCAAACCTTGATATTTATCAGAGAATTCCATCTGGTAAAAAAGAAAAGAACTGATCCGATTGAAAAGGTGGTATGGTATACACACCCTAAACTCCATGGGACAATTCTCAAATGAGACAATATTGCATGTGTTTATGTGTAAAAAAGGAAACAACCACCAGAAGTTGTGTCCTCAATGGACATTACTTGTCACATAGGTTTTTTTCAGGGGTCTGCGTGGGTTTAACGTTGATAATGCTATCTGAATGTCACCTGGTTGGTCACGAGTGATCATCCATGGCCAGCCTTTGGACCGGCCCCGTCACCCACTTAGCGGCATGATGCACAGCAACAGCAGCCAGTCCCAAATTTCAGGCTTAATAACCAGCAGCTCAAACTCCCACACAGAAAATTGGGGAAATTAAAAAAGGCTTTCTCTTGCTCAGTCAGCTAATTTTCTCTCCTTGCAAATATGAATCAGATGGCTTAGCCAAGAGGACTTTATTGAAAGGAGAAACACAAAAAAAAGAACAGCGGGGAAAGGCTGCAACACACAGTATCTAATTACTCCGTCCCCACCGTGGAACCATAACTGTTTCCTCTCCTCTTTGGTGTGTCGGTGAAGCAAGCTCTCGGCCAGCTGGCCGCTTCCGACCTCCCGCAGTAAAAACCCGCTCACGGTTTGCAATTCTCAACTTTCATGGCTTGGTCCCCTATCCAGCTGGGTAGCGAGACCTTATCCAGGATGCTGATGATCCTGCTAGCCGCACTGTTTTAGCTTGCTAACAGATACTGTTAATTCCTTTTCGCTCTTTAGGGAGAGGGAAAAAAAAAAAAAAAAAAGAAAGAAAGAAAATAAGCATAAGGATCGACACGCGCTCCCTACCACTCGCTGGCAGGGGACTTCCAACAGACTCCCCTGTCCATCCCTTTCACCATCTCTTTGCCTTCCAAGATAACAAACTACCCACAGGGCTTGGTCATTCAAGGCATTTACACATTGTTACGAGACCCTTGCAAGGTGAAAATAGCTTGGTTTTATTATTCTGCCTTTAAAAAAAAAAAAAAAAAGTGGTGGTTGAAATACGCTCTTCAGTTTGCATTAGAATAGTAAAGCAACTCAAGATATATATGTCGAACTTTACGGTTATTCTGCTCATCAAAATGTATTTCCAGTCTATAGAACCAAAAGACAATCCATGTTTACTGCCCAAATAGCAATATTAAACCTCACCATGATCGGTAGACTGAAATCTTGATAACTTAAAACAGATTCCTGGTGTGTTGAAGGCAGGGGAGTATGTGCCAAATTCCAGTAGTGAGCGTTCCACAAAATATTCCACAAAATATTCACAGTGAATCTAGCAGCCTGTTCGGAGGATGTCTGAACCAAGAGGAAGCAATATTTGCTGTCACTTCTTGTTGTAGCGTAGCCTTTCCTGGTTCCACACCATTTTAAACTTTCAGACTCGTGCAGCCTTCTGTGGTTTTTTTCCAAGTGGGTTCATATATGCATAATTAGCAGTATATTTCACTTAACATGCAAGGTTTGAACGACCACCTGTAGTATATTAAAAGGTCTTTTAAGCAAAGTGACTTTCCAAATAAAAATTCTTCTTGTGCCTATTAAACTACACTCTGCCAGCTTCAATTCACTATTTAAAAGGTAATGTCTGTGATTGATTTGGGCATGATGCCACTGCTTAATTTACTTTGGCTTGGTTTGGTTTGGTTTTTTTCACCCTTCTTCTGGCTGCCCTGGCAAAAGACAGTATTTAACAGAGCGGTTACCCCTTTGGAAGGGAAAGATAAACTGAATTCTCGGGAACTCGTTTTCAGTCCACTTTAGGAAGCGTTGCATGACTTTACTGCCTTTCTTCAGCCACTGACAATGAGAACCAACAGTTCAATGGCAAACACCACCGAGGGATTGGCAGTAGCAGGAGGGTTATGAAAAGCATTGGATTGTAAATGGATATTGAGATAATGTGTTTTACAGGATGATAACCGTATTCCTTTAGCTTGTTAGCGTTTTAGTATTTTATCAGGTTTGTAAGTTTTTATAAGGTTTCTGGCATTTTATAATGTTTGTAGGTACAAGGGTCTTAGAAGTTTTCATGTGAAGTTATAATGGTTTCTATGATGCAGCAATGCCTCCTAGGTCTTTGTATCAGAAAATTTTAGTTAGGTTTTTATAAAGGAGCCTCTTCGCTTTCACATAATTTTCAGGTTGTCATGCTCAACATTATGTATGTATGAGTGTCTTTGCTTTTCAGCTGACTTCAGAGATTTCAATAACATTTGGGGATTCGTGTGCCTATGACTCTATGAAATATATACACTTAGATACAAACAAAACATATTTTGAACAGTGTCATTAGTATTCACTTGCCCTTAGTTGAATACTTAAAGTTTTTAAAAATTAATGAACGGCTCATTCAAAAGATGGAGAGATAAAGTACCTACTAAATATATCACAAATATCATTGCAGCCATTTGTGATTGTCAGATTTGAACGTGCCGGTACAAAAAGCACTTGATAATGTACCACGTATTTTTCAGGGAGGTTGTAAACAAAACCTTGCTAATACTATTGTGATCATATGTGTCAAATAAACCCTTTTCCACCCTCCAAGAATAATAGTTTAATAGTCTTTAGAGCCATATAATTTTGTCCAGAGCTATTAGTGGCACTTTATGTCATATAGTCATCAAATGCATTTCTATGAAGGAGAAAGGAATAAATATTTCATGGCTACAGCTTTTGAAGAACACTCTGTCTTTCAATCTTGGGCCAGTCTTTCAACATATGTGCCAATCAGAAGTCTTTAGCAGATGCAAAATGCATCTTGTCTCCTTGTCAGTGAAGAATGTAAAGATCGCAGGATGTATCTGAAATATTCATCACATAGGCAAAAATATGAGCACTGTAAGGAATTGCTGAGCCCTGTAACGACTACTTACCCATTTGTTCTTACCTCCTCATCATTGGCCCTAAAATAGTGAGGAGTGCGGCTTGTCACAATATTTTGGTTACATACTGCATCTTGACAATCAGTCATAGTATTTAACATCGTCACCTCACACCTTTTATCTTACCATTTCCCTCACTTCGGACTTGATATTGAGATACCTCTGAGTGAAATCACGCCTATAGCATTTTCTAGTTACAGCCTTTTAAAGTTATTTCCACTCAGAATTAATTTTTGCTGAATAACTGGCTGCTTCCAGTCTGTCTCTGGAAGAAGAACATTGCTGGTGTCTACTGTATTCCGGTCTTCGTTCCTGGGCTGCAGTTGGATGGCTGCAGACCCTTAGAGTAGATCGTGCAATCTGAGGTGGGTATAATCAACCGTAACCCCAGTCTGGTTGCATCTAGTCAACATCAAATCTACTTTTGGGCTATTACCACCTCAGAGGGTTGATGCACGCCGTGCCCTTTGCATGAACCCGCGACCTTCTGTCGCAATCTGGGCTGGCCTCTCCATCGCTGGGCTGCTCTGGAAGTGATTCAATCTTGTGTTGCTTTCTCTCAGTTAAATGTGGTTAAGTGAAAGGACGTTATTTGAACTGGCTGCCGCGTCAATGGAATTTTCGTAAAGCACCAGCTCACAACATTTCAGCTCTAACGCCGTGCTCTGAGGAGTTGGGAAAATTAAAGCTTTAGAAAGAATTAAACCTTTGATTAAATGCATTAGTTTTTTCAAATAGAAAAGAAAGGTGGAATTCTTTTTCTATACTCCAAGTTCTACACTTTAAATGGTATTTTTAATGTCTTTTTTTTAAGGTCTGTTCATATTCTTTAGAATATGAAATTTCTTCATAGAGGTGAAAGCAATGAATTTTTAACAAAAACATTGTTCATTCCATTATATTAGTGATTTATCATTACTAATACAATGATATAGAAACGTGGAAAATTGGAAATAAATGTAGAAAGAATGCTGAAACATGTTTATTTAATGAAAACTACTCATGAAAAATGAACCACCAAGATCATGGATTTGGGAAAATTATGTGCATGTGGAAAATGTGACACATTCAAATTTCTAAATCTACACTTTCCTAAATGCAGATTTATCAACTGGAGTCAGTAAAGCTTCTTACATTTTTCTAGCACCTAAAAGCAAGAAACCACAGAGGTACAAAAGTATTTCATGAGCATGGCAAAGACAGGTCTTGAGCTTGTATCGTGGCTTATCTGTTTGTCTGTGGGCAACATGAGAACCTGCAAACACTGTGTCTGATCATTACTAAGCTTACTGGGAGCATTCTTAGCACTGGTGGTTATTTCATATAATTGAGAATTGGAAGATCTGGAATATTTGATTCAAAAGGGCTACGCAGTGATGCAGGTGGGAGGAAGAAAAGGTATTTGGCAGCTGTGAAAGAAGGGACATGACAAACAGTAAGGAGAACTAATTGCCTGAGAAGGTGTGGTATGAAAGGGTGAGATGCAGGGGCTGGTTACGAGGAGTCTTGGCATGATCAGAAAGGTACCAAGAGCTCTCATAAATGTCTAGTATCAAGCAGACAAAACCATGGTGTAGAGAATTCTAGCATCTAGGGAAGATGTTGGTTTGAAGGAGATTTTGCTGCTTGCAGAATTTATGCATTTTAACTGTAGTTAAAGGGAACTGACTCTGGGAGAAGGCACGTGTGGCAGGAGCAGTTTTCTGCAAGGACTTTGAGAGAAGATTTTCCTGTGGGGCAAGTGTGAATTTCTGTGGTGGCAGGAGAAGTGAAGGGGCAGGAGCTGGGGGGGTAGGAGTCATCTGTAACTCATAACGTACCTAGTGTCAGTGCACTTAGCTGGTCCACACGACCCATCCTCTCTCCCTGCACAAGCCCTGATGCCTTCACAAGCCTCTGTTAAATCCCTCACGTATCCCAGTACCCCAGCCCGTATCGGGGACAGTGGATTCCCATGCCACACAGTCTCCCTGGCCACAACGCCCAACCTGCCGAAGCAGTGCTCTCTGCTAACTCCGAGCAATTTATGGTTTTACTGCTTTTCCGCTATGATAATTTGTCTTCATGATATTTGAAAACCCCTACCAGCCATTTGTGACCCTAATATTACCATCAAACAACAAAAAAACTTTGTGCTCTGTTAACTGAAGCTACGTGGTGTAACTCAGTTATTGGAAATGCATTCATAGCCATGGTGAATTTAAATGAGGTGAATAGTTTTGCTAATATCTGGTTCTCTAAAACTCTTTCTAAACACTGCTTCTGTTGAACCCAGTGAATAAGAGATTGGAGTTTGCTTGTTAGGAAGGAAAAAGTATTGCTTGTGAGGCTCTTTTGCTTTATGGGAAAGGAAAGACTCTTAAAAGCTAACCAAACGTTGCTAACTATAGGTGTGTTAAATTTTGTTCTTATAGGAAAGTCCCATACGATCCCTTTAGTGTTCCATCACCAGTCCATGAATGCCTGAGTGCACAGTTTACTAATACAAGTGAGCAATAGTAAAGTGATTTATTGATTTAACAAGGAGTGACGCTAATCAGTGGTTCATTAAATCTTTTAACACCAGAAAAAATGACTGTTTTCTTTCTGGTTTGGTTTGAGGGACGTAGTTCCTAATCACTGCATATTGCCCTTGAGCTCTGGCAACTAGGAACCCAGTCACTGTACTTTCCTTCCACTTGTTTTTAATGTGGCTGCTAACCCAACTTCCACATTGCTTTCTGTCCACCCAGAATTAGACCCAGTGATAGTCTTAGTAAAATCATCTTTTCTTCAGCTGTCATAGGAGTGTTGGAACTTTTTATATATTTACTATAATTACTTGGAAATATATTGTGAACTATTTTCTTTGTATGTCCATTGGAATAATACAGCTGTTTAGGTTTGGTTGGACTCTATGAATAGAGAACTTTAACAAAGTGCTTTTCCAATTTTTTAATTCTTAAAAATGCCCAGTGTTTCTCTGTAAGTTACTCAAACCATATTCAGCATATTTTGTTACTAATCACAGAAAGGTAAAGTTAAAAGGGACCTCAGGAAGTCATGTAGTCCATCCCTGTTGTCCAAAACAGAGCTGGCCATATCCTTGTCATTCTTGATATATATCTTCATGGTTGACCTCCAGTTCTGCGAACTCTATAATCTTCCTGGGCAGTCTCTTCCTAATCCTTTCCAATAGAATTTCTTTTTTCCTGATGCCTGAACAAAACCTTTCTTACTGTAACGTAAGTGCATTATCTCTGGTTGTATCCATCATACGATATGAAGAACAGGGTTTCTTTTCTCCGGTTTGCATCAGCCTTTTCTGTTTATAAAACCCCTCTTCAGCCCCTCCACCCTTTCAATTTTTTTGGCTAAACAATCCCAATCTTTTCGAGCCCTTGGCTTGGTGTACGACATGCAAAACTGAACACACAATCTTGCCGGAGCTGGGACTGATTCTGAAAAGAACGTGAGGAAAATGCCCGTGATCTCGTCAGTCGTTGCGTTATTATCCCCGTGAGTTCTGTCACTTGCCTTTGTCACAGTGTGAGGTTTTTGGCATAGGCATTGCTAACTCATCGCTTTCCACGTTAACCCTGAGATCCTTTTCTGATTAATTACTACACAGTTAATTGACCCCCTTCCATACCTGCCTGTCTGTAATACTTCTCACCTGTCCCTACTGCAAAGTCACCCTTTCTTTTCCAGTCGGCTCTTCAATCTGTAAAACACAATCTGTAAAACTGAATTATAATCCCACTTCCCAAGTATATTTACAGTCTCTCCAACTTTGTGGTGTCTGCAAATTTAATAAGTGCACCTTCTTTTCCATTATTGAACAGTGTTGGGCTTGGGATGGAGAGATTGAAACTAAGTAGACCAGACTATTCTTTTTTTCCCCTTCTAAAAATAGCAATCCATTTGCTCTTTTTCAGTCCTCCAGCATCTCATCTGTCCTCCATAATTTTTCAAAGACCACTAAGCCTTCTGAGTCTATTTTAATCAGCTAATTCCCCTAAGATGAATGAAGTTTATCAGCACAGATGATCTGAGAATATCTTTGTTATTTAAGCACTATGTAACCTTTACTCTTCCTATTACAGAGTGAGATCTTATCCCTTTTTGCTGGTATTAATTGTGTCTGCTTGCAGTTGATCTTTTTGTGAAGGCTAATGTAAAAGCTTTAAAATTGGTTTTGCTATGTTATGAGTCTGGAGATGACTCTCTTTGTTGAGTTGCAAACCAACATTTTCCTTGATTTTCCTTTACACAAATGTAAATTGCTAAGAATTGGTAATAATTGCAAATCCAAGTTGCCAGGCCAAACAAGCACTGTCAAAGTGTATACAAACACAGAAGTGGAAGAGGTCTGCTGACTTCTTAATTCCATGCAATGGCAGGCAAGGGCATCATAGTAATTTCATATGGTCATCCAGGTGGTGTCTGAAAGTCATTAGATTACTTGCTCCAGCTCTTCTTGTCCCAAGGTTGGTTCGAAGTCTGATGACTCTGATAGTCGAGACCTTCTTCTAAGTTTCAGTCAAAATTTATTCCTGACTACATCATACCGGTGGCTCATAACTGCCCTGTGTTCGGCTCATTCATCCAGAATTTCCTTTTCTGAGGCTGCCAGATTATTGCAGAAATTTTTGCCACCTGTCACCTTCAGTAAATTCAGCTCTTGTTTGAAAGGCACGCTCCTCTGCAGTATTAAAAGTGAATATTCACCAGCTATTGTATTAGAAGCTTAACTTTTAACAGTAGATCAATTATTAATTAGGGAAATAACATTTTGAACTAACTTGATTTTTATTCATGTGGATTTCAGAAATATAGATCTCCTTTATACAGTCTATTGTGGGTCAAATCCTTATCTGGCTTTTATCAGTGGTAAGTGGCCTCTTAAAATCATGATTTAAGCTAATTTTCAATCTAATCTTAAAAGCATACTGGCCAAGAAATACTGTTACTTCTAACATAGAATGTTCAAACCTATTTTAGTGACATAGGAGTTCATACTCGGACCCTGGAGATGGAGATGAGCACTGAAAAGACTATTATCCTGCTAATGGAACACTCTGCAATTGTATCAAGAGCTTCATACTTTCACAAATTCGTAGACTTAGGCACCTCCGTAAAGAACAGAAGAGAGCCCTTCTACAAAAACATTTCAAAACGTGTGCTTCATTCATAGCAAATAAGGTCCGAGCTGGCGTGCAGGGTTTAAAGCCCCATACTGTTTCACAGCACAGAAATGGCTAAATGACACTATTATCTGCAGTAAAATTAAATTGACCTGTGTTATCAATTTGTTGGCTGCTGGGATGAAACAGCATTGTTTGTTCTAAAGTTTTCTTTTAACGGCTAAGAAGTCATTTGCAAAATAGTCTTCTTTCCCAGGATACGGGTTGCTGCGCGTTGGAATGGAGTAACCCTTGTGCAAGTGTAGAAATAACAATCCTCTCAAAGGATCTTTTTTGAGAGAGATTGTGAGAACTGTGCAATTAGACCCAGGCTAAATGGTTCGTTTATTGCCGCATTCTCAGCTCTTTCCACCCTGTGACTCTGCTGTGGCTTAGGATGACATCTCTCCAGCCTCCTTCCCCACTTCTGTTCACGTACACCAGCCTGTGGTGGAGGATCTCCAGGAGATCCCATCAGTGACATTTTTTTCCTGTTCCAGAGCTGGCAAATTATGTTACCTTGTGAGGAGGGAAAGCCAAAGCTGGGCTTTTCTTTCCTGTTTAAGCAGCAGGAAAGCAAAAGAAATGAAATTGCAGCTAACTTAAGAAGGCGGGGAAGCCTTCTGTACCGTATTTCAGGTCATTATAGTGGAACCATAAATCTAGCTGAAGTAATTCCAGATAAAAGCAAAATTAAAAGACGACTTTGAAAATCTAAGGGCTGCTCCTGCTTCTCATTTTTTTTTTAAATCAGATGGTCTGGAGTTCCATTCAGCTTCAGCTCCGTGGATGTGCACGGTGCCAATAAAACTTCAAGTGATAATTTGCAAAAGCCACTTGCTATAAAAGAAATCCTGTGCGTGAATGAACAGTATTTGTAAAACTGTAGTCACTCAGCCAAGTCAAAACAGATTTACAACGCAGAAAGTCAGGAACATTTGTAACATGTGCCAAATGACAGATTTTATTTTTTATATATTTTTTTCCCCCTTTCTGGGTGGAAAGACTGACCCAAAGTTGTTAGGTATAACAAGGCCATATTTCTCCCCTCAGTTTTGTGTTCTTAAAAATATTTCAGATCAATAAGACAATACCAGAACAAAAAAGCTGTGCTTTGTCACAAATGTTTTGAATTTCCTAAAAGACTTCTCTTTGACACAACAAAATGTAGAAAAATACAAAATCAGTTGTTCACAATCATAAACATTGTAACTCCCTTCAATTCACTTTTAAACAGTAGGACATAATTGGAATTTTTAAGATCTAACAACCTTTTGGGTTTTTTTCCAGAGGTTTTGAGGAAATGGTTGTCTCAAGTAAATAGGGTTACAGAGAAAGACAAAAGTTAGAACTTCAAGTGCAGTATGCTTCTCACTTTAGTCTGAAAATAGACTGTAATGACAAAAAAAGCAAATGTGACAATTAACTAATTTTAATATCGATAACAAACGGGCCACCTCCAATTCTATCTATCCAATAACACTAATTGCAAATGACTGTTTAAATTTCTCTTTGTGTGAAAGTGTTTCATTCCTGAAGCTGCTGTTTTAACAAGGTGCTATCTCATTTTTTTATTTAGTTTTGTCATTAGTCAAGTAGATTGAAAAATACTTCTCAATTCTGACTGTTAGTCAAACAATTAAATTGAGTAGAAATATAAAGGGTATTTGCAAATTAATAAATCATTAATATCTTACATTTATGCATTTTTCATTTGCTCATTATTATGATGCCAAAAAATTAATATTTTGCAAGAAGCTTTAAATACTTTTGAAATTCCGTATAAAGAAATATGTTTATGTTTGCAGAAGTACAGATGTTAGCAAGTAATTTGAGGGAACATTTACATACGTTGCAATTTTTGAGTTTAATCGTAAGAAAACATGGACCTTTCATCATCTGTTTCTTAGTTACAAACATTCGGTAATTAAATGTTTCATTTGATAAATACAAGTTGGGGGGAAAGGGTTGGTAAAACATTTTTGACTGACTCACTCGCCAGAGCTGTGTGAGTTACCCAGCGAAGGTGGTGATGGTATTTCTGGTCAGATATTTCTGATAAGCTCTCTTACTTAAAAGCAAAGTGAACCAGAATACAGGGGATTAAACTTGAAGAAGATAATTCTTCTTTCCCAGCTTCATTCTTCAAGCCAAAAGGTTTTTTTCTGTATTTTTCTCAACATCGCTCTATTTATCCTTCTAACAGTTGCAGGCATCAGGGTGGTTGAAGTCCTCCATGAGGACCAGGGCCTGTGAACATAAGTGGGGCTTCTTCCAGTTGCTTGAAGGAGACCTTCTCTACTTCCTCCTTGTCACGTAGAGGACAACTCCCCTTCTTCATCTTCTCATCCTGCCCTTCCAAAAGAGCCCTTATCCCTCCACTGTGGCACTCCAGCCACGTGAGCCATCTCACCATCTTTCCTGGTCCTGGGGAGGTCATAGCAATTATGAAGGCAGGCAATTATCCTTAATTATACAAAACCACTCATAGATGTATCTGTCCTCACCTTTCTTTTTTACAAGTTGCATATTCGAGAGTAAGCACCTAAATTCATCCTGAAACATTTCCACCTAAATGGAAATGGTTTATTCTATTTAGGCCAAAATTTCCTCCAGACGTAGGTCTTTCTCACCTCAACTAAATTCTGCTAGCTCATTCTTTATGAAAATAAGTAACAGTAGCATTCCCTTTGAATGGGTAAGTGTATGTCCAAAACTCACACTACTCCCATAACAATTTTCCAGTGTTGTCACTGCACTTGAAGAAGAGCTCCTACCACACCAGGAGGAGGTTCAGTATGTTCCCAGCAATCACCCAGCAGATGCTACTTTAATGTACAAACTCCGAAGCGTTGCGGGAGAACATTCTGCTGGCACCATCACGCTGCCCTGGACCTCTTTCTTCTGCTCTCACAGAATTTAAACCAGCTCCCACTGGTTTTATCCTTCATACTGCGACACAGACCACCCTCTGCTTCAGCTTTCTGAAATCTTCTTCCAGAGGAAAGAAGCATCCACTACCCATATTCTGGACGTGGATCCTACAGTTAGCTGGCCAAAAGTAACGGTTTGGACTAGGAAGGCTTTATTTCATTTTTGTTGGTTTGACTTATATTTGGAACGAGATCTTAAGGGGGTGAAGTTGTCACATGTGGCTGCAAGGGAACACATCTAGTTGAGCATTTGGTATGGCTGGTGGAAGAGCAATCTGGTCAGTCAGAGATCAGGCAGCAAACTGCCAAGGCCCAAGCATGGCAGAAGATGAGCTGCAGGGGCAGATGTGGCTTCAGGGATGAAAAGAGCACAAAGGACCAAAGTATTTAAAACTGACAAAACCTCTTCATTTTTGGGCTAGTGACTGCTAAACCTATTTTTCAAGCTTTGCACATAATAACCCATATATTAATTACCTCTGTTATTCTGTTCTGGCAACCCTGGTAAAGCGATAAGTGTTTCATGACAATTTTAGCTATCTTCACTTTTATTTTTGAGTTCATGACTTCTTGGGTGTAAGACTGTTAATACGAGAACCGAAGGCCTCATCGGGAAGGATCTGTTTCCTATAACCCAGAAAGGGAGCTCTTGCAAGCAGCGATGTCCTTGGGCAATTTCTGAATTAAAAAAAAAAAAAAAAAAAAACATAAACCATCAGCATGAAAACGTTAGTTGGAAGAGCATCTGTTTTCAAGGACTTCCTCAGTCGTGCTGTTTCCCTTGCACGGGAAGCCGGTGTGTTCTGACTTCCTAGGTTGTGGTGCTGCAACATTAGGGAAACCCTTCGTGGTGGGCATCTGTTCAGTTGTACTTCATACACCTGAAAGATATTCTAAACTCCGGATAGGAACTCATCAAGTAATTATTCTTTTACAATTTGACTGGGAATTAATATAGTTACCACTAACTTCTTTTTTTTTGTGTGCTTATAACCCACTCCCAGCTGTTCTGGCCATGAGATATGTTAGTATTTATATTGCTAAATAAGGAATATTTACTGTTTGGAAAATAGTGAAGAAGTTGGTTTTATTCAGATTTTCTGCAAGGACTTAAAATCAGTATGCTTTTCACACTGCAATGATTACCATTGTTTATTCACGTAGCGTACTCACAATTGACTCTAAGCACAAAATATTATTAATTGTTAAATACAAGGTTTTAAAATGCCAGGGAAACTCAACATTTAAAATGTTGAGGCTATCACTATAACTGAGGGGGAAAAAAAATAAATTTATTGCTACAAAACATGGCATTACAGGGCTCTGGTGTGCTGCGGGAGATCCCTCCAGCATCTCCTGCCCGTGGTTATCGCTTGAGGCTCGCCCTTCCCATGAAGATCTGAGAGGAGTGAGGTTTCAAATCAAAACCAAAATGAATTCCCTGCTTTTAATTGGTGAACGTTATGTCAACACAACATGAAAAAGAATTAGTAAGTAGTCCAAAATGCTCTGCGATACTTATTTATTCAATTACATATTTTTTCGTAGCTGGTGCCTTTTGTTACGTTAGGAATCTGTAGAGCAGATTAATTAACCCCGCTCAGGTTCACATGTTATACACGCCAGGTTCATAAACTGAGTTTCACAGGTTTTGAATTAACATATGTTCGAAGCGGTGTGTTTTAATGTGTACAGTCTGCTGTGACAATCCATATGCAGCGTCTGTGTCAGAAAAAGACAAGGTAAACCATATTAGCATTCATATTGTTCCAGTAAGTTTATTATTTTCAATTCTTGCTTCATTCACCGTGACACTTCTGTTGGACTGCAGGGGCCTTTTTGTTGGGTTTTTTTTGTTTCATATTTGACATTCCTCTCAGGAACTGATTTATGCTGAATGTGGTTTTCAATGATAGAGAGATCGTTCCCTTGAGCCAACACAAATGAAAGCAGAAAAAAACTAGAAATATAGGGAAGAAGTACCCAAAAGCACTTTGACTAGTCAGCATGCTGAATAGCCTTCGAACACCTTACTGCACGTCCCCTTCCAGCCCAGCGCTATAACTGGGCTTGAATGGTTTATGTTTAGCCCGTAGTTTTTTCTGCTGCCTACTGATAGCAGCTCATGAGCTTCTAGATTATTCCGCATCTTGGGCATAACGTGACATGACACAGCCTAATGTTAAAGGCACACGGGAGCAACCAGGTCCTGCAATACAGAGGGGGAAGCCTCCTACATGGATATAACCCAACAGATGTGAGCTTCCTCTGCCCAGCCTTAAACCGGCGGGACGCCAGCCAGCTGCCGTCGGGAAACCACATAATTGTGTCGGAACGGGAATTTCAGGGGGTTGCAAATGAGAACCAGCTTTGGTCCAGCAGAACTGGGGCGAGGCAGATCAAACGTAGCCCTGCAGACACGTCGCTGCCGTCATTCTGTCTACATGGAGTCATTGTCATGACTTGCACGCAGCCCACATTTTTTTCCTTGGTGTTTATCTGTTTCCGTATTCCCTGGTGTAAATGGGTTTTGAAATAGAAATCAGATACCTGGTGAAAATGATTACCCACAACTTTATGTTGATTTCACTGTGACTTCGTATTTGGAAGTCTATGAAGCCTTGTAGACGACTTTCGGTAAAATGAATGCAAAACAGTGAGCTCTTTTCCAACATTGCCTTAATGTTAGCTTCCTCTTTGCATCATCATCAGGAATCAAAAAGATGGGGAACATGCCAAGTGGCACCCTCCAGAAGCACATTCTGAAATATTCACAATAAGAAATACCACTTTCAAAGTTACAGCGTGAACAAAATTGTAACCACTTTTCCGTGCCTGTTTTGCTTCTGGATTTTTTTATATGTCAGTCTACAACTGTAATATAAATAAGAGAATTTGGAAATATTTCTACAGAGTTCCTTGGGAAAAGATGTGCATGCTAACATACTAGCCTCTCATAAGACAGGATAGTGGTTATGACTTTTTGAAATCCTGTTTTTTAAATGTAGAATACATTAGTGAAAATTTACAGTAAAATATCACATTAGCAGGTCTTGATGGCCGTTTATTACTTTTAATTCCTCTCACTCCCCTCTCTGCCAACTATTTCAAAGAGGAGATCAAACCAACATATCCTTGTGGCCCTAATGCTTTCTCCTCTACCTCTCCTTCACTCCTTCACCTATATCAAAGGCTCTCTTGTATCCTTTCAAGGCAGCACTTGTCCCAGTAATTTCATGTACTGCTGCTGTCTAACGTTACTTAGACCCAGCTGTACCTTTTCCTCTCCCTCCAGTTTCTTTCTCTTTCTTTTCTGCACATTATAATAATGGTCTGGGCAGAAGCAAAGTAAAAGCTCAGCCCCTTTTGTCAGGGTCCTCTGTCTCACACAATGTCCTTTTCACTCTTCCCCTCACACTATTACCCTTTGTCAGCGCCTCTCTCAATGGTCTATTCTTCACCCTTCTTTCACCGGAGCCACAGATTGTACCTTTTCCCCCTCTCATTCTTTGCCCCGCTCTGTTTTACTGCCGGAGTTTCACAAACCTTATTCTTCCATTCATTTAACTTTGGCTAATTCTGCATTTTCCTGCCCTATTTTTCTGCCATCCTTAACTTGCCAAGAGCCCAGCTCTTCTTCTTTGATCCAGTCGTTCATTCTCTGCCTCCAAAGATGTAACCACCACTCTGATATGCTCCCAATTCCCTGGGGTTTACAGTCTGGCTCTCAGCCGTGACTCTGCCCTCACTTCCAGATGAGAGCCCTGAGCAGATTCCAGTCTTTCAGGGACAAAGTCTTCTGTTAATTGACAGATGATAAATAACCAAGAGAGTTACACATTACCAACTGGCAGGTGATAAACCCATCAAAAAAATATAGCAAAGATTTGCCAAGGCGGCTCTTTCTGGTTTCCAGGTTCCTCGCTCAGTGGTGGTTTCTCACCCTTACTGATTGCTGGGACGTTGTCCCCATGAGTGACAGAGGTTCCTACAAAAAACTCCATCCATCCCTTTTTCTTCAGTTTAACCACAGGCTGACTAAGAGCCTGTCCCTGGATTTTTTTTTCTCCTTCTCTGTGAAAGTATATAAGAAATTCCAGTTTATGATACCCTTCAACTCATTTCACAAAAAAATCTAGAAGCTAGTTCTTGGTACCAAGTCCACTGGTGTGTAATTAAATGAATTGGGTTAAAGCAAATTGAATTAAAGTGCAGCAAAGAACAAGTGTAGATGAGAGGAAAGCTCCGCTCATAGAGATTCTCTTTGCAGAATTGGAGATTCTGCGACCAAAAGTCTTTGCAGAAAATTCTTTTGGTTGCAGACAGAGGCCGGTTGGATTCAGGGGGATCTTTGAAAGAACATAGAGCATACATTCTACAGAATGTAGAAATTCTTTCATTATGAATAGTCATCTTATTTTTATCCTGCTCATCTCTTTTAGAATATGGTTTTTTTATAAATGTTTGTTTTCTTTTCCTGGTGTGCTGTTATATATGTAAAGGTACATATTCTGAGATTATCGCATCAGTTGAAATATAATACTAATTACGTTGGGACACAGCTGTACTATATGCATAATAGACAGAAAATTGAATTTTTTTTCACCTCTAGGAAACTCCCAGTGCAACAAAATATCTGTAGACTAAGAACATTTCTTAGCAATCAAAAGGAAAATAAAAATCAATCCCATCCATTCCAACTGTGGCTTAGAGAGACAATTTTGCAAAGTTCTAAAATCTCCTTTTAACACCATGGCTCTCCAGGTTGTGTTGCTCAGACTCCCCACAATCACGCTCTCATTTACAGGCCTGACATGACTGATTTCACCAGAGAAGTTATCCATTATTGGATGGCAGGAGATAAACCCATCAAAAGGTGTAACAAACAAGTAAGAACTTATTTGAAGAGTGGCATTATCCTATTTCTGTCAGGAAGTGTGAGCAAATAGCCAAGAGTTTATCGTATTTACGAAGAGGAAGACTGTTTGGAAGTAGATATATATTTTTTTTCCTTCTTTTAAGGTCGTCTCTTTAATCTGGAGCTGCAGCAGTGGATTTGATTTTTATAAATGGTAGGTTTTATCAGGCATACGGTAAAGCATTTTACCAAGTTATCTTCCTCACATCAGTGACAGGAAACTAGAGGACTGGAAATTCTTTTCCCCTCTAGTTTCCAGTAACATGTCAGTGTTTGCAGTCACAAATAGATAACGGTTTTGCTCTTCTTGTCCTTCCCCTGCAAGACAACAGGTATATAAGCATATGCATATGATCGTATGTAAGGTACACATGTACAATAGACAAACTATTTACTTTGTCTTCTTTTGTCAATGTGTATTTTATTATATGTTCTAATCAATTTTCCCTATATGTACAACAGGAGTAATTCAGTTCACAGGTAGAGGATAGTATCATCTCTAGTAGAAGCAAAGTTTCAGAAGTAACAGCTAAATAAATATGTAGTTTTAAGGTTTCTGTTTCTTACATTCACTTTAAAATACTCTATTTTTTTTTTAGAGAGAGACAGTTTCAAGAAATATTTTATGACTTGCTTAGTATTTCCCAAAGATTTTGTTTCTGTAAGTAAAAGGTGCTCAACGCCCTCCTCCCCAAAACAAAGCATATTGTCTTTATTACCAATTATATCATGCTTATCATAGAATGACTTTCTTGTTCTATACTTGGGATTCATATACCTTGCCTCATCCTAGTAACTGGCCTGTCAATATATTTTCTTGTTAAATCATTATGGTCCTGATGACTACTTTTAACCACATTCTCCTGTTCCTCATACGTTGGCTTTAATGCGAATTATTCACGAGTACAACCAGCAGGAGTTTCTGTCCCTCTTTATGACTGGAGAACCAGCTCAAGCCTGGGATTCGGGGCTTTAAAGGACTCCCACTGTATTTGTAGCATCCCTGCAGTTCTTCTCTTCAAACTGCAGAAGTAGTGGTGTTGTCGTCGTCTCTGATATTCAAACCCTTCTTTGTAGGCAAGGTATATAACTGCCTTCTGCTTAGGAACGTGGCTTTAGAAAGTCTACCTGCTTCTTCTGTGTATCCTTTGCAGAGTTTTTATAATTTTTCTTAATCATGGAGTCCCACTGTCTCTTTCTGTTTGTATAGACTTTAGTGTCCTCTGGGGGGAGGGAGTATATACATAAAGTTATGCTTATGTATAATAATATTTTTGGGCCCTTCTAAGATCTGCCAGCTGGGACAGACAAAGTAAAAAGGGTAACCAGAAACGTGGAAACAGCATGTTTCTGGGCTTCCCCAGGAGTGTCTGTGAAACACTTGGTAGAGCACAACTTCTAGGACCTCTACAACCAATTTGTAGAAGTTGGGGATGTCTCAGTCCCCAATGTGGAAGTCTCTGGTGGGGTATGAGTTAGACTGCATTATATTTGAGGAATCAGTAGCAAGAGATACAGATGCTGTGGGTCAACCTCTGGTGGTGGTTCAGGTGCTGGTATCAGTGAAGGCTGTGTTGGGTTTGTGGTGGGAGGTGCTACCTGATGGATCTCAGTCTTTGAAGACGTAGCCTGGCTGAGCACTGGGCACTGCACTGAAACTAGGAATATCTGGAACTCTCAGTTCTCAACCCATGATATTTTTCTACATTAATGTACTGATTAGCAGTGTCTGCTGTAAGAAAATAGTCATTTCTGACCAGGTGCTCCTTCTGGATGGAGTAGGTGGTTCAATATCAACATCACTGGGCTGTAATTGTTAGTGTACTCTATTGAAAATAGCAAGAGGATAATATCTTCAGCAACTAACCATTCTCTTTCTTTCCCTCCCTTTCTCTCTGTGGCTCATTTACCAAAAAAAAGATGAAATTTTCAGTGTTTCTGTCTTGATACATTCTGTAAGAATTTAAATGTAACAAAATCATAATTGCTGAATCCTTCACATGTTCCTAAAGATATATTTTAGAGGTTGGATATATCTCCAGCAGGGTTGTTTAAGAAAACTGAATGCAATTTATTGTAAAGGTCCTCTATTTCCTGCCTCAACTCCACTCTCTGTTTACCTGGTACTTGTTTAGAAGTAGCACTTCTGGTCTGAAATGCCATGAAGGAATTAAACTGCTTGATAGATCACTGTAATGCAGTTACCTTGCAAAACCAACCGAGATAATAAGTTACAAATCACCAAAGACTTCAAGGGGCTGGATTAGTAAATCAGTTCATTGAAATAAAAATGTTTCTCTCATTTTCTTCCAAAAAGAAAGCAGATTATACTTCGATATAACCCTGACATATGATATATATATTTATACCGTACCTATAATGGTGTGTATATATATTACTACGTATAATCCTACATAGTGTCTGGTGGGTTAGAAAAAAATATATAGCTGTGAGGGACAGGTTTCTGATTAAATTCTGAAACCCTATGTTGGTGCACAGAAGGATACTGTTTATGAAGAAATTAAACATTATCAAAACTGTAGGTTTGGTGCTCGTTGCGCTTACTGTAATATGGTTTTAAAAAATGTAGTTAGAGAAGTCATAAAACAAGAAGTGAAAAGTTTCCCGTGAAATAGGAATCTTTCTTTCAAGTTACTTGTGTAGAAGAGTCTGGACAGCAACATGAAGTATTTAATGACACGTGTTTGAACATCAAAAGCTTAGAAGAGTAATTGGAGTCCTTATGCAAACCTTTTAAGATTCTTTTTCTTCTCTGTCTCCCATCTTTCTATACTCTTTATATCTCTCAGTGATCGTGGTTTTACTCCACTCTTTGTTACATTGTGTGCCAGAAGGACTTCAGATGATTTCTTATGTACTTGAAGTTTCAAACACTATTTTATTTTAGGGACAGAGAGAAAAATGGGGAAAAATATAAACAGGTCTACATGTACAGATATTTATTCTGTTTATTCTGCTTTCTTTATCTATTCAACAAGTAGAATGCATATCAAAGTAGATTGGAGTCCCATTTTCTAGGTAATATCTTCTAAATTATTTTAGGAATAACTATTGATTATTTTCACTACCTCTATATGCAGTTCTTATCAGGAAGGCAGGAGGCCTTTAAGATCTCTTTAAGATCTTTACACTTCATTTTTGTGTAACTGAATAATTAACAGGCCCAGACAGATACACACATAGACATGTACCATCTTCTTAGAAAAGAAAAAAAAAAAAAACAAAATCAAGTTTTAAAAGGGACATAGTTATCCCCAAATTCTGTTGCTGTCTGGCTAATGTCTGACAAGAGGAGACAGCGCTCATCTATTTGATACTCAAGGTGAAGAGGTGAAAATAATGAAGATGAATAAGCTGAGAGGCTGAGAATCCCTTGCTGCAGCTCCATCCAATTTATAGCCACGGTAGGTTTTGTTGAAACAATAGCAGGTTTCAGAAAGTCTGCACAAGTGTGACTTTGTTTGTTGCCATCCTTTTGCATTCAGCGAGGAATATTCATGTCTGAAGGTACGCACCACCGATTCTTGTGTGAATGCAGTTATCTGTCTCACAGATACTCGCAGAAGCCAGGCAGTAATCCCTAGGAAATACCATTGTTTTTATTTAATTAACAGTTTTTATTAAGTCTTGTAACCAACTCTGTCCCCGTAAGGACTCTCTGCCTTCTCAAAGAAAAATAATTTTGCATTATTTATCCACGCGAATGAAGCCCCTGGCCCTGAAGTCCTTTGTGTGTGAATGGATTTCAGGACCCACACGCCCACGTTTACCCCACAGTTTCTGCATTCTGGCCAGAAATATTCTCCATTCATGGAGGTGCTGAAGATATTTTTAAATAGTATGTGCCATAGATTTGGCATTTTTTCTATTCCAGTATTCTGCAGTTTACAGTATAAAGCTCGTGACACATACGCATACGGTGGCACAAAGGCACTGCACGCTGTCTCCAGATCGTGTGAACGCCACAGATTGTAAATTAAATAATTTAATATCTGAATTTTAGACTGGGCAATATTTTCTTTGGTTAGGACAGCAGTTTTCTGATTAATGTTTTTAATTTTAAGCAATGTCTAATACACACAATAATAAAAGTGACAGTTCAGCTTATAATGAGTTAAGGATGTTTTGGAGAATACACAAGAGGTTTTTAAGAGAGTTCCAAAGTTTATGTTTACACAACAGAAGCCCACAAATTAACCCAAATACGTTTTTCTCATCATTTTCTGTGTTCGCATGTCTCTAGCTTTAATAATCTCAACGTTACATTTATGAGTAGTGCTTGCACTTTCGAGGTTGTATCCCAGTTAAAGTAGTAAAATAACGTTAAAAGAGTAAAACAGTATTTGCAATGATAACTGGGAGGAAGGTAACAAGTACAGGAATATTAATGGTACAATTTCATGAAAGTTAATAACAAAAATAATATATATTGAAAGAATGGAAGTAACCCATGCATACCCAGCACTTCTTTTAAACTCCCACAAGGTTGACATAGGTCGGTGGTGCTGCCCTTCATACACAGCATCCAAATGTCCCCATTTGGCCCCAGTTTCCACCTTTCTCTATCGACCCCCTTTTCTGGCTCCTCTTCGCCGTTTGGCCTTGGTCTTTAATGGAGGTGGAGGGTCTGTGGTTCATGAGGTGGAGCAGGGCATTGTCCTCACGTCCTCATCCCAACCTCCCTGCCCGGCCGGTTCCGAGCGAGTAAGATGACTCTCATGGAGCACAAAGAAGCGCCTTAAAACCCCTTGTCTAATAAAATTGCTCTGTTTAATACCGTTAGGTTTACAAAACTGGCTTTTTCAGGTGTTAGCCCTTTCTCAGCAGAGTTCACAGACGGTGTCAGGAAACAATAGCCCGTGTCAATGGAGATTGTACCTTCTGGAAATAAATGTATTAAACGTAGGGTGGGTGGCAGCCTCCATCCCCACAAAGGGGTAAACATGAAGAAACACCCACTGGGTTTTTCCTATTTTCCCTGCCTGACCTCCACTGTTGTAGCTGAGCTTTCCTCTTGTGATATTTGCCAGGTTAGATAAAAAAAAAAAAAAAAAAAGCCCTGCCTCCTGGCTGAAAGGAGGAAACATAAAGCCTGTTCTCAGGCGGTGGAAGCCTGATGGATGTGAAACAGCTGGCGGTCTGCGGCCGGGCTCCGAAAGGAAATCTGAGATGCGGCTGGGACTGTGGTTAAAAGTAAAAGAGGAATAAATTTTTCCGCTTTAGCCCGGCGTATAGAAAGCTGCACAATGTAAATGTGCTGACTCAGATATTTTTAAGGACTTCTAGAGAGATGATTTATCCGAGTGGAACATTGGAATTGGGTATTTCCTGGTAAATCAAGCTTGCATTTAACATACAAAGGAGGCAATATATATATATATATATAAAAATACAATTTTTTTACTTTTTTAATATCTGGCACCTGAGGTAGCCTGTGCTGCAAATAACTGAGCTATGCAGAAAAAAAAAAAAAAAAAAGTACAAACTTTCCAGGAAAGGAAAGGGAATTGGAGAGCGAAACATTTGATATGAAGAGGACAGAAAGTGGAAGTCGGTGATGCAGCCACGACGTGGTGAGAGAGAATGAGGAAGAGCCACAAAAGAAAGGAGGGAATTGCCATCAGTGACAATGGAGAGCAGGCACCAAAGTCAAGCAAAGCCAGCCTTGAGATGCCCGAGATACAAATAACATCGTAGTGGCTGCTGATTTATCTAAGCAGGGATATGCAATTTTCCTAGAGAAGAAAGAAAGTGAGGGTACGTTATCAGGGAATGCACTAGAAGTGAAAGGTTTAGACAGCTTTAAGAGGAACTAGAATGTCTCGCAGAGTACACGAGGCAGAGGTAAAACTTCTTTTTCTACGGGGAAAAAGTTGGTCAGATACCAAAAAGAATAAAAATATTAGTTGGGGAATCGTGGAAGAAATAAGGATAAAATTGAATAATGTTAGATTCATTCTGAGGCTATTTCAGAATATTCACATAGGGAACAGTCAGGTTAGAAATGTAGAATTCTTGACAAATATATTTACTTTAATGGACAGAGAAGACTGTAAAAGAGAGACAGATTAGGTAAAATCAGAGTTCTGCTGAAGTCATTGTCCAAAATCTTCTACAAAGCCAGGATTTCACTCAAAGGAGACAAAGGCATGAGGAAGAATTTATTAGAAATCAGCAGGCAGCAACCTAATTAGCTTATAAAAAAACAGAAAGTGGTTTATAAGTGTAGAGACAGGAAAGAGAATAAATTTGACATTGAAACTTCAGAATAATGATTCCAAAGCTCAGAAAAATTACCTTTTTTTTTGGTGTTGCATAATTATGATTTCACATGAATGAAACTGATAAACAGAGATTTGCAATGATTTTTGTTTCATGTACATACAAAGCCAAGTATGTATTTAGTGTATTCAGAAAGGTGAGTTCTGCATGTGTGTAGATACTTCGCTAATTTAAGTAGGCATTATAATAGACCTCTGTTAAAATCACTCACACCTCCAAGCTTAGAGAAGATGCTTATGTATTTAGAATGCAGTTGCAAAAATAAATCTTGTTCAGAATATTCTAAAAAGTAGAGCTGTACTATAAAAAGTTAATTATCCTTTAAATAGATTATAAATGCTATTTTTGTTTAGTCAGCACAAATTGCCTGGTAAATAGTCAAATACACGTAATTGCTAAAAGTCTCCTAGTCTGCAGATACACTAAAGGAGCTGGAGATCCTACATGGAGCATATATGAAGTGCAAGTGTCAGTCTGCAAAATCACTGTTCTGCCAAGTCAGATCATGCAGAATTTTCAGCTCCCTAGAATTTTCTGGTTTCATTTTGAGTTTAGTCATAATAAACTCACCCTTTCAGATGTGAGAAGCTTAAAAATCTTCCAACTTGCTCATTTCTCCCTATATCTCTTGAAAAGTTTAATCCAGTAGGAAAATCCAGACCGCAAAACGCAGATGGAGCCACATCCTTCATGCAGTGAAGAACTTCCATGACTCGCACACCAGTTTCCTATAGATAAATGCATTTTAATTGACTTGTATCAGGGTTTTATCAGGAGCTCACCCATTTTCAGACATTGGACACCCAGGAAAGAGTTGCTAGTAACACCCTTATAAGTAGTATGGGACACTATAACGCTTATATATATACACCACTTAGAAGCATGACATTGGATTAAGGATTTTCCAGCAGTATTTCTCCTCTATGGATTCTCTGTGTGATCATGGTACACCTTCTTGAGAAGGCATGAGTAGGGTCTCTTTCTTCTGTACTGCTGTCTCCCTTCATGAGCAATTTAGAAGTGTCTTATTTTGAGAAACTTTATCTTCCCATCAAACTGGTTAAAAGTAGCCCAGTTGAAGAGTTATGAGACTAAAAGAGAAGTATATAGATGGTACAAAAAAAAAAAATCCCTGCAATTTATTTAATCATATTCGCAAGTAAAAAATTTATCCTATCATAAAGGAGATAGATTTATTTATTTTTAATAATGTGAGCACATTTCTATAATTCCTGTTTTCTTCATGGAAAAAAATCAGAGACTGAATGTCAGCCGCAATCTGAATGTCCTGTCTGTCCCGTGCATGTTGTCTTCGCAGCCATGTTTGATGTAGAAGTCTTGCATTTAATTTATAAAATAAGCTCTAATATGATGTATTCCCAGATTTCTAGCTTTATAAGTCTCACGTAGCTGAAATGCCACAGTAACTATTACCCTTCTGCACGTGCATTTCAGGAATTATCTAACGTATGGTTTATATATGCTTTATGCAATGCAGGAAATAAAAATCAAAAGAAGGGAAATTCTATGCATATGTAGAAAATTACTCTTATGTTTCCTTTACATAGTCTTAAACTGTAAAGGAAGCTACCCTGTGGTCCCCGCAGCCGTGTGCTGCTCCTGCGCCATCACTGAGCCCGGGGTCCAAAGCTCTTTTCAGGTGTTACTTCAGCCCCAGAGTGTATTTGCCTCCTGTGTAACTCTTCTGAAATCAGAGATGCTTGCTGGCTGGTGGGGTATAGATAGGATTACTCAAAGTCAGACTAGATCTTAGGAAGAAGTTCTTTGCTGTGAGGGTGGTGAGAGCCTGGCCCAGGTTGCCCAGAGAAGCTGTGGCTGCCCCATCC
>JAOQGH010000032.1:73858212-73873077 GCA_025769975.1 Gallinago jamesoni | reverse complement strand
CTGGAGGGGTTCAAGGCCAGGCTGGATGGGGCTTGGAGCAACCTGGTCTGGTGGGAGGTGTCCCTGCCCAGGACAGGAGGTTAGAACTGGATGATCTTTAAGGTCCCTTCCAACCCAAACCTGTGATTGCCAAATATTGGAACCCAAACCTATATTCTGTGACCATGGAATTCTATGATTCTGTGAAAACTTTGTGTTTTGGTGACTCCATCAATTTGCTCCACGTTTCTACCCAAGGTCGCTGACAATGTGGTGGAGTCAACTTCAGGGAATATTTATTCAAGTTTTACAGTATAGACCTTGACGTGTTAAGTAAAATAACTAATGAGAGAAGACTTGCTCTGTTATAGGAGGGCATAAATTGGGGAGTCTGAAATGCTCCTTTCAGTGGTAGGTTCCTCTCAGCAGCCCACCATGCAGTAGGAGACACTGTCTCTAAGGACAGTTCACGTTCTGAAATGTCTCCGGAAGACTGAGCAGTGGACATTTCCCACAGGGAAAGGCTAACAGATATGCAAAAATATATAAAATGAAATAGGGCTGAAAATCCAAAGAGTCATAATAATGATTTGCTTGTGTATAAATGGCAGCCTGCTTAAACACAGACGAACAGATTGAACTTTGATTGTTGTGAATACAGAACACATTCTCATTTATATCGTTTGATTGGAAGTCGTTATTACTTTGCCTATAATTGCCATAATTCATCACATTGTTAAAATTTGCCAGTAATATGGTACTATTTGTCTACAGTTCCCCTCTAATTGCACGTAATTAATTATACACTTTGTTCAATTGTTAATTGCCCTTTAATATACACTTAAATATAAACATAAAAATACCACTTCAGAGAGAACAGAAAAATAGTTTGTTAAACTTCTTAACTCAGTTATAATTGTGGTTTTGTAGAGTGAGGGATTGGTAAAAGAACAGTAGATGATGGCTTTGTAAATGATGAGGGAGGAATTCCCATACTCGATTTATATACACTTGAGTGTACTTCAGAGCCAGGTAACCAGGTAAATTGTAGTGTATGAGGTGACAGCTTAAAAGGAGGAATAAACAAAAAAAACGTGATTCAAAATGTCAATAATTCATGCCCCTTTGAAAATACAGTCCTTCTTGTGCTGAGGCTGAAGGAGGGAAGGCTCCAACCTTGACACAACGCTTGCTCATGAAGGGCTGGTGTGCAGCACTGTGGGACCTGTGGTTTTGCCCTTTCTGGTGAAAGGATCTTGTGCAGCTGTGGAGAAAAACCAAACACTTAATGCTCTCTCAGTGTATCAGCATGAAGAAATAAGGCTTTGTATGATTTAGCTCAAAATTACACCTTTAAATGCAATTTATAACACCACACTTAGAAAGAATCAATAGTCTAAGCAGAAGTAAAACATAGAATCAAAATACAAATAATTTTCCTGAAATCAGCTATCTCTAAAACTTAGAAGTATTTCATCACCGGGCAGGTATTATAATCCAACACACACCTGTTATCCCTGGTGCACGTGTGTGTGCATATATGTATATGCATACGCATGTATGTGTACATTCCTAGCCCTGCAATCTAGGATAAGCATGAGTCTGTCCACTCCAGATTCATTATGCTGTATATCGGTAATTAATTTGCATTACCAGCATGTCTCAGGTATTACTTAGAAGGGCTGCTGCAAGAGAGCTAGTCAACAAAGCTGTGGGGTTTTATAAGCTTAAAAGTACCCAAAAAAATCCCCTCGTATATGTATTTTATAATATTTATTTTGAAAGCAATACTAATTGGAGAAAATAGTTTAATGGACTTACAAATGGATAAGAACAAACTGTACCTCAAAGATGACTGCAGCTTGCTTGGGATTCAGAATGCCATCCCATTTTCATTCTCGGTATGAATTGAGACTGTATTGTACAGTACATAAATGATTTTCCTCGGCTTTTTAAAAGGCAGTATGTATTAATATTTTAAACTGAAGTAATTGCTTCTTGTTCAGCAATGGGTTTCATTTATGAGTGTTTATCCCTAGCAAATGGAAAGTATGGTTAATCTAAGTTAAAAATGGATTCTTTAAATAGCTCTAATTACATTCTGTTTATGTTTGTATGTTTTAGACACTTAAGATTTAATCGGTAGCAGTTCTAACAAACCATAATGTTTATTAGCTGGTTTTAAATTATTGTCATGGATGGTAGTTCAATGAGAAAATAAATGATGATTTGTCTACTATAATGCATGGTAAATAAAAGATAGGCCAACACGGAAAACAGAAATTATATATTATATCATTTGATTTTTATATTAGAAACACAGAATGAAAGAAAACTTGAAAAAAAAGAAAGAGAGCAGCTTCCATTTCTCATTTCACTTACACAGATTCTTTGTAATTTTGCACATTTGCTTGGTTCAAAATTTTGGAGTGTTATTGTTCGTTTCACTTTATTTTGCCTCAGTTATCAATTGATTCTTAGATACTGGCACTCTCTTAATCGCTATTAACTGTACGCTTCCAAATCATATCTTGCAAACTAGATTTTCAGCTGCAACTGAAATTACTATTAGCAATTATACAGTATTGAAGGGATCAGGCATAAAATTATTACCGAAGCTTCTATTTTATTATCTTGCATAATCACCATGCAAGTAAGGAGATGAGTTCTTAGATAACTAGAATATTTATATTTTTTTTTGCAATGAACTGTTCACATCAATAGAAAGACATGGCACAAAGCATAGGGTAGAGTAAAATGGTGTTCTTAAATCTTCCTTTAGCTAGACTTGTCTAGATAATGAATAAGGACTGTCTGAAAACTAATTATCTTGGGTTGAGTATTATATTTAATCAGATCGCTTTTAAAAAATAAACTATGAAAATATTTTTAAAATCAAATACTTTAAAGTGAAGTACTAAAATATATTAAACGTTGAAAGGCAGAAAAAAATTCTCAGTTCTTTTAACTAAAAAGTAATGAATCCAAAATGAAACGAGTCTGGATTACGTTGGTGTTCTATATCTCTCGGCGTATACTTCAGCTGTTCAGGCTAATACAGCAACTGAAAGACAGTTCCTCGGAGCCAAATTCCCTGGTTGGCTTTGCAGTGTCCCTGGGATTTCTGGAAAGAGGTTAGAAAGAGGCTATTTCGGTCCGTGTTTGCCTGGCAGCGCTCCTGAAGGTTGGGCTGCTCGGGATGATCAGGGGCCCCAGCCAAGAAATGCCTGACGTGCTGCGAGCGATCCCGGGAAGACGGGGGTGAGCGGGCAGGCTGTGCCAGCTCCGGATCAGCACAATTCCTCTTCCTCTTCCAGCACTCAGCAGAGTTGGAGTTGCCTTTTTTTTTTTTTAATATGGTTTCACGCCTTTTTTGATACAGCTGAAGTCTAGCGATCGAAAAACGGTCAGTGGCACTGCATATTTATTTAATGTTTTCACCTGATTTTCTGAGAACACAGTCTTGCAACCACATTATGCCCTTGTGCATTTCCATCTGCTTCTACCCCACCTCCTCAATAACTTTGAATCACGAGTGCTTGAACTAAATTTAACATCTCAAAAATAATTATGTTCTTTACAAGCTCCAAGAAAAGGGAACACGTATAGCCGCTGAGTGCCCCGTTAGAGAGAAAACAGGCACCAGGCAATCAATCCCAGTTAGACACTGGAGAATCCGTTTGGGGAGGAAAAAAAAGCATTGGAAACCTCCTAACTGCAGGAAAAACTTCAGAGCTTCCAACTTCTTAAACAGCTAAATCAACCACAGGTCACAGTTACATTGGAAAACAGTTTGGTTTTCTCTGGTACTTCAGAATGAGTACATTACGAACATTTAGAGGAGAAAAGAATACCTCTGAATAGGTTAAAAAAAAAAAAAAAGAGTAATTCAAAGCTATCCTCTGGTGATACTGAAAGCATTCTTTGAAATATACAATTTTTACAATCTGTAGAATTATTCTGCTTCTATTGAAAAACACAATTGAAATATACAATTTTTACAATCTGTAGGATTATTCTGCTTCTATTGCAGTTACAGTGTGTACTCAGACGTTAAATGGAATAGCTCATTTCTACTTCTTAAGCATATTTGAGCTGAAAAAATTAACAAGGTTTAATAAAATCTAACTTTGAATTAGTTGATTAATGCTGAGTCTCTTAAAATATGTGATTTCCCTCTGTGGTTCAGATAATCTTCTTTTCTTATCTGATCTGAAATTGTTCAAGGCCTTATGGAGATTTCCAAGTTACTAGTAGAATATAAAATTAATTTACGCAAATCTATTTTGCTTCAATTTCCCCTAACAAAATGGTAACGATCCGATTGTAAGGAAAGGTTTTGCCTTTGTGTATATGAATAATCTTGTTTTTCTTACTGGAAGTTGACTGTGGCAAGGAATCATCTGCAGTTAAAAGAGGTACTGTCAGAAGGTTAAATAATGTGGTTTTAGGTATTTAGGGCTTACTTATTCTCTCTCACAGAAAAGAAGAATAAAAGACAATATTACTCAAATTATTAGATTGTGTCCACTTCCCCTGTAGGGAGAGATTTTTACTTACAGTGAAGAGGAAAATTCAGACAGGATTCCTTTACAAAGATGACAAGGCTTGTACAGCTGGAAGATCTCCGCTTTGCTCCTGTAAATAAATATTCATGGAGGACTAGGACATTGTATACGCTTCTTAAATTTAGCTTTGAATCTGGTTGCCAAATATGTAAAACAGATGCCAAGATCTCCCAAGCGTGAAAGCCTCAACCTTGCTCAAATCTGATATCAGAAAATTCTTTCTCCTTTATACCTCAGATAATTTTTTTTTCCCGTTATAGGGAATGTAAAAACCTTCCAGCTTTAAAGAAAGACATGGATTGTGAAAAGTTTGTCCCACAGAAAGCATCACCTCCTGCTCTGGGAGACCCCAGCCAATAAATTGCTGGAGGCTAACCCAGTCTTCTGGAAAAGTATTTCAGTACATCTCCCCAGAAATGTCTCTTAATGGCAGCTACTGGAGGCTGAGCGTTGATCTAGCGCATTGCACCTGATTTTATATTATTTTCATTGTCAGTATCTCAAAGTCTCTCACTTTTCATTTTGCTTTCTGAGTAACTCTAATGAGGTGTATTCCAGATCTCCTTACTGAAGATGAAATCAGGTATTTAAACCTATTGGGAATGTCTTAATTCTTCGTTATTTGAAGAATTATTCAGTTCTTCATTATTTGAAGGATGGTATTTTTCATTATTTTTATGCTGTGTTATATTTTATATAAATTGTTAATATCATGATAAAAAGGAATAGCTGATTGCCTTAATGAGTGTAGTACTCAACTGAGGTGTTTCATCTGGTTTTAAGGAGAGAGAGGACTTTAAGTGCTAGCTAGATGGTTGCCCCAGTCCTTGGCCTCTTTTATGGTTTTGACCATCAATTCCATTCTTAGAAATTTCTAGTTGGCATTGGGTCAGGTTCCCTGGTGTAAGTGATAGTTGTTTTCCCAACACAGCCAAGGTACAATTTTCAAAGCCTTAGACGAAGCATAAAAATCACCCGGGCTCTACTCTCATTTATTCAGGAAAAATTAAAAAGGATTGATTAAGATTAAAGGTCTTAACTCTAGGGAAACACGTATGGGGAGAAGAAAACTTCTCATATCCTCTGGAAATATTGTAGAGAGGTGTCACTGTGCACCTGTTTAGGGAGGTGTGCTAGTGGCAAAGAATTTGCAGCTAAGTCATCTATGCTGTATAGCTGAATTTCTGTAAAAACCCTAAATATGTAAAGTAAACAGACCAAAACTAAACTAACAGTTATCATGTTTGCAATATTCTTCTGTTTCTCTAGTTATATCTAATACATACTGAATCTCATCCAGACGGAGACACTTTTTAAATTTATGATTGCATTGTTCCCCTTTATATTTGCATTTTTAAAACAAATTTCTGTGTACTTATGGTCATATTTTTAAGTGTCCTCCCTGCTGTTGCCCCTAATGACCAACGCTCATGGATTCTGTATCGACTCACATGACGACGCTTTCCCCTACTGATAGGTTTCTTCGACCCACCTTGGAAGTTACATTAGCTCACTATAGATTTTACCCAGAAGATCAAATAGATTTAAATTTATTCATATGCCCTATGAATGTGGTGATGTTTTCCTCTTTTGTTTTGCAAACATGACATTTGCTTTCCAGTCCCCCAGCTTGAATAGATTTTGCAGTTTTGAGAAAAGCAGAGAGGAAAACGTGACAGCACCCCTTACCACTTCTTTCTGATGGTTCTTTTTTGTGGTGTTCTTTTCATTTGCCCTCCGTTATGGAGTCAAATCTTTAATCGCTGAGATTAGAAATTACTGAAAACTCTTCATTTTGACGGAACAGACTCTGCTACCCCAGAATTATTTGCCTTTTAAAATAGCTATGTGCATATAGTTAGTATTCCTTGCCATATTTGTCTCCATTCATCAATTTCTGAGTGAAAAATGTTACAAGACAAAGGCTTATTTTCAGCATTTTAGAAAGCTGTTCAGATAGTCTATCGGTAACATCTCAGCAGGTGGAGGTCCCATATGATTCCACCATTCAAGAGAACTTCTTTCACATGTGATTAATTCCAAGACCCATTTAATCCACCACATTATGGTGGTCAATTTGGGGCATCTGTGCTGATGAAAATGACTTTTGATTGTAGCTAAGTGGCTTTTACATGCAGTACTTCATGCCGGTTTACTCTCCAGTTCAAAGAGAGATAAAATAGAGTCCATTTTCTGGATAGGGCTTTTTCTCCTGGCTAGGTGATCAGCATTTATGTGTCGTATATTGAATTAACTGGTTTGGAATCTCTGATTTAGCAATATTCTTAGGTACTTCGAGGTATTTTTCTTTTAAAAATTTGATTTTATTTGTCATCGCTTTTCCTATGGTACGTATTAACATGTATCTGTGCAGTAATAAATAATCCATCATATGTATATTGGCTCAAATAAGCATGTACAGTGCAGAAAAATAGACACTCTGGCCAGAGAATTTAGTAGGTTTATTAGGAATGCGCCGCATGAAGAAAGTATTCTTTAAAACTAGTGTGTGTTAGAGAGTTTACATTGTTCCTCACTTCCTAAACTCTGAAATTCACCTTTCAAACTGATTCTCGATGTGCTGGCCATCTGGGTGTGAACTGAATTGCTATCTCAGCCAAAAGCTAGACTCTAAAATGACTCTGGGAGGATTAAGCCCTGGGTGACTACCTGATAGAATGATGCAGTCTATCTTAACTCATTGATTCAGCTGATATTGCTCAAAAAAAATGGGCGAAAAAGAAGATTCAAACTTGATTTCCAGCTTTAGTTTATCTAATAGTAATTCTCGCGCTCTTCCCCCAGAAGACTCTTACAGTCTCTCAGGTTTCTAAACAAATCTTAATTCTGGTTGCCAATCTCTGTAAGGATTAGAAAGAGACAGAAGAAAGAGAGGAGAGTTTGATGGCATCTTTTGAAAATATAGTAGAGTCATCTTTACTGTTATGTTATTCTTTATTTAATATTTTAGATATAAAAAATAGAGTATTACAAACCAATAAAAACATTTTTGTATGTTTGCTTGTTCTAGAAACTCTAAGCTGAATTTAAAGACTAACATTTTATAAGGTAATGACATCTGGGAAGTGTGAAAAGTTATGAAAATGTAAACATTAAGGTTTTGGGGGAAAGCTGAAGTAAGAAAATGCTCAGAGAAGTCTATTAGGATTTCTTTTCTTAGCTGCTATAGTGGGTTTGTAGTCTATAATAGAAAGTGAGAATTCAGTGTCAAGTGCAGTTAATAGCAGTATTTTCAAAATATTTATTGTTTACACTTGCAGTGGTTTATAGTCATTTGAAACATAACATGAAATGTTAATATTATGATTGCAGGTGTTGATGGTTAAATAACTTCTCTAAATTTTATTGTGATTTCCATTTATACAAAAATAGATAATGTCTGGGATCTTTTTGTACTTCCAATTTTGTTTTTCAGACCCTGAAATCAGTCTCCCAAGGTATCAAGAGAGAAGTTAAAACAGTGCTTGCTTAGTCCTATGACCGTAACCTCTGCAGTATCACTTATGTTAGCCATATTCACTGATAGAGATTAATGCTTGAGGCAAATATGATAGAGATCTCAATTACTATTCTGATTTTGAAAAACAGTATTGCTTTAAAAAAATCCAGGCAAAGACTCTTGCTGAAAAGATCACCAGTCCTTCAAAAAAAAAGTGCAAGGGAAGACAAAGAAATGTCTTGAATACAAAAAATACCTTAAGAATATGTTTTTCCCCTAACAAATCACAAAAATTGCATGTAACTCACTATTTTTCACCACGGAATATTTTAGCAAATTCCATTCTTTGCAGTGAAACCACAACCAGCTGGAAAGTATTTTAAAACATTGTTTTCTTTTCTTTTTTAAACACCAGAATTCATCACCACATGCGGTTTTCTTTTACTGATCGTCGTACATTTGTTTCTGTCTCAGATTCAGGAGTGAAGACTATTTAGGGATGCAGCTTGTCATGGTCAGTGTTGTAACTGAGATCAGGAAACTCCTCTGGTTCCAGTTCTTCCCAGTTAATTACTTGGCTGTTTGAATGAGCAGGAGACAGACTCTGCTGTAGGTTTTTTTTGGCATTTAGAAATTTGACTGAAAAGTCAAATATATCATTATATGAAGGAATTCCCAGGAGGAACCAGGGCCTTCCTTTGAATGTCTTTGAATCTTTAATCACACCCTTTCTAGGTTGCACCCATCGTACTTCTTGAAGGGATGTCCTGTCTGAAAGTTTAGAAGGCCCTTAAGTCGCTCTTTCCACAATACGCTTAAGCGTATTATTTTATTGTTAGCCCTGAATGGAAGTACATTACCTTTCCCGTGAAATTCTGTACCATGGTGGTAATTTAAAAAAAAAAAGAAAAAAAAAAGAAAAATATTTGAACAAAGTATTTTTTTATGAATCTAAAAACCAAAAGGAGCACCTCTTTGTTGGATCTCTTGAACATTTGAAACCATCCTCTATTTAGGCTTGTATTTAACCCAAAAAATTTTCTGGCTAAAACACTTTTGTAGGGACAGCTTATATTTTTGCCCTGAGACCATAACAGATTGTCCTGCTTCTCATTGTCCTATGTGGTTTACTGATACCTCTTTTTAATTGTCAATGACCATTATATCTTATTTACATTTAGATGATGAAAAATCTCTTTTAGTAAGTGCTGTCTTATGAACCATGAAATGTTTTACCTTTTAAGTTCCCTTTTGGCCTCTCAGATGGCACCTGCGAATCAACAAAATTCAAGGAAGGTAGACTCTCTTGCTAAATTGATTTTTTTAAAAATTAGTTTGTATTTTTCTAAAAAAAAAATATAAACAGACAAATAAAGATGAATGTAATGCAGATATGATACAGAAGATTCATGTGCTAGATTGCATGGAGTTAATACATTTTAGGATTAGGGGGATGATAAGGCAAACAAAAACAGAAGGTGGAGTAGGTGTGCGTGTTTAAAACTGTGAAAATGTATTCCAAGAATGCTAATAGCAAATGAAGCCGTAAGGGAATGTCTTGTTTAACTAAATTCAGAGTGTAAGTTTCAAAGAAAGTTACTGGACATTTGAAGATCAGAAATGTTCTCGTGAAAACAAGTTTAATGCCAGATGAGCGTAGTCTCAGTTCAGAAACCTTAACACTAATATAAAATGATCTTAATCCATTATTAAATTAAATTATCCCAAGGTAATGAATGTATCCCAAAGACAATATGAAGTTGTCCAAGTCAGAAATCAAATTAATCTGTTGGCTAGTTTGCAACAGCTGGCTTTTTGCCTTTTCTCTTTTAAAATATAAGCTCTTTTCTGATAGTCTTTTCATCTCTAATATTTCTTGGTCATCTTATTTCCTTTTACTGTAATTAAGGTGAGCTGGGTAATTCTGCCCAACACTTGGCCCTTATAATTGCTAAGGTAATAACATGCATTATCTTGTTCCATCTCTTAATATAGTCCTGTATTGATTCTTGTGTTATCTGAAGCTGAGCAATGGATGCTGGCCTCCTGAAAGGCTGAAGATTAAATAAATAGGAGATCTCCAGACCTGTGTCTTTCTGCTTCTATCCTCTAATGACAAATTCTTCACCAAGACTGAGGATTTGATGCCTTGGTGAGCATGAAGATCTTCTGGCTATCTCCTCTCTGCAATCCCCCATCTCAAATTAACATTGTGCTTTCTTAACCCCTGCTCTTCAGGACTTTCCCTTCGGATATTAGCCATCTCTCTCTCTAAGAGTAGATGCTAAAACTCTCTTGGTCCAACTCCTGGATGCTAACTTAGACATTTGGCCACATGGCATGATGTTAATCATCCAAAACACATTAAGAGTTCAGATGCTGAAAGTATCTCACAAACAAGCCAGGATTAAACAGCAGACCAAATAATGTTATTTCTACGCAGTGACATTTACTTCAGTTTTACTTAAAGGCATTAGAGATGACTCAGTGGGAGTTATCAGGTAGGCTAGTCCATTTCACCATGAATTTTCTTAAAACATAATATATAATTTATTATAAAACAGATAACAGATAAATTTTTGTTTCAAAAATTAAAAATAAGTCATCTATTTCACAAAGAACAGTCTAGAAGGTGCAGAAACAATAACAATTTTCCTTAATCTCAAACCATAAATTTGAAAACATAGAAGTATTTGTATTCTTACAGATCTCCCACCATTATCTAACCACCTGCAGCTGTTTTCCTAAATGGTTTTGTTTCATACAAATATATGAATTCTATATCAATCTTAATTTTCAATCAGTCTTAGAATCCAAAGGGTCTGGGCTACAAACAGTATCACACCCAAATTAATATGCTGTTGTTATTTTTGCCTTTAGCGTGCATTCTTTTTTATAAAGCCACTTCAGTAACACACTGGAGCAAAAATTGCAGAATTAATGGTGGTCAGACCCCCGTGATGGTTACGTCTTTAATTTTGTAATCTGTGTCATATTTAAGAACAAAACAAGCAAAAAAGGCTTACTTTTTTATATCTTTGTGAGTATCTGAATGCTTACTAAAACTCTTAATTATTTTTTTTTGTTCAGAGAGGCAGAAAAATGTCAATGCAATGAGTTAAAGGTCCTAATATATCACCAGGCTTGTATCACTTACTATTGGTGTGAAATACTGTAAATTAAGATGGTGATGAACCACGTCTAACATCCAAACAATTCAAGCACATCTACTTCATGCTACAGTGTTGTCATAAAACATTAACCTGGAAAAACTTTAAATCCACTGAGTCCAGTGGTGCTTTTGAGGGATTTTGATGACAAGTAATAGCTGAAACTCTATGCATTAATTATTGCTATTTATTATAATCTTCATGGATTCAGAACCCAATTGAAATTCTAACTTCTGATAAGATTGTGTTGATTATTTTGGTTTTATTTCTTATTAAGTGTATTGCTTTGGGAGGGGGTTATATTAACAGTGTATTTAATTATGATTTTTTCACTTACTTTGAAATTTTTCAAGGAGGAAAGTAAAAAATTAACATTATTCTTTGAGAAACATTGCAAAATGCCATTGAACTTTGATCCACTGCATTTTTCTGGATGATGTTGTCCCACTGTAGGTTGCACATCTCACTAAAGAGGAAGGCAGTGTTTATTACTGTGGGGAAAACACAAAAGGAAAACCAGGTTATTTCTCAGTGAAATCCTGTCAGACAGCCTTTCTTGACTTACTGGTCTTGTGATTGTTCCAGTTCTACCTAACTGGCATGAGCAGCAATATCAGGTTTTGTTCACTCCAAGGGAAATTAATGGAAATTAATATAAGAAGTGAAAATCAAGTAATTCCAAGATAAATGAGTAAATTAAAGTTGGCTCATGTGGATGCGCTTCCTCCTTTTAAAATATTTCAAATTTATACAGATTAGTGGTGAAAGTTTGATTTAAGTAGATTTATAAATTTTGGGTTTACTTTATGTTTCCACTGAGTTTTTACATTTGTCTCCCTATGTGGGAATCTTTGAGTCAAGTCCAAGTATTTCCCAATCAGTTGAATAAAGGGGTGAGGTAAGAGGAGGAATTTCATACATACTGTGTTTTAAAATTGAATGCTGCAGTCTTACAGTGGCCAAAAAAATATATTTTTTAATGAGCTTATTTGTCAGCATTTGTATTATGTACTGCTTTGGTTGTCTGGTTTAAATGAATTGTAAAAGCTATAAAAAATTAAAAGTACAGACAAAGGCTTTGCCCAGTGATGACGGTATAAGGTAGGAATTGTAATCTGGAGGGGTGGACAGTGTGACAGAAAGTTTGGGGACAGAAAATTGGTGTCATGATCACACAGATGGGAGGGCTGTGTCGGCCATGAAAGAGTTTCATGGTCATAGGTCTAACCTCTGAACGGAGCTCGACATAGTGTCGCCAAGTAATTATCGAGTCTGGTGCTACTGTCACCTCTCCTTCCATTTCTGGAGATGCAATGGTGCCAGGCTAAAGTGTGATCCCACCACTTCTTATTTTAAGCATGTTTTTTAGTTGAAGGAAGGGAAGTTTGTGTCATCTGTCTCTTACTGGACATAGAAACTCTTGCTTTTCACTTGTTCTCGCTCTTCCACAAGGAGGGTATAGCCTTCTCCTTTTAGAAGGAGAATTAATGAAGAAATCTATGACTGACAGTAGAGGATGGTGGGTGTCTTTTATGTTTCTAGCACACCCTCATATATATGCTGTACTTTAGTGGTCCTCCTCAGCCCTACAGGATATTCTGAGGTGTTCAGCCCTTTTCCAGAAAACCTGAAGGGTTTGAAGGTGGGGAGCTTAAAGACGTAACGAAACCAAGCCAGGCAACAGTCAGTGTAACTAGCAATGCTTGGGAGGCAGAAAGAAAATAATGAGGAAAAATGTCAGCTGCTAAAGAAAACTTTTTCCTGCCATCTTCCCCCGATGGGGTAGGGAACCCTTTCATGCTACCTGCAAAGATGAATTCTAAATACCTGGGATATGAGGAATTGAGCAGCTGTGCTGCTGAAAGTAATACAAAAGAAGCAGAAAATTTGCAAGTATCGCATAAGTTTTTTGCAATATTTACATGGTTAAGGTCAACAAAACCCTGCAAAAAAAAAATGTAGATCAGTAACCTATAGAGGAGAGTAAGGTAATCCACTTCATTATTGGATTATGTACGACATAATTATTAGGGATGAGGGGGCAAACTTTTCCCTTGGTGGGATGAACAAGAGCCATCGTAGCACAAGAAAGAGGAACTGGATTAGTTGGAGCCACTAGTTCTTGCCCATCCTCCTTTCTTCTCTAGAAGACCGAGGGCAGCCATCCTTATTGCTGCCATTAGGAAAGAGGCCTTAAGGTCATTAAGAAGCTAATTGTCCAGTCTCACCAGCTTGCTGAGAAACTGAACCTCTGGAGGCAGGTCCTTGTGGAAGAGTTAGAATTGTGTTTTCCCAATGTGTGTCTGTTCTGCGGCAGTTTTTAGAACCTACTTAACTCTTACTGTGAGAAAATGAAGTGAGCTTATTCTTTGTCATCATTTTACCATTATAAATAATTATTATTCTAAAGCTAACTCTGACTGAGCAGTACTGTCTGTAACTTCTTTTAGAGAGTACTTAATTTGATTAGGCTATAGTCTAATTCTGGAGTCGACGCTAATTCCAGTGCATTAGGTGACATTCATAGCTTCAGGCACCCCAGTGAGGTTTAGGATTTCAACTTGAACCTCTTTCTAAACTCCTCTTTTGCCCCTTTCCAGAGAACTGTTTCATGAGAAATATGCCACCTCATACAACTTCAATTCATTTTTTTTTAATCAAAGCAAGCTCTTTGTTTCAAAAAGAGAGTTCAATATGCTTTTTTTTTTTTTTAATCCAAACTAGGAATGTATTGCCTCATCCTGGGCCTTTTATTTCTTGAAAATTCACCTTCCAAACCCTCCTCATTTAACTTTTTAGAGCAGCTCTTAATCTATAAAGCATGTTATCCTGGTTGTACCACTCATTACCGATACAGAATGATGCCCCTGTGTCTTTCCATAGTACTGAAACACCTGGCTGACCCACTGCTCATCAGAGGAACAGGAAAAAACCTAAATCTTTTAATTTAGTTAAAATTGGTTTCCATCTGCAGAAGTCTCTGATGTGCCAACCATAGAAATATGGTTGAACTTCCGTAGCTAAGAGCTTACCTTCCACCACAGAAACTCCAGACATAAAATCTCCTCAACAAATTTCAGATTAGCAAGAACTTCACTGCAAACCCATCTTGTACTTCAAGGGCTCAGAGAGCTGAGGTGGATGCTATCAGAGAGGTCACGGAAATTGTGAGCTCAATGCCTGTATAGTCAGGGGATTGATTTGATGACAGTGGCTGTTGAACTTCCACCAAGCAAGCTAAATTTTTGCTTTGGAAAAACAAAACATTTTAAATATCACAGATTTAGACAAACTGAAGAAAGACATGGGACATCCTGTCGGAGCTGTTTCCTCTGTTGTCTCTTTTAGCAGTTTTAGACTATTTCTTAGCTGTGGCTCTTCTGGTGCCATTAAAAGTAGTATAGCAGGAAAAGCCTGCCCATCGTTGGAATGTATTTTCAGTGTCTACAGGTTTGGGTCCTCAGAAGACCATCAGTTGCTTTAGCACTTGGGCTAAAGGTTGATTCTTATTGCTGCTGTTGGGGAAATAACACACGTCTAAGTATGTGCAAGCAGTAGTTTGATGCATCCTCGATAGCACCTTAGGAATGGGAAGATAAATGCTCTTTATGCCTGCCCTTTGTGTATATACTTAATATTAACATTGTGGGAGAAGGTTTTACAAGTGGAACAAATTGCTTAAAATGAC
>JAOQGH010000032.1:73802125-73858112 GCA_025769975.1 Gallinago jamesoni | reverse complement strand
CTTAGCTGTGGCTCTTCTGGTGCCATTAAAAGTAGTATAGCAGGAAAAGCCTGCCCATCGTTGGAATGTATTTTCAGCGTCTACAGGTTTGGGTCCTCAGAAGAGCATCAGTTGCTTTAGCACTTGGGCTAAAGGTTGATTCTTTGTGCTGCTGTTGGGGAAATAACACACGTCTAAGTTTGTGCAAGCAGTAGTTTGATGCATCCTCGATAGCACCTTAGGAATGGGAAGATAAATGCTCTTTATTCCTGCCCTTTGTGTATATACTTAATATTAACATTGTGGGAGAAGGTTTTACAAGTGGAACAAATTGCTTAAAATGACACCGCCGCTTCTGAGTAGTCTTTTGTGCCTTTATACTAACTTAATGAATTGTCTAACAATAGAATGCATTTTCAAAATCACTCAGAAGATTTTAACAATGTGCAACCAGAAGGTCAAGAGTAAGAGAGAGCAGAGCAGATTCCAAAGCAATTTAGTACCTTTTATGACTGCCAACTGTTTTCTGTCTATGCACTCTAAATCCAAGTCAAGTTGCAAATGAATTGATTCTGGTGATCTCAACTTAATGTTATAAAACTATGTATATTGCTGAATTGCTGCACATTTTGGCACGGTTATGGGAAATAGTTATGTCTAAGTGAAGAAGGCTGCTGTTTGCTCAAGCAGTGAGGAAGTTGCCCAATGTCTGTAATTTTTTACTTTAACAGAAGACACCAGCTTCCAAACTACCAGGTTTCCTCTGTGTGATCATTGTTCAGGAACAGCTTGTGTGAGAACCTGTGAACATCTGTTGATAACTTTTTTTAAATATGCTGGTTTATTAGCCTTTTTTTTTTTTCCATTGGTGTGTTATACTCCAATTTCTTTTTCTAGTGCTGATGGTTGGGCAGAATACCACCTGTTGTTCCCAGTTCTGTGAAAGGTTTTCGAGCTTCTTATTAGTTGTAAGACTTTTCCTGTGACTATCACTCCAACAGAGTAATCCGGCCAAAGGGATACAAAGGTCTCACCAGGAGGAAAACATGACAGAGCACCGAGTTCTAGCTAGGTATATATAAGCAATTATCTGTAGCTACTCACTATTTCAAAATAATTGGATCAACGTTGTGTTTTCTTTATGAGCAGAGTAACTCTTACTGCTAGTTTTTGGCCACACAAGTCTCATATGTAATGGAAGTCCAGAACAAGCTAGAAGAGGAGGTAGCTGTTTCTCTAGAACAGCTGTTCGTATTATAGATTACTTCAAATGAATGCTTTACCCTTTACGTTTCTGGTTTGCTGGATCTTAAGAAATACAACTGGATATAAAAAGTTTCCAGCAATGAAATAGAATTCTACTACTTGCAGATGCTGATTTCTGGGCCAAAAGAAACTTCCATTTTCATGTAGAAAGGTTCTGAACTCTCCCTCTGCGAATAGAGTTAAATTAAAATTTTAATAGCTTCAAGAAATTTCAGATTATGTGCTGAATGCTTTCAATTAACTGAGGGAGGAAGAACATTGACTTATATTTAAAATGTGTTTTTTAACATATGGATTAGACAGCGTATCATAAGTACTTTGGAGACTATATATCTGTTTAGAAAAAATAATTTATTCTCTTTGGATATGAAGAACTAAATGTATGTTTATTAGGATTATTGTCAGATGTTTTCCTGACATCATTAATAAGCAATAAAAATAGTAAACATGCATGGGTTTGGAGAAGAGTTTGCAATGCAGTGTATAACAACTATATGCTGTACTGTTCCTTTTGCCACTGCCTTATTTTATCATCAGGAGAAACACAGAGAGAATCTTGGATCTAAAAACACTGAATTCTTTTTTTTCCCCCCTCTATTCATATGATACTATTCATTTTAGAAAGACTTACTTATAATTCCCTTTCTCCTTTGCCTTCATGATAATGTGTTATAGAAGGACATAATGCCACCTGTTCCACTTATATACAGTGAGAACTACAGACATGATTGATATGTAGAACAATTTTTTTTTATTCCAAAAATTCCTATTTCTTGGAATCCCTTTCTACCTATGTCTAGTGATATGTTAGAATAATGCATTTTTTTGCAATATTTGAAATTCTAAATTTTACATTTCTATCCCTGTTTTTTAAAATCAACAGCAGAAAGAGTCAAAGCTAATGCTTTTGATCAGAATTTCAACACTTGGTTTGATTCCTGCAATCTACATTAGCCATTTTGGTAATTGGGAATAGTATGAGTACTGTTTGGTCTCGGTGGTGTTTTGCCAGGGATTGGCATTATCCCAAAGGCTTTAGCTCCAAGCTTCAGAGGGATTAAGAGTCAAAACTTGGTTTTGCAACGTAGCCATGGAATCTATGCCAAGGTGAGTCTAGCTGCAATGCTGGAGTGTACGATACTTCACATTGCCTTCTCTTTTCTCTTAAAAGAGGAATTACCTGTTCCAAGAGAAATTCAAACCAGAGAGCTGAGCTCACACACAGTACCACTGCTGATCTCAAACTCTGCAGGGATGACTTCTTGCCAGGGATGTCTGATCTCTCCTTCAAATGTCAGCCCTTTCCTTCCAGGCACCATCCTGGTGCCCGGAGCGGAGGAAGAGCACGGGGTGGGCAGCAACACAACGAAAATCCAAATACTTCAGGTGTAACCTCAGTGATATTGCTTGAATATTCTTCTTCTGCTTTTGCAATCAATCTTTTTCCTGAAGAGTTAAGTTTTCATCAGCCAACTTTCTGCTTATTTTCCCAAATCTGTTTTCTGGTGAATTCTTCGGCCAGCAGAATCTGTTTATTCACAGGATGCTTATGATGCATTCATTGGGGTTTTTTTTTAATAAGTACATTTTGAAAATTATTTTTTCTAGTTACAGCATGGTATGGCCATAATAAGGTAAAAATACAAGAGAGGATCTCCATTTTTGGTCTGTAAGCGTCTCATTCTGTGACTATAATGATTCATTTTTCCGTACTGTAATATTTTAAGAGTTGCATATAAATTATTATTCTTATCAAGCTTTAACAATCAAATGGAAAGCACTAATATTTATCCATAATATGTCTGCATTACTTTTAAAAATATCAGTATCAATAGGAGGGAATATTTAGCTTTTTCTCGGTGGCAGGTTCAATGGTTTTGGATGATTAGATAATAAATTGGGGGTTGGTTCATTCATGAGCTTAGTGGAAGTGGAGTTGAATAGACTTCAGTGTAAATCTTTTTTTCTGAGGAGTGGAGTCAACAGGACTGTTTCCTGGCTGGCTGGCGTTCTGCCCTTTGATTCAGAGCAGAGTGATGCATAAAATGCTGATAACAGTACAAGTGAGTATTCGAGTTGCTAGGCTTTTGTATTTTTTTACACGGATGTAATTAAACAACGCGTGGCACAGAGGAGAATTAAGTCCAGTAACCTTAACAGGAAAATTAGTTTATGCTGCAGTCACTATTTTTAAGCAGTGCAAAGACAATAGAAACTGTCTGAGGAAGTACGAGGAAGCAAAAGCTCCCATTTGCCTTCAAGAGCCTTTAGCAAATAGTTACAAGTGTAAAGGATTCAACAGGAAAAAATAATTAAAATTTAATGGAACTTAAATTTGAGAAATCGTGCTGTTAGGAAGCAGAGGCCTTAAAAGAACGTGACGGCAGCATTCCTAAGGAAAATGCAAAGAGGCTGTATCTGCCATCACGTTCGTGATAACAAAGGTCCATAGTACTAGGGCTCGTACCGAGCAGGACACTGAGATTTCAGGTCCCAAGCTTCTGATTTAGATAGCCATGTCGGGAAGATCCAGTGAAGGCTGGAGGCCAATTTTGCAATCCCTATTTCATCAGCTTGTCAGCCATGACTTAACATTTAGTTCTGAGCCTCATCCTTTCATCTGCTTGTTGTAGACCCGGTGGCTCTGTTTGGAATTCTCATTTGACACCTGTTCAGTCTGCAGAAAGAAATGAACTTTAAGGTCCCTTCCAACCCAACCCATTCTATGATTCTAGGAAATTGCTCTTGGTGCCTTCTCTTTTGTCACTAATGTGTCCATGAAGCACAATTTCATCCCTTCTCTTTTTTTCCGAGCTTTTTTCGCTGCTGAAACCTGGGCGAAGGATCTGAGATAAACCCATGAATGCTGATGCTCTTCTCCCCCTTATCTGTATGAAGTTGTTAGAATACTGTATGCACTGCTGAATATTGTCAACATATGACAAGGACCCGCCGAGGCTTAGCTGGCTTTCAGCTAGAAAACGTGCATTAACCACAGGTCAGAGGATAAACATAGATACAGGAAAAACACTCAGAAGGAGAATATGAAAATTAACATATATAAGCTCATCAATTTTTTATAAAGTACACATTAACTCTCTTGCTGCCGTCTTATAATATCTACTAATGAGTGACACAAGCCCCTGGGGGGGTGGGGGGTTCAAGTCCTAAGTGATCTTACAACATAATTTCTACACAACAGTGCTTCTGTGTGTTAGGGTTCTGCAGTGATGGACACTGTCCTCAGTCTATAGGTACACAGATATAGAGAAGTTACGGCAAGAAAAGGGAATATGAATCAGTGCTGGAGCCCATTAACCCTTACAGAATATATATGCATGGCACATCGTATTACTGCTCTTATGTTAGTGCTGCCTCGTTTGAATGGGGCAAATAAAAGCTTAGGTAACAAGTTAGGAGAGAAATTTAACCCAATCCGCTTAAGACCAAGGGAGCAACAAAGAGATCTATTTAGTTAAATGCTGTTGTATTTAAAATAACTGAATTCTTTTTGTGCTTTTAAAATGTTCACCATTTCTCTAAGAATATGCATGGTTTATTCCTCAACAGAGGGCAAGCTAAAATATCATTTTAGCAGAATATTTTTTCGCTAACGTACCATAAAAATCATGGCTATAAGTGTACAGTCTTCAAGTAGATACCTATTCTTTTTACGTATTTATTTTTATTTCAGCTATTAGTGTGTGTTTTGGTCTATTAGAAAAGTGACTTACAAATGTGAAGTTCAAAAGATTCATAGTGTGAGCAGATACGTGGTATATCATGAATCATGGAGAAAGCTGTGAGGGGAAGAGGGGAATCTCAAGGAAACTTTTAAAAACTGCTTGATGTTAAACAGATATATTGTATTTTAGGTTAAGCCTTAGGGAGCTTAGGTTTTGAGTTGGTATCCAGAAGTTTAGTTCCCTTTTTATCCTGATGTTTGAGTGTGTATATAATGTTTTTCTGCACATAAAAAGCTGGGGTTACAGGTGGGTAAAATTAAACTTGCTGGGTTAAAGAATAAAGTTACACCTTGATCGAGCCCCTTAGGAAGATAAGAGAGGAATTGAAGCGTAAACATACTCCAGGTCACTGCAGCTCTTCTCTGTATATTGTTTATTACACTCAGTGCAGATTGATACTTCAGCAGATGGAACTCCAGAAGCATGTGCTGTTGGCTGTGGTGTAGGACCCATGTGTATTGCTTCCCTCTGAAGCAGTTTTTTTCCTCTAATTGACCACAGATAGTAGATCTCCTCCTTCTTTCAGAACAGAAAAAGGCAGAAAGCCCTAACTGATGGAAGGCTGATTGCATTTCCCTCTTACGACAACTCACATAGATTACCCTTTCTCTGAAAAAAATATCTCTGGAATTTTATGAATTTTTTTGATATACGGTAATGCTATCTAGAATTAACAAGCATTGAAAAATTTAAAATCAGCTGCAAAGGTGATTCCAAGCTATCATTATTGAGGTATTTTTCAGCCTTTTCGAAAGCTAAGACAAAGAGCAATCAGCTTCAGCTTCTTTTTCAGAAGAGTCAATTAATAAATTAATTGCACTGCCCCTAATGATTTCCCTTTGTTATTGGGGAAATATCATGATCTTGAAGCGGAGTGCAAGTGCTGAAGCTCAAAAAAGTAGCAGTTCCATATATTGTCTGCGTGTCTCCCAGGAATATCATAAAGAGAAGTTTCAGCAATATTGAAAAGAGTAAACATAAATTTTAAAAAATAGGAAAGAAATCCAGTGACCCTTAAAGAACTAAAGGTAGAAATACAGTAATAAAGACACTAGAGACTTGACTCAAAAGATCTGTTATTCTCCTGCCTCTTCTAATGTTTCCCTGTGAGTTGTAGGCAAATATCTTTGTCCATATTTCCATTAACCTTCAAAAAAACAGCAATACTGATTAGTGCTTTGTTTTTGTTGTTTACTTAAACATGCTCACTGGAGGCACTGCAGAAAAATTAGCAATTTTTTCCATATTTTCCTGGCTTATTATTCCTATGCTAGCTTTGCTTTTCTTTCCAAAGGTAGAAGCCAAATATAGATCCCACAGATCTACGAGCTGCAGGAAAAGAAGTTTGGCTCCCTCTTTCCAGGAGGCCAGTTTGACAACAGTTTTAATCACTTTATAACCCATAGTGTGCCATTAGTTGGGGAATGGAACATAGATCTGAATTAAATAAAATACCACTCATAGTCAGGAGTCCTTTGGAGCTGTTACCATTACAATAAGTTATTTTTATTACTGCATGAAAGTATTGATTTATGAGCACACAATAAATCCAAAGAATAGGCACATTTATAACACGGAATAAAGAAGTATGAGGAAAAAGAGAAATATAAATTCCTTCACGTTGTGTTTTTTAGAATACGCAATGTTTTTAACGGATAAAAGACCAAATCTATCATGAACGTGGAATGATAGGCGAAGTAGCAAGCAGTATGACCATAGCATCATATAAAACCCCCTGGAAAACAATAGAATTTAAGTTCTTAACTGCCAGTTCACATTTAAAAACAGGCCAGATATCCTTTGTCTTTCATACAGTTTCAGAGGAGTCACCTGAATGGTTCCAGCATGGTTCCACTCTCAGACCTTGGTACAGCGTTGACAGATTTTTGTCCCAATCACCCAGCAGACTGCCTCCTAATTGACACTTCTCAGTATTAACCCTATTCTTTTAACAGTATCCTCAATGGATCTTTGATTTTATGGCCCATGGAAGTTATGAAGACCATATATCCCTTTACTGACTAGCTGCCAACAAACAATCTGCATGTGGGTTGTTTTTTATTTGAATGTAGCAAGCCCTTTATTAATGAGGCATTGGCACTACTGCTCCCATTTTACAGATCATAACACTGAAACACAGAACATGGAAGTTATTAAAAAGCTCTGGTGGCAGGACACAGCTGTTCTGTATGGTTACGTGTTAGGAGAGCATGCTACTTGACTTCCACCAGATTTTCCAGTGATAATTATAGTATAAAAGGCTGACCTAGCATTTACAGTAGATAATTTATCACTTCAAGGTGGAAATATAGATTTTTCTATCCCATTGTTCTCCAACTGTTCTCACTTTCGTACAGAGCCAAGGTCTTACTTGTGGATTGTTCCATTTTTGGATGGAAAATAGGTCCACTTCCAAATACTCTTTCATTGTCTGTTAACAATTCAGAAATGAAAAGAAAAATATACACTGACACTGTACTGTGTACTCCTGACTGTGAAATGAAAAGTTTGAAAGGTTTTTTATTATCAAAAAAAAAAAATTAAAGTTGTTTAAGCATCCTGAAACAATTTTGATTAAATGAAACCATTTAAAAACATTTCAATTTTAAGAAAAATTTTAAAGAACATTTGAAAGAAAATGAAGTTCCAAGCTATACCTCTAATGTTCTGAGAACACAAACATGAGTTTTCCAAGTTCTCCAGATCTTAGGGAACAAAAAATAATTAAGTACTTTGGGAAGTTCCTCACTGGTGACATTCGCTAATTTTAGAAGAAATAATTTGGTTCCACTGACCCAGGTAAATGTCTCTGCCTAATACCACAAGGTTTTAAGTGCTGCTTAAGCCTTTGAAGGTTTTAGTGGGGCTTAAGTAGTGCCACAGCCCTGATTCTGGCACACGGCCAGGGATGAATTTCGGTTTTGATGGCAGCTCCAAAGCTTTCCTGGAGTTTTAGGCATTTTGGGAAGGAACATTTCTACCATGTGGACTACCTCTGTTCCAGGTGCCAGCCCCAGCAGCACAAACACTGCTGCTGCTTCTCCTCTTACTAATTAGCTGCAATTTGCCACGTAAACTAGTGGTTTCACTCAGGAGTCTTGAAAGTTAAAAGATTATGGGAGAAAAGCTTTGCGACTAAAAAAAAAATTGTAAACATGGAAATGCTTTAATATTGGGCATCTGTAAAGCAATAAACAGGCGTTAAGTTTTATGCTTCACAGAAGATACATGACATCTTGTTCTTTATAACTATTATTATGGATGTTTATCTTAATATTTCTGAAGATTCAGCTCTATTCTTTGACAGGCTTTTCAGGAATGGACAATGAGCAAAGCTGAGGTTTTTTTTGGCTTCCTAGAGAGTTTAACAACAATGAAAAGGAAATATAATGGGTTTGAATGTTTCTTATAATTCTATTTTTATTGCCTTATATTGAATAATGTTTTGTTTACTTATTTTTTCATGTGGAGAATGAGTGACCTGATGATTATTTAGCTAATAATAGGCACATTAGAGAAAATCAGATGTTCTGAGAGCTACCAGAATTTGAGCTTACTGAAAAACTGCTGATTGGTACATCTTCAGGATTTTTCTCAGCAATATAGAATCCCAGAATGGTTTGGGTTGGGAGGGACCTTGAAGACCATCTAGTTCTAACCCCCTGCCATGGGCAAGAGCACCTCCCACCAGACCAGGTGGCTCAAAGCCCCAGCCAGGGATGGGGCATCCACAGCTGCTCTGGGCAACCTGGGCCAGTGTCTCACCACCCTCACAACAAAGAATTTCTTCCTAATATTTAATCTGGACCTACCCTACCCCAGAGCTATCGGAGAGGGGGAGACAGTGGTGGTGCTCCATCTCAGTTTCTCTCACTGCGCAATAAGCAGAAGCTGCAGCATCTCTGGCAAATACAGGTAATTTTGGGAGGCTTCCACGTATCTGGGACCTGAGACCCATGGTAGAGAACTGGGAGAGCACAGGGAAAGAAATGGAGCTGAATTTTGCAGTGTACAATTGTAACAAGCCTGTTTGCAAAATAGCACAAGTACTCCCTTAATGTAGTAATCTCTAGTTTCAAGTAAGAGTCAAACCTTTCTTTCCACTTGGTTAACTAACAAAAGGGTGGGATACAGGTATAAAAGCAGCAATTAATAGTATAAGTTTGACTTCTGTGTGGGTTTATGTGGTTTGTTATCAAGGTACCTCTTTTTTGCCCATTGATCAACATCCACTGGGATCAAGATACCTTCCTGAAAACCTGCTCTGGTTTCTTCTCTCTCTGAAAAATAAAGCCATAGCTGTACTGCTGTGAGCAGCTCTATATAAGGAACTTTTCTCTGCGTTGCACTGTGTTACCCTGTATATCCTGGAAATCAAAAACTCAATGAAGTGTGTTAAGAATGGGATAGTCCCCCACTGCTTTAAGGCACCTCAGATATAGACTTCCTGAACTCCTCTTTCTTCCCTGTTAAAATCTTTCAGACAGATTTTTAAGGCCAAATGACGCACATTTTTGTATTTAGTTCCTTTTCTGGCACGTTTTATGGTTTTATCACTGGGGCATTTTGACTGCCAGTAAAATACTACTTGTGGCCACTCTACATCTCCTCACTCTCACCCCCTTCACATTTCTGCAATTCTCACAAAGTGTCTTGAAGCTTCCCTTAATCTTTTCTCTCATTTCTGAGCTTTGTTTTGATCTTCCACCAGTTCCCTTGTGCCATTCCCATTCTGTCAGCTCCCTTAGAGAATGTTTTTCTCTTTTGCTCTCATGCTCTCCCTCCTCCTCGCCCTTTTCCTTCTCTTGCACGTGAAGCGTACCTGGTCGTCTACGTGCCTTTTTTTCCCAAAAAACACTATCAAGAGTGAGATTGTTCAGCTTTTATGATTCCCAGCAGTGATATTTGCAGCCTTGACATGAATTCATTGGCTTGTACTTTGGAGGTTACAAAGACAGGATTTGATTCTGCTTTCATTTACACCGGTTTTAATATAACTCCCTTTGATTCAGTGAAGTTATTCTTAATTACAGCAATATAATTGAGAGGTTAATTGAATGAGGAGGTCAAAAATTTGGATCTATCATCCCTCCAGTCTTTTGTAATAAAGATGGAATATTCCCAGGGAGAAGTTAAATAGAAGAAATGTTACAGCGTGAGAATAGATTTTTCTAAATCTTTTTCTAAAAATCATTTGCAAGGCGGTTTGCTATTTATACTTTTTTTTTTAGCTGTTAGCTTGATACTTTCTGTTAACATAAAAAACATTAAAAAAATTTAATTCTATCATCAGTGCCAATCATGACGAAAGTGCAGACAACAAAGTCTGTATACCTTACTAGAATCAACGGAGACTTCAGCTCTTGTAATTTACAGAAAAATACTGTAGTTTCTGCAATTTATAATATAAAATTGTTTACTCAAGATAAACATTGCTTCAAAATTGCCTAATAGACCTGATAGACTCTCATCTGAATGGCTGCTTGATAGAAAAAGGGATGAAAGGGATGGTTCATAAAAATACTTGATAAATAGTAAATACATATACAGCTATTAAATGAAAAATACACTAGTAGATATGCTTCTGAAATGCAAGCAAAGGGAGTCTGTGAAACAAAAGAAAAAAAAGGGAGTAGGGCCTGAAAGTGAACTAGAAAAGAGACAAAGGGAGGGACATGTTTTTTGGGGTTAGGGAAGAAGATAAAGCAAGTGCTCCTTATGAGTGCATTGCCATGAGCAAGATTGTGTAGAGCTATCACTAGATCTTTATAATAAACATAAGTAATAACTAAATACAATCCAGGATCTGAATTTTTCAGTTCTAATTCTTGTCACCCTTCTACTTCTCCTTTAGCTCATAAAAATGGCTGAAAATGTGTTTGTTGTAGGTACCCCATTCTAGTTCTTTAAATCTAACTTTCCCAGTATCTAACTTTATATATGTCTGAACAACACAATATTTTTCCAGCTTTTGTCTCATTTCTGGCTTTAACCAGTACTGCATTTTCTCTCGTTTGGCCTTACCTAGTTTTACCATGTTCTACAGTGTTATCCCAAATCCAGAAAAATTCATCATCTTCCAGGTGCAGTTTGAAAAAAATAAGCTGAATGCATATGTTAGAATCACATGCTTCAACCATATTGCATATTATCTCCATAATTTGCAAATCTGTGTTTCAAGGAAAATCCGAGATGCAGTTAAGTTCTCTTGCTAGTGCTAAAGAGAACTGTGAGACCAAACACTTCAAATAAAGACCAATCTGACAATGACGACCTTTAATTTGAGTGTATGCTTTCTCGTTTTCTAAACACCTCAAAGTCAAGTCAGCTTTAAAAAAATACCAAATGCACAGGTAACTCTGCATGAACTGAGGAAATGCATCCAGAAAACTTAAAAATTTACAGATTTAAAGATATTTGTTAAATATACTATGTCAGTTTTCTCACTGTGTTCCCCATGTGCTGCAAAATGTCACTTTGGGAGATGTAAAGCAAAGTGTATATATGCTACTTCATATGCCTAAGATTTAACAAACCATAAATAGTGGGAAAAAAGAGGAAAACTAAAAGTCTCTTCTTGTGCGCTTTAACACTAGTTATTCTTTGGCCTTTGAGATAAATTTCATTTTTGTTATAGTGGAAGGTGGGTGTTCAATTCAACATTTTGTTCCTCATTATGTTATTTCGCTCATTGTCATGTTGTGTTGTTCCTTGGGTGGCTAAAAATTGCCTTCTCTTAAAAAAAAGCTTGTTTTCTTTGCTTATTGTAAAAAGGAAAGATAGTGAAGTAAGGAAAAGAGGGGAGGCTTGATAATAGGCAGCCTGCTCCATTTCTGGCAAATTTGATTTATTTTGTTTTGAGAAATCAGACGTCATTCAAATAAAACTTCTGCTCGAATAATGCAAAAACATTTGAAGCAAATTGAAAGGTGTTATTAAATGCCTCTTCATTATGTGTTGCAAAAGCACAGTCTTATCCTCCGTTAATGCTCACTTTGCTAATATGATGAAAAGAACCACAGCTAATGCTAATAAAACAGTTCAGAAACAGGAAATCTATAGGATGTCTGTCAAGTCCCTTCAGATAAAAATGTACTTGGATATGGACAAAAAAGCAAAACTGACTGGTGTCCTGGATAAATTGAGAAAGAACAACTTTGAATGCAAATAGAACTATTGAAAAATTAGATAACTCATACATAAAGAAAAAAAAAATTGCTGAAAATCAGCAATACCCCTAATAATACCCTAAAACTGGAGTATTCCTAGAACCAGATTTTTTACAGTATCAAGCCTTCTGACTTCATGCAAATCTTAGAGGCCACTCTAGAGCTACCGCAGCTATCAAGCACATATTCTATTGGGATATATCTGTAAGGCAGTCAACCTCATGAAAAATGAAAATCATGAAAAATGTAGAATATTGTGCGTTATCTACAAAGTGTTATTTTCAAGTTATCTGTTCCTGGTATTACAATAAGCTTTAAAATGTTTTTATTTTTAATTTTTAAAGAATTTTAATTTCACCTCGTTTTCAGATTAACACTTCATAACCTTTAGATAGTTTTGGCTTTCAAATGTTCCAAGGTTTTCCGGTTTATTGGGGTTTGGCGGGTTGTTTGATTTTTTTTTTAACAAGAGCAACAGATGTCCACTCCTTAGTTGTCTAAAAATTAACTTTGAGAATTCCACCTAATTTTGCAACAAGGACCAAATTACAAAAACAGTGACTTTGTAGTTCAGTACAAAGAACAGTAACTTGGTTCAGATGATTCAGGGATAGAAAAGTGACTGTGGTGATGGACAACTAGCAGCTTCATTTGACTCTGCTGCATCTTTGGAACTAACACACAGAAATCTCAGTCCACGGTTACTTAAAACCTTCCGCTATAAGGTATGTTTAGGGGCATCACCTTAATTGTAATAGCTCATTCTGTTAAATATACATTGCACAGTTCTGACAGTGGGCTAGAATTTCCAAGAGCCTACCCCATTCAATAATTTATTTTGTATATAGTGCTGCTGCTAATGTAAATAGGCATGAAAAAAGACAGAAAAGCATAATAGATGTATCCGTCCCATTAGTGCGACTGGGGCCATTACTAATTCACAAATATTGAAACTAGCACTGATTGAGATAAATTAATTTCCCATAATTTAATAATGCAAATCACACCACCAGTGAAGACCTACAACCATTGGCAGTAGAGCGATACGAATTTTAGTAGAGAAATGGAAAGTTGACAGCATTTTTCTTTGCATTACGTAAAATTATGTTCTTAAATACTTCTTTAGTTTATCTTTATTATTTTACATTTCTTCTGCTGTTTGATCTGCTCTTAAATCTTTGGTCCAAGTTCTTCCAGCAGGCAGCCCTATTCAGTGAAATCATGTGTGGTTTTGTAGTTGAATGCCAAAGCGATCCCAGGGTTTTGTTTTACTCATTCTGTATTCCCAAGTGGCATAATATTAATGTGAATTGGTGTCATTTAGCCATTCATCAGCTTCTCTAAATTCAGTTAAATTCCTGTTAAACGGCGAGTTTGCTTCATATTGCAAAATCAGGCAGTAGCCATTTCTTTTACAAATATTTAGTAAATTCTGATACATTTAGAACATGAGACAGAAATTGGTTTTATAGTCATTCACACATGGCTAATGAACAATTTTTGAGAAGGCAAAAATCAGTGTCTTTATAACCTGTACTTCTTAGCTGATAAAATGCCTTATTTTGAACAAAGTGTAAATGACCCTGTAAGTCCAAACTTCTACCAAGAAGCTTCATTAAAGTACATAAATTACTACAACTGTCAGAGATGGCATTAAGTATTCAATAAAAGCAGACTTAACACAATTAATAGCAATTAAAATTATACTTTTATGATGTCAGCCACCAGCACTGTAAAGACATAATTGCCTGTGAGGACTTTTGTACCATATTTATCCTCTAAAACTGTCCAATTTATATGAAAAATGCCAAAAACATATCCCAAATGGGTACCATTATCTTCTTGGATTTTTAAAAGTGATCTGTCTTTATCCAGCCTGTGCACATTAAGCTAATTTACTTTAATTAGTTTTTTCCTCATTGTCTTAATAGGCATGTTGATAAGGTTTTATTGGGTGGGGGGCTGGTGCTTTTTTCCCCGATTATATTAAACTTTACTCTGTAAGGATCTTTCAAGAAACTACTACTTGGAATCCTGCACCTGGATTTTCTCTCTCTTCTGTCCAGTTGTCAGTTACAAACTTACTGATTGATAGGATCCTTAATAATTTTTAGAAATGTAAAGAAACTGTGCTTTGGTTAATTGCAATTAAACAAGAAAGAATTACATTTTTGGCTGTGCTGTAAAAAGGAAGTTTGTTCTGGACATAATAAATTAATGAAGTAATTGTTAGAACAGTAAGAATTATACATTATATCTCTAATGCCCACACAATAGAATATTCCTGAAAAAGTGCCGTAGTTTTCAAGCTATATTAAACACAAAATGTAATGATGTCATCAACAGGTTGGTGTCTGACTTTAAGATCTAGGCTCAGGCTTTAACTTGAATACCTAAAGTGCTCACCCCTCCCGATGTAATTGGGAGCCCTGTGTAATTGATAGCAAGGGGTAAAGCCCTAATCTAAGTCTTTGGAATTGCCTTTGGAGACATATAAATCACTCTATTGACTGTGTAATTGAGTTTCTGGTCTTTCATCATTGAGCTACTTGAAGTTTAGGTGTGTGAAGTTTAACAGAAAAACCTTCCTCTCTATATTGTCTTCTGAAATATCCTCTATTGATCAAATATAGCTTACAAAGGTATGTCCGATGTTGACAGCGTTTCTACACGTCTGTTTTTAAATTGTCTTAATGTCTACATTCTGTGGGTTTTCCTTATACAGAATATGAAATGGCCAACCATTAGCACGGTTTTATCAGATTAGACTGTGATTTGCTCCTTTCCACATACGTTTGTCGTTCAGTATGCAGGTTTTGCGATACATGAAAGGCAAATTGATATCTAATTTATGTTACTGGATGGATAGTTCAATTTTAAACCACTGCCCAGTCTGAAAATCAATAGCCCATAAAGATGCAGAATGGTCCGAATAGGTATACATACAAATTTGAGAGTTTATGCTTTTCGAAACTTAGAAATAGGCATGTATGTATTCAAAAGCCATACAGGTACAGAGAGTTTTCAAAGCCTTTAGGATTCTGTAGAAATATAAACTTCTTTTTTGACAGAAATTCCTCAGAAAAGCACAGAATGTAATGATGAATAAATATCAGCTTAAACACTGCAGAACCAACCCCTGATTCAGCTGATTCATTTAAGAACAAGAAACTTCATGTTTGTACACCAGTAAGATAAGTTGAACTCCCCATTCTTAAGCATTTCCATGAACTTGAAGAATGCCAGACTGATACCCTGATGCATAACTGTTAGAGAACTTTAAAAAACAGATAACAAGTATATAAATAAACAGATAACAAGTTATATATAAGCTATGAAATTATTTTACACTCATGGAATGAAATTATGTTCGAAGTGATTAGAAAGAATTCTTGGTAACTAAAGTACTTGTATGAATCAAACGTAAAAGACTTAACAGCATTTGTTATTAATATCATTCCTGTAGTAGTGTATTGGTGACCTCATATTACATCACATTCACTTAATTATTCATAATTCATCCAGAATATTTTCTTTCATCGTGTGTATACCTTCTGCTAGAGGAAAGAAGTTGACTAGCTATAGGTTTCCAAACTACTCAATTACAAACCTACCCCACAGGTGATTTTTCAGGCTGTGCTGACCCAGCTTGAACTTTACTAGACAAATTTGTCCTTTTTTTGGAGAAAAAAATGATTTATATTAAGACAATCCAAGAGCTTGTTGACTGAAATAACAAATGTAAGCATTGAATCAGAGATACATTTTTTTTACTGTTATGTTAGTAACAAAAAATCAACAGAACTAACTAGTAGTTTTCACAGCTGGTACTTTCTTCTAACTTAATTGAAGGTGAAACATTAAATTGAAGGTGAAACAAGCCTGTAAACAAAATTAGAGTAAGTCAGGATAAAATGATCCTATGTATTGTGCTCATGTACATGTGTTTGTGTGTATGTGTAAATATGTTTTCATTGCACTAGTAAAATTCAGAGTTTAACCTCTATAATAAGTAAACACTTGAAAATCTAGTCATAGGATATTTTTCAATATGGCTATTCCTTGGTAACAGGGGGGGAGAAGAAAAAAATCAAAGAGTAGAAAAAAAACAACAAAACCCAACCCTTAAGCGTAAGCGTAACTCGGTTCTTCCTGAAAAATTCAGTTTATGTCTTGAGATACCGTCTGGGTATTATGAACAAAAGTACTGTTCTTTCCTGCACAAAGATAAAGGCCTGAACTTGTCTATTCTTATTGTAAATGACAACAAGCCAGAGAAGCAAAGTAGATGTTTGAAATTTTAGGTCAAATGTTTAGAACTTTATTAAATGTTTACTTTTAAGGCACCTTTTAAAGGAGAGTTTTCTTGTAGGAACACTCAATGTTATTTGTAACAAACTTCGTTGAAAATTAAATGTATGACAGCCCTGAGATCTAGAAACTTATAGCTTGTTCTTTCTTTGTGCTAACATCCAAGGCTTAATCATTTTCTGATCCAAAAACTAAACCCAGACACAATACTGTTGGAGGAAGGAGTTGCACTTCCACCAGTAAATGTAGGTGTTGTTCAGTTCAGACTTTTGACATGCTGAGTTTGGTATCTGATTTTGCTATGACATCTCTCTAAATCCATTATCATTAGAAGTTCCATAGGTAAGAGTAAGTGTGTACAGCCAATTCCATGAAATAAATCAAATCAGACTACTAGAGAGCAGTAGCCCCTCATAGAAGTTCTCACAAAAAGTTTTGTCTATAATTTGTACGTGACTTATAAAATTGGTACGCAATTTACATATTGCCTGCTTCTCAGTGATGGGATTTGGAATCCATTTAGACTTCTGCATCTAGTATTTATCTAGTAAAATCACTTGCCATAATGGAATTGACAATTGGAAGCAATGATATTGGGAAATAAATTAGCATTAGAAAATATGTCTGGGGATTTCCTTATGAAAAGCATTCCAAGGGAAATGTCGTAAGGAGCCATAAGTATTCCAGATGGTAAATTGTTTTCTATATAACATTCAGATCTATCTCTAAAAGATCAGATTTTTTTTTATACATGGATAAGATCTTCCTTTCCTTTAGCTTTTTAGTATTGTACAATATTTTCTTTCAGTGATGGAAAGATATCAAGAACTTATTTTCTGTGGCTTATGGTACTGATGTTAATAAAGGGAGGTTTCAGAAAGATCAGTGTAACTCTGGAAATGAGGAAAAAGCCACCAGTGAGAATAAAATCACTGTATACTTACAAATGAGTTGAATATTTCTCTGTGTTTGACCACACACACACACATTTTTCCTATAGTAGTGACTGAAATCTGGTAGCACCTAACGAATATTTCCAAATGAGTATGCTGATTATATGAACAAAGGAGGTACTGGGACATCAGAGATTCTTATTTTGCACTTTAATTCAGTATAAAACAGGATCTGAAAGCTTAAGTCTCAAAGATTGATAATTTATTAGTCCTTACTCTTTTATTAACTTTTACAGTGTTACATCAGTGTGTATGGTCGTCTTGAAATCAACTAACACAACAGATTCTTCTCTGAGTTTCCAGATATTTAACTTCCAGTTCCTGACAGAAATACTTTTTATATATAATCTTGCATTACCTATTGTTAAATTTCATACCATTTTCTACTACACCAGTCCTCAAGGTCATCCATTGTTTCCTGTATGACAGAACATCCTCTTCTGTATTGGAGCACCTCTGCTTACATTGTGTTATCAATAAATTTCCTCAGCATGCTCCTACTATTTTTCCTGCCAAGACCACTAATGAAAATATTAAATCACATAACTGAAAAATCAGGCTCTGAGAAACTCTTCTATGCCTGGCTTTCACTACTTCCAGCAGGTATCTCCCCTTCAGACAATTCCTTACCTATCTAACCTCTATTATCTCGAGCTCGGTTAATGTGGCATTCCATCAGGTCACTAATGGTGACAGATGAGAGCTACTGAATTTCCTACATCCAGAAAGAAACCAGATATTTTATTAAAGAGAGGAACTGGGTTAGTCTGGCACGGTTTACTTTTGATGCATAAGATAAAAACTTAGAGTTGAACAAGCAGGAGACACCTAAAGAAAGAGGACAAAAAAAATAAGTATTTCTGGGCAATTCTGCCCCGTGTATAACCTCCCAACGCTCAGCAGTCAGTGGCTTGAAGTCTTGTTATGTCCGAGGTCAGATTCGGGTTTCTATGTTTGAAAGGTATCAATGAATCCACTAGGCTTTTTGAATTATTCATTCTTTGGGGCTGCAACTTCTTGTGATGGTGACTTGCACAATTTAATCATGTTTTTTGCTAAGGAAACCTTTGTTTGTTGGAACTTTTCTCGTGACAGTAGAATCGAAAGATCCCTATTCCAACGTCAGTAATGAGAATTCCCTCTATGTCATTACGTAGGTCTCTGTCATATCCTTCTTTGATTATCTCCTTTTCAAGCTGAAGAATTCTGTTCCATTCTAGTGTCTTCCAGCATGGAATGACCTAGAAATCACTCCATATTCTTCCTGCCTTTTCTGCCTCTTTCCTAGGTCTGAGGCATTTTCTTGAGATGCAGTGATCAGAAATTCAGTGTTCGACATGAATATCCAGTGCGTGGATTTATGGCATTAAAAAAAAAAATTCCTGCTGTGCTTTTTATCCTAATAATTTCTAATGCTCTAATGCTGCTCTTTTGACTGAGTTTGGGAGCTGGTGTTTTTAGAGAACTAGTCACAATGGCTCCCAGGTTCTCTTTCTAAGCAGAATTTAGAATTCACCATTTTGAATGTATAGAAACGGGGTATTTATTCCTACACAGACTGTGTTGTATTTATTGACGTCAAGTTTCATTCATTCCACTTCTGTGTACCACTCAATGCTGTTATTTCAAACTAACAGAAGCTCATCAGAGATGACTGTGGAATTACGCATTCCTGGAGAAATCCCCAAGATTTTTTTAATGCAGGAGGTCACAATACAGTACTGATGCACTTTTTAAAGTACCCTTAATTAGCAATAATGAGTCGAGACATAGCAAATTACAGTGGTGTACAGAATTGCAACCCTGACTGCAATGCTATGCCATTGCCATGGAATAAGTAATCTTTATTTGCTTGCTGTTTATGAGAGGAGGAGAAAGAGAGTATCTTTAAAAATCATCATGATAAGGAAGGACAAATAGACTTGGAGCCCAGATATTTACATATCATTTTTCCATATTACCGTGTGGCTGAATGAAATCTTGCACACAAAATAAACACCAGAGAGTATTAAAACTAAATTCTCTTCACTTCTAGCCTTCAATTCCTATTCACTTCATGTCCCAGAGTCACCTACTTCTTAAATCTCGGTTTTCAGACTGCAAGTGCCGTGGAGTACACATTTTTTGTTGGTTTTAAATTCTGTGGAGTTGTGACGTTTTCAGGGTATCTCAACTCATCCTGCATATTTTCATATATATGGTATCTAACCAAGTAGTTCAGATTATTAGAAATAGTTTCAGTAATATCGATGGAGACTCAAAATGGTAATGTATATAAAGCTATCCTGTCTTTCACCTTGAAAACCAAAATTAAATGTCCTGCCATTTATGCCGCGGCACAACAGTTCTGTTGCCTTTGAAGATATCACAAACCTAAATGCCCCTAAAAGTATCACGTGAAAATCAAGCTTTATGTCTTCTAACCTTCCACACTATTTTTAACGAGACTGAAAGATAAAGATGGGAAAATCTACATGCTTAAATTATCTACCTTTAGTTACAAGAATCCGTATCTTATTTGCAGGAAGAGAAATATACGGTGTAAGATCTTTTCATGGGACTTCACTGCATCTACTGTAAAGTAGTTCAGTGAAAGAGTTCACTTTGATTCAGTACAGAGGTTGCCTCATTGACTGTAATTGTTTTCTTTGCAATATCTGTTCCGTTTAGCTGAGAGCCTGTATTAGGTTTCATACCCTGTGATGTGGACGTAACAATAAGAGGCCTTATCTAAAAATCCTTTGAAACATCATTAATGTTTTCCCACATTCCAGCTGAACTTGTTGATTCTTGCCTGTATTAGTTGAGTCCATATTGAAAAAAAATAAGTTAATCAGATTTTGCTTTCTTTTACAGGAAATATATGAATTTCTTAAACAACTTCAGACCAATAAAAAGACATAAATTAGATATAGTCTATGAGCTAACTTTTTCAGAATAGACATAAGTTTTCCACCCAGACAAACACTACATTTTGGTCTTCTTTTCTATTGTTATTTTACTCATAATAATGTGTAGATCTCCAGGGTAAAAAGAGAAATATATATTTACCATTAGGGGAATAGAAATTCTGCCAGTAGAAATCATAATTCAAAAGCAGAAGCATTAGTAGTTTGGGGGTAAATAATAAAAGCTGGTCTTTGGTGCTCCTGTCACTTGCAAAACACAGGAGGAAGGTGAAGACTCCGGTCTACCTAAGGTGGCACTTATTGTTGATTTTTGCGTGTGACGTTGTTCTCTTCTGATGAATCACACACGTGCTGTCGGTTTACTCAATTATCATAGATCATCTTCGTGATTTGCCGCTTGCAAGCTAATATATGGTGATAGTTGAGGCAATATGTTCTGGCTATAATTGGTTGCCCACTATTGATATGGGTAATGGATCTCTCCTGTGAAATACAAACAGTAACGAGACGCACAGCGTGCAGGTGAGTTAAGTACCCGCGCTACCCAGGAATCAGCAGGTATTCTTCATGACTTAGTCTCCAGGCACATTTTTTTCTGGAAGCTCAGCACATCTCTAATTGCAATTATATTTCGTGTCCATCTCATCTCGGATCTTGGAAAAGGGGTTTCTGTGTATAAATATTTAAGTGTGGAAGCAAAAGGCAGTGCCAAGCACTTTTCTGCAGGCTTGGAGAAATATAACTGGTGTAGATCTCCTCACAGAATTCCCATTTTTATCAGTAGAGTTGGTCTCGAGGATAATTCCCATCCCAAAGAGGAAAATCAAATCTTTAAACAGGGAGTTATGTTTTGACGTGGCAAGTCTTAGTATTATATGTTTAGTTCATTGTAATCAATAGCATTAATAAATCAGTGGGTTGACTTGAATTCTGAAAGGATTGTAGCTCTCACACAATAAATTGATTTTTGTGTTCTCCATGTGAACACAGAAACACTGTAGTTAAGTGCACGGTTGGTGTAATATTGACTTTTTTTCCCTGATATTTAGTCATTGTGTGTTCAAGGTTGACAAGGGCAATTATATCCCACCGGTGTCTGTCAGTAACCATATTTGTCTAGGGCACTGGTTTTCCCCAAAACACTTCTTGGATGTTAAGGCCTACCTTCTTTTCAAAACTCCCAAAAATAAGCTGGAGACAAAATTTACATCCTCTCAAAGTGCTATTAAAGAGTTTGATCCACAAAAAAGAAATAAATATATATATATATATGCCTCAGGCAAATGTTTGTGGATCAGCGTAAGGTTTTTAAATATTTCACTTTGTTTCTTTCAGTAAATCCAGTTATAGGTGTTGAAGAGCAAACCATCAAAACCTTTAAAGGCTTAGCCCCTCTTTTCTCATCCTTACTGTTTTACACCTTTCTAAAAAGACTTCAAAAGTAGAAAGAAGTGCAAAGAACATTGCATCCGAAACCACACAAAGGTTTAGCCTCGGGTGATTATCTTTAGTTTTAGTGAACAAGGTCTCGTTTGACTTTGCATATTTCAAAACTAACTTAGACTTGGATATTACTTTTGTGACATCCATTGCAAGCAATCTCTGAAAAGAATAAATTACATTCCATTCAATTCATTGTTATTTATTCGAGGCTTTTATGTTAACTCTAATATATATAAGACACAGCGGTTTTCACAGAATTTTCTGCTCTAATTACAACTTACCTTATACTAACCTGATCACCTACCAGACAGTGGTTATATTTCTGCAGAACTTGCAGAGTTGATGAAAATACACAACACAATACACATTAAATGATTTGAAGGAAATTTGCAGTTTATTACAATTTATCAGTACAAGAGAACTAGATACATAGACAACACACGGATAAAACATACTGGATACATGAGAAAACTTGGGATTTTGGAGGGGAAGGGGAGAGTTTGTCATTTTAGAGTACCATTTAAGAGTTAATTAACTATGGTAAAAAGCTCCTTGTCGCATCACTCCATGTACATCAGCTGTTCTCAGCTTCATTTGGACGTTCATCTTGATCTCGATTCTATACAGAACCAGGGCAGAGGCAGAAAGGTGGCCTGGGAATACAATGATGATGATGATGATGATGCAACTTAATCTAAAGTAAATGCAAAGATGTAGTCTTTATATTCCTAAAATTGCTTTCATGCACACAGAGTCATCTTTAGACATTTTAAAAACATATATTATGTAGAACCTGGATGGATATGATGCATTTTTTCATAGTGACAGCAGCAGCTAAACGAATCGTATTCCCTGTAAAAGGAAAAAAGCCCCATTCAGTTTAAGGAATGCGTCCAACTTGGAAAGATAAGATGTACTATTGGTTTATGCTCATTCAAATCTTTATTGAAAAGTTAATAAAAATGCAGAAATTAGTGTAGTCTTGTTCACAATAATTTAAACAATTGACTATTCCAGTCTCTTTTAAACTCTTTTACCTTCAGCCCTATTTTTCTTGCATGTTTTACTCTTCCTAATTAGAAAAATCCAGTAGATATCTCATAGTGAAAGGGTAGTTTGTTTTTCTGATTGGTTTTAATAGTGGACTTGGTGTGGGATAAAGTGCTCTGAACTTGTAAAAGTTTAATAATATGAGTGAACGCGTAATTGAACTACTGTTTCACGAGAACCAGTGGTTATAGTGGTATATTCATACTTACAAATAGTTTAAGAAATGCCAGTTTTGATATGAAAAGGGATGCACAGAGCTCTACTTATTGCACATATTTTGAGAATATGTTCTGCATTATATCACAGAGAGACCTGTGCTTTAATGTTACTTTTTACTGTGTTACTTTTCCTATGATACCAATTATTTTAAACAGGTATGACAGGTAACTGGCGTCTTTATAGCTGTGAGGTTGCATCTCAGCAGGTTTTACCAGTAACACTGTGAACGTGAAAATAATACGTTAAGAATCTTTTCCGTAGCAAAGAATAGTATAGATATAGAAAATGTGATAAACATCCTTTGACAAAATAAAAACAGTAACTCGTGAGCTGAAGAACGTAGTTTCTATGTAATGACATTTTAAGATGATGTATATTCCAAGGCTGTCTTTCAAAACAGTTGTTCAAATTTATTGTCAGGAGCTCCAGTGCGTGCGCATCACCCTTAACAACCAAAGGAATTAACAGCATGTTCAGGCTCTGGAGAGAGACCACATAGATCTGTACCTGTTGCAATTAAATGAAAAATAGGTGCTGGTGTAGAAGGGAACAAATCTTTATTACTACTCATAGAATGGTTTGGGTTGGCAGGGACCTTTAAAGGCCATCTTGTCCAACCCCCTGCCATGGGCAGGGTCACCTCCCATACACCAGGTTGCTCAAAGCACCATCCAACCTGACCTTGAACCCCTCCAGGGATGGGGCAGCCACAGCTTCTCTGGGCAACCTGGGCCAGGCTCTCACCATCCTCAGCATAAAAAAATTTCTTCCTTGTATCTAGTCTAAGTCTTCCCTCTTTTAGTTTAAAGCCATTACTTTTGTCCTGTCGCAACAGTTTGTCTTTCTCAACAGTTTGTCTCCGTCTTTCCTGTAGCCCTTTTAGGGACTGGAAGGGGCTCTAAGGTCTCCCTGGAGCCTTCTCTTCTCCAGGATGACCCCCCCCAACTCTCTCAGCCTGTCCCCACAGCAGAGGGGCTCCAGCCCTCCCAGCATCTCCGTGGCCTCCTTTGGCCCTGCTCCAAGAGGTCCATGTCCTTCTGCTGTTGGTGGCCCCAGAGCTGGAGGCAGCACTGCAGGGGGGTCTCCCCAGAGCAGAGCAGAGGGGCAGAATCCCCCCCTTGCCCTGCTGGCCACGCTGCTGGGGATGCTGCCCAGGACACCATGGGCTTTCCGGACTGTGAGCACACATTGCTGGCTCATGTCCAGCTTCTTACCCACCAGCACCCCCAAGTCCTTTTTGTCAGGGCTGCTCTCCATCCCTCCATCCCCAGCCTGTGCTGATACTGGGGGTTGCCCCAGCCCAGGGGCAGGACCCTGTACTTGGCCCTGTTGAACCTCATGAGGTTCACACAGACCCAACTTCTCCAGCTTGGCCAGGTCCCTCTGGAGGGCATCCTATCCCTCAGGCCTGTCAACCTCACAGCTCAGCTTGGTGTTGTCGTAATACAATTATGTTACTGGGTTTTGTGGTGAGAATGTTATAAATGCGTGTAGGATATGCTGCTTTTGTCACAAAAGCAATAATGTAACAAGTTTTACAGAACAGTTTTATATATATAGTTATATATGTCAAAGATGTGTAAAAACACAGATATAGATACATATATAACAAGTTATATAGAACTATAATATTTTGTTAATATTTGTTCTATGCAAACTTGTTCCATACAAACTATAGGTATGATTATAGTTTTATACGTATATATAAAACTATATATATACAGACATATATAAATTTATATGTAACCATTTTCTTTGGATTTTATTATATTTATTTTTTTATTTTATTTTTAACATGAATTGTACCCAAGTGGATTTAGCTGGAGCCAGGAAAGCTCTCCTCGCTGTGCCTTTCCCTTTCAGATAGTTGGTTACATCAGTTTCTGTGCTCAGTAAAAACACTGTGGTCTCTGGTCCCTCAGGTGGCTGGGATTATGGCAGCAGACTATTTCTTAGGGCAGTAAGGCCCATTCATTCATAGTGTCTGAGGCCGGTGCTGAGAACCTAACATTATTTATTCTCTGTAGAACTGCAGCTCTTGGCTGTTTCTAATTCATTTGCTACCAAGAACTTTGGATCAATTGTGCCAATGTTCCAACTCAATAAACTAGTAAATAAAAATGCCCTACGTGATCTTTGGCTCAGGACTGTTTCCAGCTGTGCCCAGGGACACGGCTCAAATACAATTTACGAAAGAGCACTATTCACATTAGTAGCCAGGATGCTTCTCTGAGCTGATAATAAACGTCTAGCCCTATCCATCCTATTCCATATATCTTTTACTGAAATCCTGTGTGGAGGGGCCCATTTTGCAAGAAGGTACTTACCTGCTTAGTTTCTCTGCCATAAATTGTTGTTTGTTTGATAACGCCACCAACTCTACCTTACACTGGCTCCTTCTCGATTTACTAACACTTGAGTCCTCGTTAGTTAGGGTTCTCAAGAGTCCTCACCAGCAAAGGTGGAGAGAGAATGTACGTATGGAAGAACTCCCTACCCCTTTTTACCATCTCAACACATAACTGAGCAGAAGATGGAGTTACAGTTCAGTGTCCCGAAACTGAAAACTATTTTTTCTGGTGTGCAAGGTATTCTTCCTCAATTCAAATCATCATATGGTTTCTCACAGGTGTTAACACAGCAATATAATCACTCAAGTTCCAAGTTAATAGACCTTTAAAGTTGGTAGTCAAAGAAAAAGGATGAGCTGGATCATTTCAGAGTTTTATCTGGCAGGCAGCAGTGAAGTTTTATGAGCTTTGTTGAGTCACTTTTACATAAAATACCATTGATGTTTTACCATCTCTTCTATTTTGCATTTTTTTCCATGGGATAAAAGGTTCCGACTCAGAACGTGTAATAAATATTCCACCAACTTTGTGTGGGTGGTAAACAAGAATCCCTATCTCTTGTGGACTGCTAGAGACTGATGCCATTCTGTAACCCTACGTGTCTTGTCCCAGTGAGGATTAGGACCTATGGGAGACCTGCTGCCTCCTGGACAGGCAGCTGGGGCCAGGAACTGTATCACTGCCCTGTTGGCTGGACTAGGGTCATCGTATATGACCTTCCATTCTCTTCTTCTAGAAGCTCATTAGGAACAATTAGACAAAATTTTAATTTTTCTTGTGACAGATTGGCAGTTTACATATCCTGATAACAGTGACTTCCTTTTCTTACCCAGCGGTGCCTTCCACAGTGCTGGGATTCTTGCCCCAGGTCTGTTAGTGCACGGGCTGAAGTGCTAGAGATTAGCAGTCCCATTTTTCAATTTTAAAATTCCCGATCACGCTCCCTCTGGTGAACAGTACGTTTCCCATTAAAACCAGCAGAGTGATTAATCGGATCGATTCTGGTGAAACTGAAGAATTCCACATCTGAGCAGCTCAGAAGGAGCTGATCAGGGATGAGCCTCCATCGCTATTTGTTGGACTTTTAACTGGCTGCTATTTTCAGTTTTCCTTCCAAAGTTTCCAAGGGCAGCACTCTTTGATCATGCTCCAGTAAATGAAGATCAGAGCATCAAAGGAAGTTAAATGTGTTGGCAGTTGAGTGTCACCGAGCTTGACTTTCAAGTGTGCAATGCTAGGAATATATTCAGAAATATGAGTTAAGTGAATCAGAACAGTTAGACACTTAAGAAATGGAAACACGAAGGGAAGAATTTTGAGCACAGGGTCACCTAAATCTAGAAATAGGAAATATTGAAGTGAGCAGAGATATAAGAATTCCTGCTTTTTTCTTGAATATAAATATCCATTATTGACAGGTGTGAAGTCATTGCTTAGAACTCATTAGCCCACCCTCCAGAGGCGGAAGATTAAATTCCTGAAACTGATTAATGAGTCTAGAAAATAGAAGGATGAAATTTAAGACTGTTGCCCTAGATTTTTACAGGTTAACATTTCAGGTTTGCCTTCAAGCTCCTTTGCTGTCTGGGGTTGAGAATTCCTGAAGGAGGCTCGGTTCTGGTCTATGGTACAGACACTCTGACGACACAAGTAGGAATGCTCAGATGCTCAGTTGGGAAATTGGGCGTAAGTCTGTTTGTTTTGTATTTGGCTGTTGAGGTGCTCAAATGGTGTGAATCGATGATTTGGTAACTGGCTACCGTGCATTAGAACATTTTTAATATTGAGCCTTATGTTTTTCAGTACCTTGCCCACATATTGCTATAATTATATTTTAGTGTTCAAGGGTCTTTCATGTTTTCATTTACAATCCAGGGCATAAAGTTAGGGATACATTTGTTGTGTCTCAGCACCGTGTGGGAGAGTTTGCATTGACTTTTATTTCCCAGTTTTGTATTTACAGATAGTGTAGGAAATGGCTTTCATGGTTCAGGTAGAACCAATATCCACCCGGCTTCTCAGGCTGTAGAGCCAATCGGCGTTATGATCTAATATAGTATGCAGTCTGGTCTCCACGGAACCTAAAAATAGGATGCTTATCCTGTTTCTTAGTCTCTGCCTGTCAGAAGTTTGAAGGCAATAACAGGAATGACTTTGCTGGTTGTTGTGGACCAACCCCAGCAAGGGTCCCCAAACCCCACACAGCCACTCATCCCCTGACCCCAAGAGAATGGGAAGAATAAAAGCGAGAAGACTCATGGGTTGAGATAAAGGCAGTTTAATAGGTAAAGCAGAAACTGTGTGCACAAGCAAAGCAAAATAAGGGATTCATTCACTGCTTCCCATCATTAGGTGGATGTTTAGTGAGGAAAGCAGGGTGTCCTCACGCGTACGGTTATTGTGGAAGACAAACCCCATAACTCTGAACATCCCCTGCTCCTTCCCCCAGCTTTTGCTGCTGAGCACAACCTCCTGTGGTGTGGGACATCCCTTCGGTCAGCTGTCCTCTCCCAACTCCTTGTGCACCCCCAGCCTACTCACTGGTGGGGTGGTATGAGGAGGAGAAAATGCCTCGATGCTGTGTAAGACCTGCTCAGCAAGAGCTAAATCATCCCGGCATAATCGACACTGGTTCGGTCACAAATCCAAAGCAAGCACCATACCAGCTGCTATGAGGAAAATTATCCCAGCAAAATCAAGTACACTGCCATTTTTTGGATCATATTGATACCTCTTCTTCTGGTTCTTTGATCAGTCGGTCCAACGCCTGCCTTTTTAAAAAGAAAAAAAAAAAAAAAAATCCCAGAAAATGATGAGCTTTTACATTTCACCTTTTTTGTCTGAAAATTAAAAAAAAAAAAAAATTGCTAGTGAAATGCTCCTCCACACTACATTTTTAAATTGCATAGTGAAATCAAAACATTTTGTCATGGGAGAAAATATTTGCACAAGTACAGGAAGTGTACATTATTTTCACATTTGATCAATCAGCATAAATTGTTATCACTTGCAAAATCGCAGCATCATTAAAGGCTCAGGGAAAAATCAAGTAGACTATTTGGATTCTTGTTTGAAGAGGAGGTCTAGAAGCAAAATGTTCATTATGCAGTTCAAGATATATTGTACTTTTTTTTCTTCCCTTTTTGTCAGACAGTACAATGTGAACATAATTGGAATATAAGAAAGATAAGAATGAAACATGATTTTCAGATACTGTTATTGGCAAGGGCCTTAGTCTGTGTATCGATTTAATTTATTAATGCTCAGTCTTTATATGTGAAATACTCCCAAATTCCTGATTATTAAAGCAGAAAATCATTTTATAGTTAACTTCAGAACACAGTAAGCTTGTAATACTTATGAAAAATACCATCTGAAAATAGCTCTTTGTATATGTTCTAAGTGCCATTAGGCTTATTTTTCTTTAAAAAATAATCATTATCTTTGCCATATGTTTTATGTTTATTACTGTTGAATATGTTGGCTTTGCAAAGCTATGGCAGGGGGATTTATAATATATTTGCTGGTGCATATATCAACAAAATTGCTAAGTTGCAATGGAAAATTCATATATGTGCCAAAGCCAGGAAGACCTTTCTCTTAAAATGTATTTTACATTCTCGGGACACACGATCAGTTTTCCCCAGAAAAATCAGAAAGGAAAGAGCCTTTTCATGTGTGACCTGAAGGAACCCAATGTGACAGCAAATGAGGTGCAATGAACATGGATCTCCAAAATGCCATTTTTACATTTAGTATTCAACATACAATCAACACTTCCATATGGTCCAAACAAATAATACTGCATTTTGCAGTGTAGTAACATGTCAGTCCAGCAGCAGCTAGAATAAATATTTTATTACAGATAATCTGCATCTCATTTAGACTTTAGGGAAGATACACAGTTTATGAACACATTGTATATCAAAATGCAAAGAAGAAACAGCGGTACAGGAAACAAATTATCATCTACTGTTTTGATTTTTGAAGTTACTGTGGCATTTTGCAATAATAATTAAACATTTTTTTTAAATGAAAATATGTTTGATGACCAAATTCTTTGTAATATACTGTCATTGCAGATTCCTGGATGATAGGAGACCCACCAGCATAACCACATAGAAAGCTGAAGGTAAGATGGAACCTCCTACAGCCTCGAGATCTGGTAGGACCTCTGTATTGCATTTTTAAATGACACACAGTTGTCCAACTGAAAGAATAGAGCAAACTACAAAATAACAATAGGCCAGGACGCGCTCAGTATACAATGTTCTACTGACTTACTCGTGATCAGTAATTTATACTGCTGTATCTAATTTACTGTTGTTGCAATAACAGTGTAGGTCAAAATACAAAATGGGATAAATTAATGTAGCGCAAACTTTAACAGATGTAAATATTTTGTCCAAGAAGGAGAATCCAGAGTGATAAATTCTCTGCCCTGTTACCAGACTTATCATGAATAGAACAGAATTGAATAAATAATGAAATTCTCAAAATTATCTCTCTTGTGAGAGTTCTCAAGCTTCCACAAGAAGCTAGTGTTGCCTACGTGGGCCATATTGTGATGTTTTTTTAATGATGCCCCGCTTTAGAATACTCATTTGCAAACGTCATTGGTTGCCACGACCTCAGCTCAGCTGAAAGCAGAGGAGGAACCAGGGCTCTGAAGCGGCAGCTCTTGCTCTTGGTGCCCACTCAGGAGTGTTTGTTTGTATTTGGCAGCAATTTGTCTGTGAGCAAACCTTAATCTGCCTGATCAGTCCCTCCATAGCAGCTCTACTGAACTGAACAAGTACCTGGTTTGAGTAATTTTATTTTCCCTTTGGTTTTAGTTCAGCGATTTTTCTCACTGGTAGCCAAAGTCAAGTAATTTAAAGCCTGTGAACCTCACAAAAAGGGTTCATTTAAAACCATATTCTGCATCTTGTGACACCAAATGGAAAGTGTGTTCTTCTATATGACTACAAAAGATTTTAGAGCAGCGATCAGATACGTGTTCTGTTCATTAATGTTTGTACAGTATCTTGCCTTAAAAGAGCTACAGTTTTCCTAGAGCAAGTCATTCAGAATTCGACTACACTCTTCAAGTTTAATGGGTTGAGCTCTTTGAGTTCCCCTACCTCCTCCTGATTGATGGTTTGTTTCTTCTTTTAATACAAAATTCAGTAAAATTTCCCACAGTGAAAAGGGCCTTTTAATTATAAAACACCAGCGTGTGGGAATGATTCAATTTACACATCAGAAAAGTTAAGTTACTTGACCATAATTTATTTTTTTGTGCTGATCATTTACAGACCACAGATTCTTCTTCCCCCCTCCCTTCTTGCTTGCTCTCTCTCCATGTGAAAGAATAAGAATCTCAACAACCTGGAAAAGGCTTTAGATATTGTATCACTTAGTCACCAAAACTAGAGTCTTCATTATTGGACTTTTTTTACTGGCTTTTATCCCTCTCTCATTTCCTAGTTATGTTGTCATATTTAATTTAAATGTGTTCTGCAATTGCTGAGTAATGTGGGGTTTTTTTCTTGAAAGGGACAGTGTAAATAAAGAGGGGTTGGGGGTATTTCACTCATGGAAATGTGAATGTAAGAGGTATTTCCTAAAAGAGATATTTGCAATTCTAGTTTTGCATATAACGCATCTGACCACTATGGCTTTTTAACTTGTCTCTCTCAGTACTTTAACTTATCTCCTGCAGGGGATAATAAAGCTCTAGATTTAATTTTTTTTTTCTTTTTATCTTTTTTTTAAGAAGTAATTAATTTATACTGAAACAAAGGTCTGGAAGGAGTGGGAAATTTCCATGTACTTCCTCTGTGCAGTATTAGTCTTGTTGTTTGGTTTTCAGAACGTAACTTTGGACTTGCATTGGTAGGTACAGCAGCTTTTAATGACAAAGCTTTGGAGATTCTGGATGTGAGCCTGGTTTTGGTTTTAATCAAATGGGGTTTGTGACTGTGAACTATTAGATTGTATTATTTTCATTTTAGAATTTAAAATGTACCTGTAGGGAATTATAGGTCTATTTCATTTATTCTAGGCTGTATGTGTAAATTTGGTATTCAGCAGAGTATCTAACAGTATTTAGTGGTTGGCTATTTGTTGCAACACACATACAAAGGCAATGTCTATGCTGTTGAAGTACACAGTTGCTGCTTCTTTGCCTTTTTAGCATAGAATTGAGTCTGTTTTGTGCTTTGGAAGGACTATATAAATGCTACTCTAGTAAAACATGTCAAACTTGGGGCAGGGGTCAGTTCTTCAAATTCTTTTCAGCTAGTTGAAAGGTGGTCCTCCTTTACCCTGAACTAAGCATTTAAACTAAAACAGCTAACATGAATGTGTGTTTTGTAGTGTCCCTACGAGATAGAAACTGAAAGGCTGGTTTTGTAGTATCTGTACCTGCTGCTGTTTGGTTATGCTTTTATGTAGAAACACAGATGTATAAGATTAATAATAATAATAATAATAATAATAATATGGATAAGATGGATAAGACTTATGAGCTGAAACTAGTGTGTGCTTGTAAAACCACCCAAAGTAAGATGTTCTCTTCCATTGCCCGTTTAGCCATCGCAGGCTAAGGGAGGCCAGTATTTCTACCAGTTTGATTGTACAAATTTAAATTTTCACTACTGCAGCTTTCACTAGTTCACCCGTACCTCACTCAGATCCTTCTCAGGAAAGGGAACAATTTGGAGCATGCGGGGAGGGCAACAATTGAGATCAATTAATAGAGCAACAGATCTCTCCATTTCTTATTAATGTTCATACAGGCATACTTCTTAAGACTAAATTATACCCAGCATTTATTTCCAGGAGCTAACTTTAAAAATTCGTTATGATCTGTGAATAAGAACGGACTTTTATATCTTCCATGTTGTGCAAAGTAAATGCTCACGTACAGGATCTCAGAAATGTTCATATGGAAAATGAATTGTATTTTTCTTACACAAAAGTAGCATCAGATATATACAGTTATTCCATGTTATGGTTTGTTGTTTTTTTTAATGCAATCAGTTAATTGAACTCCTCTGTCCTTCTACATGAATACACCTGAAGCCATGAATGGGCAGTGTTTTCAAATGGCTCCCAAGGCTGATAGCCTGTTCAAATTTTGTGTGTCCTTGGAAGACATGACCAACCAGCCAGTTTTCCTGCTGCAGGGGCAGTAGGAGTCCCATGATGATGCATCTGGTTCTTCTCGGGCTTTTTTTTATTTATTTCCAGGTCTATTTCATTTACTAAGTCAGTCCTGTAGCATTGTTCTCAGTAGGTCTGTGTTCCTACAGTTGTCAACATTTTGCCGAAGTGTAAGTCCTCAGTAGATCTCAACTGTAGCTATAAAAAACCTAAATGATCCTGGTATCCAGAGGGTCTCTATTGCTATTTTTAGATACTTTTAAAGCCCTGTTTTGGTGCTAGATTAAAGTATTTCCTCATGATTTTTGTCATTACATTTTTTTTATGATCATTTATTTTCAACTTCTCTTCTGCAACTTAAATGCAAGCATTCTGCTTCAATTTGTATTCATGACAGTCAAATGGTCTTGTACGTGGTGTTAAAGGTTGGCATTTTAGTAGAGGTTTCTGTTTTTAATAGATGTCCTGATGATACTGTTTTGTGGCAGATGTTATTATTGTCTCAACTTTTTTTGCTTTTTTCTTTTGCTTTCGTGACAATGTATATAAGTGTTGAGTGTTAGTAAGACTGCAATGTTCTCACCCCAATACAAAGAGCTAATGGCTTCCACTGTGTTGTCTATATTTTTGGAACATCCGTAGAATTTTTCATCTAGTAGATAGGGATAACAGCGACTTCGTCTCTCCTCTTGGAACTCCACTCTGTCTATGCACTAAATGTCACCTCGAGTCCTTGCGTTGTTGATACAGGAATCAGAGCTGAATTCCCAGCTGATAGTAGGGCCCACCTCCCTGGTACTGCACATATTTATTTTGTTTTATGTTGGTTTTAAGTTATGCATCTCTATGTTACTGTTTACATAGTGGTATGATTTCTCCACATTACCATCAAATCTTTTTCAGGCTATCTATATTTGTGAGCTGTAGACAGACATGCCAGTGGAAATAGCTTTACAAGTTGTCTTCAACAGAATAAAAAGGTATCATACTCAATCATTGAACTTCAGTCTTCTCACTGCAATGGCTCAGTTATGGAGACCCACCTTATTGGATGGATGCTTTTCTATTTGCAGACACCTCTAGCATCTTTACACAAAATTGCACTGTTTGGCATATTAGCTGCAAATCTGAGAAATGATTTCTCAAAAATAAATACCGAAGTCACCAGTAGGCAGTGGTGAAGGCAGGTTTAGAACCTCCTCTGCCATGAAAGCTGAGGTCCCCATCGGATGTCCTAAGCTGCAAATCAAGTTATCCCAGGAGTCATAAGCTTGAATTCCTGGACTTAATTACCTTTCTGTACAGAAGACTTCTTACTCTTTCCATTCAAAATCCAAGGATAAGGGTTAGTGGGGCTAGTTCCTGTCTTTAGAAAATGGTTTCCTTGAAAGTGGAAAAACTTGTGGTTTAGAGCCTTCTCAAAACCCCCTATCTCACTTCTGAGCAGTAACCCTGAAGACCAGCCACAAAATGGCATATCGAGGAAAGATCACTGTTTGTCCTAGTGCTTTGTGTAAATAGTTCTGGACGGATGGATTAGGGCCAGGATTCTGTTCTCCTAGTAAAATTCCGTCATTTTCTGCTATGTTTGTCAGGGGAGATTTCTCTGTCTCCAATGTTCTTAGTCATCAGGAATTCGGTGTACCCCAGGTGTACAGCCCTTGTTTAAATCCTCTCCTTGAGATGTGTTAATTTATGAGTTCAACCTCTCAAGCCAATGAAGACAGTAAAGGTGTTTAATTTCAGTCTGTTATCATCACAATCAACATCTTTCTTTTAATCAGAAGTGGCCAGAGCTGTTTGATCAGTAATGAGCTCAATTGTGTCAGACTGTTAAGCAGTTCCTGAGCATTTCTAACTTACCCTGTTTAACAGCAGAATAAAGTGGAGACATGCTTCCTTTCTGAAGCTCAGGTGGCCTCAGGTGGACTGCTAAAACACATTCTTGTTCTGCCACATGAGCAAGATCCTGAACCTCTCGTGATTCCAGCAGAAAGTGAAGTTAGCCCATACTCTTGAGCCTCAGCACAACCTGCTGGCATAGCCATAAGCAAGAGACAGAAGGTGTAGAGTTTCTGCTCCATTCCCCCTGGACAGGGCTGACCTCATGCATACTGGTCAGCAATGACTCAGTATGAAGTGTTCTGGGAAATACATATGTATGTGTATATATATATGTTGTAGACATGGTGCTTACGAACATGGTTTAGTGGTGGACTTGGCAGTGTGAAGTTTAGTGGTTGGACTTGATGATCTTAACGGTCTTTTCCAACCTAAATGATTCTGTGATTCTATGACTCTATAATATTATTTTTTTTATCATTTTTAATCTGAAAACTTACCTTTGTCCTTAGGGTCCATTTCTGTCTTTATTGGTAGCATCTTCTTTGGAGCATTTGCAGAGATAACGGTCAAAATCATGGATTCCCTTTCAGAGAACAGAGCAATGGGGAAAACATGGTGCCTGGGGAGGTGCTACATCGGTACAATCTGGGAGTTCCAGTACTCTCTTTTAGGACCTTTAACATTTGGCAAAACCTGCTTTTAGTTCTACAGCTTGCTGACATTAACAGAGATGCTGGTCAATCCAAGATCAAAGAATAAATCTCCCAAGTGATAAATTCTAGAAGGTACTATCATTGCTGGTCTGTAAAAAATTTTATACTGACTGGATGGTAGAATGGTAATATTTTACTTTCTATGTAGAAAACAAAGTTCTTTTTTCCAGGGAAAATGTTTACAATGAAATAGAACTTGGGTTTTGTCAGATATAATGAAAACAGCTGAACTAATTGGAGTGTGGGTGTTTTGAGTAGTGCATTAGATAAAAAAGAGCAGAGACTTTTCCTTTAATAAGTTTCCTTTTTTTTTGCTTTTTTTTTTTCAATTTGCTTTGTTCATCCTGTTTATCACTTGCATGACAAAAAAAAAAAAAAAGAAGGAAAAAAAATGCAAAATTTTGTTGATTTCCTAAGTAAAATGTTCAATAATGCTGACAGTCAGCTTCACTTCTGCAGCATGGTAATAATATGCCCCAAAGTAATCCAGCTGATGCTCTCAGTTGCCACAAGTATTGCAGCCCTATTATTTTAAGGCACTCCATTATTTTTGAGCCACCAAACTATTGTTTCAAAATGCATTTTGTTATTTCCCTTCAAGAGGCTAGAAACCCTTCCTTGTAGTTTGTCATGATTCTTTGAACTACTTTTTAAGGCTAATTTGTGATAGATTTTGTAGTGTGATTTTTATATTTAGTCTTCTGAATCCATCTAACCTGAATAGCCCGAGGGAGGTAAGTCAGGAAGCATAGAAATCAAGAAAACCTGAAGCTGGTACTTTGTGCTGAACCAGAAGCCAGTATAACTCAATTTGCCAGTGAGAATTTTTGCTGAAAGAACAAAGAACTTGATTTCTTTCTTTTTTTTTTTCCCAGCATTCTGCCTTTGTGTTTAAATAATGCAATTTCTGCATGGTTTGTGTAAAACAAGAAAAAAAAATATTTGATTTTTTGTGGGTTTGAGGTAGAGTTTAACCACCTCTAGAGGAAGGGGTGGAGTTTCCTGAAGCTGAGGTTTGACCTCCAGATCTACTCCAGTGAGATTTCACAGAGGTTTAAGAGAGATAGCCTTCAGTGAACAGGGATAGAAAGGGACATTTTTATGCATACTGGACTTCTGAATTGATGGCAAACTGGTCCCAGGTTCCGTTTCCATCTGTGTCCTTTTCTCCAGCATCTGATAGGTACCTGGAAGAGGCTCTGTGCTGGCTCAGAACACTTAAGGCTGCTGAGCAAATTATGTTGTTTGCAAAACTTATTTTAACATTATAGTAAGACAGGCAGGAAAGGTGAATGGAAGCTTTATGGGTGTCAGCAAGATGGTCATTGACCCAACTGACTTCTAATGGGCAAAAAAAAAGTCCTCAAAACAAGGGCAGATTATTTCACTGACACATGTCAATGAACCAGGAGCAACTCTTAGAAAATAGGGAACTGGTTGGTTATACATAGACTTCCCAAGAATTGTTTTGCAGTATATAAATGAATAGTGAGTGCCGAACTCCAGATGTAGAAAAGAGACGTAAAATACAGGCTCCATGTTAAAATTTTGCTTCAAAGACTAAAAACACTATAAAAATAGATGTTTCGCTTACTCATTATCAATCACATGGGTAATACTCTTTAGTGAAGTAGGGATCCTTAACAGGGTGGTACAGGAGTTTGGGAAAGTCTCCAAAAATTGCAGCTCCTGTACATATGAAGCTGGATGCGAGGCCTGAGATGTACCATGCATGGTCCAATCCCAATTTATTTATTTTTTCAGCAGAACTTTGATATATACTATTTCACATCTCTTTTTTCAGCAACAATGTTTACTTTAAAAAAAAAAAAAAGCCAAAAAGTGAAGGATTGTATTCCTCTAATCTGCTTGCAACAGTTGACAAAGGTTGTTATGAGTCAGTAAGTGAAACAGGACCTGATGTTAGAGCTGATGCAAGCTTCCTTCCACAAATATCTACAGCATATGGTAATTGCACCTAAGTCCAGGAGCTCCAGGTGTGATTTTGGAGACTTCACAAGTATTCCTATTACTCAGTACATACCTACCATGTGGCAAAAAAGGCCTAATCTCAGCTGTAAATGCTGAGAATTGCATGTCATTTCCTTTCAGGCAAGAAATGCTCTTTTGTCTATCTAGATTTTGTTATATGTTTTGCACAATAATTCCAAACAGTGCTGTGCTATGTCATTAAAATATCAAAATCTAATAAGTCAGCTGGCAATAAATGGGAAAAAATAGAAATCCATAGCAAAGATTAGTGGTATCTAAAAGTGGTTTATGGGTCCTAGTGGGATTCCTCCTTTTTTAACAACAAAGTGCAGAGTGAAAGAATATGCACAGCTTACTTTGTCTTCCTATTTCTTTTGATCTGAAAGAACAATCAGATAAGGCTGATTTCTGAAGACAGTTCAGAATGAACAGATTTCAGTTGCCCCCAGTGATAACCATCATTGTCAACAGGAGGCATTCCAGGTACTGACACTAGAGCCTTAAATGTTCAGATACTGAACATTTTATCTTTTATTTTAAAAACTACTGCTGGGAACTCTCTTTATAGAATGCAATGGATGATGAGTATTTAGAAGAAGAATGAACCCTGAAGGAGAATAAAGCCCAAGCCTCAGAGACTGTCAGTGAACACCAGAAGGACAGAATAATTTAAGGTTAAGGTGGGGAATTTCATGCACACAGAAAACCTGAAGCTGTGGAAAATGGAAGGATAGAACTCAGGAGTTACAGGCTACAAAATCAAAATTAGAAGAATTTAGAGGCCCTGACCCTATCGGGTATTTGTCCGGATTAGTGGCTCGGCACACACTTTGTCAGAGGTCACCAAAACTAAGGCCCTTTTCATAGGGAAGGCTCCAAACTGGAATATGTTGAGGTGTTGATAATTGCAGTCGAGGTGTCTGCATTAAACCAGTACACAGAAATACTAATAGCTACCTTCTGTAAGCCATGTCATTAACGAGTGCTATCAGTCCCTCTAATGCACAAGCTTCAGCTCTCAAGTTTTGAAGAAAATATTGATTTTAAATTTTTTTGGGCACGGTGTGACAAGCTGCATTTTACATGACTCACGTGAGGTTTACAAAGCTCACTGAACACGGCACAGCGCTACGCAGTGCTTAGTGGAAACTGATTGTTTACAAATGTAAAGACAATAGTATTTTCTTGATTAAAGGGTATTTATTCCCTGCCTGCTGCACAATGCTGATGATTATTTTTTAAGTTTAACCTATCTTTATGATTGTCTAAGGTAGTAATTGACAGCTTAACGCATCTCAAAACCTGCATGAAATACACCATTATCACTCATCAAGGATAACTAATTGTGAATGAGCAGATGCAAAGGAATTAGTAATTGTAGGGTTTTTTATGTACTTATCACTGCCACTCCATTTTAAAGATGTGCCTACAAAATGCGTGTTGTTACTTATCTAGTCTGCCTTCAAATTGTGTGCTCTGCCTACCAAAACTAGGTATGGCATTAAACACATTAACTCCAGTCCCCCCACTGGTGCTTTCATGGGTTTTGGATAAAGTCCTTCATCTGTTTTTACCCTCATAATTGGGGCAGAGTTCATCAATTTTGGAGAGTTTCCAAAGATCATTACTAATAGGAGCTCTTTTGTTATATGTGTCCCCTTGACATACAAGAGAAATATGGAATTGTTAGAGATTGAGTCAACCCCTACTGACGTTTGTGAGCACGTGGGCAACACTTAATTTCTTTAAATCTAAGAAAATCTTGGAATTATTTAACTTTCACTAGTGTCTGACCAGACTTGAGTAGAAGGTGGTGAATCTTGTAGTCTAGTAGGAGTTTTCAGGGTGTTGACAGAGCAAATGCAGGTGCTGAGGAGCTGATCTGTGACTGTGGACCCCTGTGGCCAGTAAAGAAGAAAAATCAAAATGTACATTTGAAAGTCACAGACATTGAGGAGTACAACTAAAGGTCTCTTCTCTTCTTCCTCCCTCTATTACCTTGATTTATTCCCTGATCCTTCCACCACTTTCTAATTGTGTGAGGAGTGCATGGGTTTTAGGAGACATTCAGTATGTCTCTTTGGGTTGGCTGTGACTAGAGCCGCTCTTGAGGCCAGGCTGCCCAGTTTCCTGAGCGTACAGGAATGCCCCCTTTTTTCCCTCTGAGTTTCCTGTATTGGTTGAGTCATGGCCAATTCTGACCTGCAAGGAAAATACAATGCCACAACTTTCCCATATATCCCTCAAAACTGATTAAGTCTTTCTGCATGAAGATCAGGGCAAGTAAGTTAGGAAGCACCAGGTGACTTTTGGGCATCTCCATGAGTGTCTCCTTGGCATTAATGTTCTTCCACCACCCAGCACTGATATCTGTTAGATAATAACGTTCCAGGAACAGAGTTTTACACAAAGAGCTGTGTGTAATGTGAACGTGATTACTTTGCATGCTCCACAGAAAAGGTTGCGATGATGGCAGGTGTGGAATATGACTTCTCAGTTATTTATCCTGAAACAGATTTTTTTTTTTTTAAATGAAAATGCAATGTACCGGGTGCAAGGAAAAAGTTAAACAAACACCAGTTTGGTTTATTGTGTTTTACTAAACGGTTTCTTAATAGATGTGCATGAAGAGAGTTGAAAAAAATGTATAGAAAACGTGTTGCAAATACCTGTAACCTTAAAGATGGGCTCTCACTTACATAGACCTTGATTTGTGACAGTGAAGCACATATTAAACATAAAGGCACTTAAACTGTAAATACGATGAGAAAGTCCTCTTTAAATAAGCATCATCCAAATGTTAGCCAGCTGGGCTCTTCAGAATTTGGAGAAGATTTGTGTGTATTGAGCAAATAAGCATGACCATTGCTCTGCTCTCCTCTGCTGCTAGCAAACATGCTCCTTTAGGTACCAGGAGATGGAACGTGTACTGTGGGCTTCTATAGAACTAGAGAGCTCCATCCTGCATTTTAAAGTATGTAGAGCAAAAAGCTGATGCACAAGAAAAACATATTTTCCCCATATATTTCCCACTAAAAATGCAAAACCTGCCTTTATGCTTTATGTGGCAAGTTTTTATCAGTGACACTGATCTGAAAGCCCACCTTGCTGATGGTTTTTCATGACTGAAATACCTGCACATTGCTTTAATTTTTATGTAAAGTTATACAGCGTTGACATATTCCGTAGCCCTTCGATGACAGGGCAGTATGAAAACCTTTCTTTCCATGCCTACCAAAGAAATCATCGGGGTTAAATGACAGGGCTCTCCCCGTGATTTGCCTGTCACGGAGAACTGCAAATTGCAGCCTGTCTCCAGAATAGTGTTTAGACACATTCCGAGATTAATGGTTTTGCATAGACACTTTGGACTTCAAATGATTTTGAGATAAGGTCCATCAAGAAGATTCTTCCAGTTTGAACTCAACTGAAAGTGCTTTGCATTTCATCTACGTTCATATGCAACTTTGTCGGTAGGGAACAGACAGCATCTGATATAAAAATGAAATGGTGTCTCTTATGTTCCAGACTACATAAAAATTTTCACCTCCAGCTTAACTCTTTGTGACAGATTTCTTTTTTTTTTTTATAGTAGTTCTTAACACTTTCGAATAACAGACAGCAATGAGACATCTTATTTACTTTTTATTTTATTTTTATTTTACATTTTATTTACTTATTTATTTGAACGGGCAGTATCTTTCCTCTTAAAGGAGCAGAGCTTGGCAGGAAGATCTGTATCCTAAATTTAGGGAAGAGGAAGCTAAATAAGGTGTATGAATCAGCTGGGAAAATATCTCCATTTGAGAATGTGCTAATTTATTCACTTTTCAGAACCTCAGCTGGTAATTGATGTGTCTTCTGCAGTGAATAAGATACTGTGATTCAGGAACTCTGACATAAGGCAAAGGCAATATTAAGGTTTCTATTTTGTTTCATATGGTAAAGAGAAAATGTTTATCAGAATAATGCAGTGAATGCAGACGTTCCTTTTTCATGTGTTCTATAGTCGCCTGATGAAAAAGAAAAAAAAAAGGGGGGGGAAAAAACACCTTTATCATCATTATCAATCAGTTTTCAGCTCTTCTGAATACGTCCTGAAAATTGTATGGTTTCAGTAGAATATTAGACAGTCAGATGCCACAGCGGTGGTGGAGCCACGTGAGAAACAGTGAAATGGGCTAAATATTTTTTATTTTTCTCATGTAGGTTGCCTCTCCTTCTGGGCTGAGACAGTCAGTGAGTACTCAAACAGACTAGTGTTGTCTTGTTGACCAACTAGATCCCACCGAAAGCTGACAGCTTGTGGTCTCCTTGTATTGCCTGGAGTAGGAATTTTCCTGTCGGATGACACTGGATGTCTTCCCTGTTCACCATAGCATTGGTGTGGTTATGTGACCTCAGGTTTCTGAGGTGCATCGTGTGATTAAAGGAGAATTCTAAGGTCTTTTCAGGAAAAGAAAAAAAAAAAAAAAAGTAGCTCTTCTTTTCCAAATGAGATGCAGATTTGTTCAAACATTTATAGAAACATCTTCATGATTTTTTAATTTCAGTTTAAGTTTTTACATAGAATATTCGTGCATCTTGTTTATGATATTTGTGACTGAAACATTGAGATGTACAGAAGACAGAGATGAAAACAGAGATGGATTTGAACAGTAGGTCAGAAGTTGAACTTAACGTACCAACCAGTAAGTGGGTTCTGTGCAGGGAGTTACAGGACTCCCACACCATAAAATCCCACAGCAAACCTATATAGTGTCTTCAGTCATCCTACCAGGGGTTTGAACACTCCCTCTTTCTCCTCCGTGGCAGGTAAATAAGGTACCAACTGGGCACTAGCTGTCCACTAGGAGAAAGCATGAAAATTCCCACTTCTGGAGCAAACCAACTGGAATTTGGTCTCAGCCTCCTCATGACTGATCGGCAGCCATACCCTTTAAAAGCCATTTTAAAAAAAAAAATAAATAAAATGTTTCTACCATGACATTACAGGCCAAAAAGGTACAAACCAAGCCAAACTGGAACCAATTTGGGTTTAATTGGGAAAACACTCTTCCTACTTCCCGGAGCCCCAGCCAGTACAGAGAGAGCTCCTATAGCAGCAGTGTAGTTCAGAGTATGTAAAGAAACTAGAAATGGGGGGCTTCTGGAGCTCTAGGGTGAAGTTTAAGCAATTAATGTGGTAAATGAATTTATAAGCCTCCATCCCTGTTTGACAGAGAGGTGAGACCATTTTTTAGGAGGAGCCAGTTTTGTGTTCCTCAGTGTGCATGAGTCTGCCCTTTAGAGACGGAGTCGTTCACATAATGAGGCATATTGCTGTTGCCTCACTTGCTGAAAACTGGATGGGCAAGCAATTATTTAAATTATTTTTTAAAAAGGCAAGCCAAAACCCCCTGTAATACATTAATGTCAAAATACCTCGGTTATAATAACTTTTTTGTTTTAATGCAGCTATGGAATGTATTTGACACCGTTATTTAACTACCGGAGCCAAGGTTTACAAAAAATATGAGCCACAAATAAGCGTATGTAAAAAAAAATAATAAATAAAAATCCTATTCTGGATGTGATTAGTGCATGCCACTTGTAAATGTCAGCAGTTATTTTTAGTGGAGAGCATTTGTAAGATCTGGCAGAGAACTCTTGAAATGTCAGGAGGGTAAGAGGAAGCACAGCAGAAGCCCGATACATACACAAATACGTTAGAGGATTGTAACACTAAGTCCATCATTTTTGGAAAGACAAGATGGAGCTGTCTCGAAAGCGACCTGAGAGATCACAGTTCCCTTCCCGTGTTGTAGGTGTTCTGCAGACATGACAAAATTACTTGAATTTTTGACAGAAACTTGGTTTCCTCATCACCTGAGGAAAAAGCTTGTTCTCCCCCTCCCTCCTTGTTCACAAAATTGGTCTTATTAAACAGTGTATTGCATTCTACTTTTAAGAAATATGTCTTACCCATATATAATTCCTTTCTGGTCGATTTGTCATCAAGATTTGCCTCAAAATGTTTAAGAAGGTGTATAGTCTGTTTTTTATATATATATTTATATGTATATATATATCAAATATCCTTTTTTTTTCTTTGTATAAGGGAAGGTCAGTTCTTTGAGAGCCTTGGTGACCAGCGCGGGGATGGTGCTTTTCAGGGCTGTTATTGTTTGGCTCAATAAGGAAGAGCTGTGGAATTGCCAGGTGTATTCTATTTACACTCTTTTCCCAGGGAAGGATGAGTCAGATCATCAGTAGGCAGCAGTATTTCAGGCATGTTTTCCATCTCGTGCACGGTTCTAATTTTCTCTATTGTTTCTAATAACTCTAATTATCTATTTCTGCTTGCATAGAACCAGGAAAGCTGCTGAGTCGTTATCGGTGCAAAACTTGGTACCTCTTAGGATTAAGTAACTCGCATGAGAACTCTGTCCTTGGAAATGAGTCCAAACCCCTACCGTTATTAAGGTCTCCTTGGGTGGACTCCAGACTTTGGGGTCACCTGGACCAGAAAGGCTCCCATCCCTTTCCTATTATCCTCTTGTCATTGATTGTTGGAAAATTGCAGCAGGGATACCTCTAGGGAGCTAGCTTCTTTTGAATCATTTTACAGATGTTACATACTTTATTGCTTTCTGGGCTTACAGGAAAGGTAATTTTTGTCCTTTAAAAGTATATCAGGTTATAGAAAATTACACTCAGAGTTGGAGATAAAATAGACCACCCGGGCAAACAAATGACATACTAATAGCCAAAAACCAACTCTGAGTCCTCTTCTATTGCGGTACATGTTCTCAGAATGAAAATATAGAATTCATTGATAGGCCAGTTTATTCCTGCCTACAATAGAAATCATAGGAGTAACCATGATGGAAAATAGAAATGCAGAATAAGCAGTAGCTTAATTGCATCAATGGGATTAAGAATTTTAATTGTGATGCATTTTCCCTAACAATTTTAGAAGTAATTTTTCAGAGTTCTCTTAAAAATATATAGCAAGTAAAAATTCTGCTCTCTGCCTAATCCTGGATGATTTAAATAAAATAAAATAAAATAAAATAAATAAATAAATAAGGTCAGTAAGAAAGCTTAAAGGACGCTGTCAAACTTTGACACTTCCAAAATTTGACCTAACATAAAAATAAAATAAACAAAAAAGTTATATTTTTATCTATGATCTGAGCCCAACAATCCTCTCAAAATGAAATTTTCAATACAAATGAAAAAAAACCCACCCAGCTAGGCAGCCAGCTCACATTAATGCAATTCCTTCTTTGCATTTGCAGGTAAATCTCCTTTATCTACTTATCTTCCTTCTTGTGCTAAATACTTCAATACATAAATACAACATTCTGAAGCATTTACGGAGTCTAACTCTCCTTTGCTCTATTACAATAATACAGCAGGCAGATAGTTAGAAGACTTGTATCTTCCAAAAGAAAAGTCTATTATGAAAATACATGTGCAAATTAAGTCAATGTTGTGAATTTATTCTACAAGTCTAATGTAAAACAGTGTTTTCCTTCTTTGTATAATTATTCTGTGAGATTTCAGCTACTTAATATCAAAATCTTTGGATAAATACTGGTTTTGGTTGAGAGCTGTATGATGCAATGAACTGTAGAAAAGGGGGAAAAAGACACAATACAAGACCTTTTCTTTTTGTTGCATTTTATTCATACAGAATATTATGAGTTTTATTATTGATGAAGCTAAAAATGAAAGAAGATAGATGTCAGAAGGCAGCTCCTTTTGTACTGGTGTGAAAGAAAAATGGCTCACATAAAAACAAATAAGCCTGGAACTATAAAAACAGAGAATATAAAAACATTTTTTGTGGGAGGGCAGGATTTTTTTTTTTTTTAATGGAGAAGGGATAATGGTATAAGAATGATAAAGAAATTGCCAAAGTACTGTTTCAAGAAAAAGATCTTAAGATGCAAAACTAGGGCAGGGCAAAATTAAAAAAAAAAAAAATAGTAACCTGAGTTTACGATGTAAATCCATATTCAAACACTTTTTAGTAGAGTTGATATTTGAAAAGTGCTTAACACTCCAGATTTCCCATTGAGATCAGTATTTGAGAACTCTCTGGTCCTAAGAACCTGAGCATGAACATAGACGTTAAACTGCAGGCTCCTATTTTTGTGGCTCTTGATTAATATCTAAATAAATAAGCCAAAAAAAAAAAAAAAGGGCAATATAAAATGTAGAGGAAGGATTTGTTGTTTTTGTTGTTGCAGGGGAGAGCTATGTATCCATGTTCTTCATCTGAATCCATGGAGAACCCAGAGCAAAAGGCTTAGGAAATTTGGTATTACCAAGCAGATCTAGTTAACAGGAAGGAAGGATGGACAAAAACCTGTCACTTTCAAAATGTGGTATCTTGGAAAATAAGTCAGAGCTTAATTAAGAGGGCCACAAGTGATGAAATGTAGGGAGAAACCTGATCAAGCCATGCTGGAGCTCAAAGTCTAGAGAGAAGGAGCCAAATTAGAAAGAAAAAAAAAATGCCATAGTGTGGGGAAAAAAAAAGGCAGTATGCAAAGTTCATATGAATGAAGCATTTGTTCTCCAAAAAATGCTAGTCTAGCATGCTATTATTTGCCTACACATTTTAAGCACTGCGTAGGCCATGATTGCAAAATACAGATATTGGTGCGATACATGTCTGTGATGTGAATATATAGTATTGTCAGGAACAGAGAGACCTAGGGCTATGAAGCTCCTCTTTTTCTATCCCATATGTCATTCCTGATCTTTACGTGACCATAGAAGTTATGAATATATCTTAGAATTGCTTGAATCTGGTGGGGGGAATTAAAAAAAAAAAAAGATAGAAAAAAAAGATAGAAAAGCCTTCAGAGAATTTTTATACATAAATTTGCAGACTTTTTTAGTGTGCCATTTTGCAGTTTAGCAGATTGGCTTTCGAGGCACTTGGCCCACACTAATCTTTGAACCTAGCAGGAAAAGAACACCACTGTTGGATTTGTAGCTCAGCACAGTGGAGATATATTCCTGCCAAGCTGGGTATTTTGGTTTTTTCTCGGGGAGTTCAGACGCTGCTAATAACTTGGTAACAAAACAATTAAATATGGATGTAGTGTTATTTAGCTCGTCAGACAAAAGGCACTCAACATCATTTTAATTTCCAAAATAATTGGAATTTTGAAACTATCTGAGCACGTGCTTGTCCCACCTACCTGCTGTGGCTACTCATTGCAGCCTTTCATACAGCGGAATTTTTGTTGGTTTTCTGTGGAACTAGAAAATTTTTCTTCACGAAAATGTAATAGACAGTAGTCTGGTTCCTTCTGAGATGTCAAATACCTACTTTATTATAGCAAGAAAGTGACAGTCAATTTAAACCAGAATTTATTGAGAACATTAAGAGCTGGAAGGGCTTTGGCTAATCACCATAATGTCCCCAACAAATGGTAAATGAAAGCATGAGGAAATTGAGTTAACGCAAGTTAAAAGTTCACATACTTACTGAATTATATTAAAAAACCTACAACCTAATTAAATTATCCAAAACTGCTCATTTCAGTCAGTCCTGTGACACCAGTGAATGCACACAATACTATTTTCTTAGACGCATGGAAGTTGACAGCTTGAGCATGAGTCAGATAAAAGGCCAATTAACAAGATCAAAAGATGAGTTATTTACTAATGTGCAATATCCTGAATAGTTGCACTCAATGATGAGAAGAGTTTTGCGTTGGTGCTTGTTTATATCCTTCATGTTTGTGACTTAAAAAAAATCAGTATTGTCCCAACTAGAATACGTGAATAATATTCATACATTTCTCCTCCTTTTCAGAATTTTTTTGGGGGAAAAGGCTAGAGATGATAAAGTAGCACACAGTATGTATACATCCCCATAGACATATATTTCAGGTATGCTGATATCCCTTAAAATTGTGAAAGGTGAATTACTGGTTTATGCGCCACTACGCTACTTCACGAAGCTCCTTTCACATGCCGAGATTTTATGGTAAGATATAACATTTAAGATCATGTTTTCTGAGTTTCTTTGTTATCTCAGTGGAATAATCTTTCAATAATTTTTCTTTGAATTTAAAATAAGGGGATAAAAATGCTTCACTAGTATAGCTGGCCAATTTCCTACCGTCCCTCCTACAGATTCGAGGTTTATTGAAAATGCAGGCGTTAAAGAAACTTTGTGTGGTTTCAGCTTCTGGCATAGCAGTTTCTGTTTGAAAACAATAGGCACATCTTTGAGTATCTAGGAGAAATTTGATTTAGTAGTCAGATATCATCACGTGCAGGCAGCAGCAGTCTCACTTTTACCAGCTCATGGGACTGAAGAGAAGAACTTCAGGAGAGTGAGCAGCAGAAATTTCGACAATTTGCAGAGGTTTGGGGTTTATGCCTTTCCTTGAAATGAAGAAAATTCTGTAAGCTACTGCTTAATTTGGCGAACCACAGAGGACAGAAACACCTTTTCCTGGGAAAAGACAAGCACCATAGAGGAGTCATCTCTGTCACCAAACACACAAATGCATTAAGGAAAGCTGTTGATAATGGCAAAAGAAAGAGACAGTTTTCAGCTCTGGGGAGGAGAAAAAAACCCCAAAACTGATGGTGTGACTGTTATACTGTAATAAAATATCAAGGTGGCATTCCAGCAACGTTCAAAACTGGAGGTATCCCATAGGACGTTTCCTCTTTTATTTCACCCTGAGAATGCATTCTTCTCCCCAAACATTGCTTAGAAAAATAGTTGCTTTTCAGAGAGAAACACGGTGTCACGCATTTGTTTGTAACTGCTTGCTTAAAGAGAAAAGCAAACATACAAATGAATTATTTTTCCCACCCTCAGAGAAATAATTATTTTATGAAATGAGAGTACCTGTCCACTCCTATTTGATACTTCTAAGTGCCTGCCAACCAGATAGGAAGGACATTGTTTATTGCTGACATCAAGATTAGAGTCAAGAAATGATGTCAGCTTGGCTTCTGAAAAAGGAGAACTTCTAAAATTCCAAGCAATCATTCTTAACTTTCCTCCCTTATGTATAGTTTAACATTAAGACTTACTGAAAAAAAAAATGGATACTTTAATATTTCTCCATGTAAGTTTCTTAGTTTTAAACTCTCTCAAAGGTAATATGTGTGTTTGAGATAAATAGTAATTATTTTACTCTGTAGCCAAGAACTGACAGTTTTGATGCTGGTGTTCATACACACACACCCCCACCATTGCCACCAAACAGACAAATAAATGAAAAATAAACACCATACACTTTAAATAGCATACTTGGGCATTAGTGGGTAGCTTGAAACCAGTTTCAGGGAGGTCTATGAAAATAAGCAGAGGTTTACTTGCAAATGCAGAAACGCCTTCATTTAAATTCAGATATTTGTACCTATTTTCCCTCTTTTGACAGAAAAATCCTGTCAATTTCTCGGTCAAAAGTGAAGAGAAGATAAAAGTCTCTGAGGCCACAGACTGGCTTAGAAAGCCCATTACAGTCTAAGAAGTTGACCAAACCTGGAGTAACTTTCGAACCACTAGAGTACTATAAAAGCGTGAAAAATTATTCCTGAGAAGAATCGTTTTGGAAGGGTTTTCTCTTTCAATCTGAATGCAAGGGGTTATCTTTAACAAATGAGAAGGCAAGAATTATATGTTATGGCTCTGAAGTGCTTCCTGAAATTCTGAAGGCACTCAGATTCCCTTCCCTTTAGCCGTAGAGCTGCTCGCCCCCGGTGACGGATGTCACGGATCCCCCAGTCGTGATCCGCCTCTGCGCTAAGTTCAGTGCAGGCGAAAATTCCAGTGAAATCCATGGGGTTATCCTGATGGAAAGCTGGACTAATGCAATGAAGGAACAAGCTCTAAAACTCAAAATTCCTCCTGTGGCTGTCAAGTAAAAATAGTTACTGCTTTTACAAGCATTTTGCAAAATATATTTGTAGATATTTCAGTGGGATTTCCCAAGGTCCTTTAGCTTACTGCTTGTTCCTTTAGATTATCCAAGTGTAGGTCAAAAATCCTTTCCCTTCACCCTCATGTATGCTATAAATCTTTCTGCTTTTGCCATATTATGCAATTGCTTTTGCTCCTATGAATCCCACATAATGCAGAAAGAAATATTTTCTAATATATAGCTTATATTAAAGTAATAGGACATGGTATTTCAGACTTCTTACAAGTAAATTCTAATAATGGCTTACATAAAAATGAGAGTATCTGTTTCTCCTAGCTTTGAATTTAAGAAGTATTGCAGTATCTGTAAGTATCTCTGATTGCTGCACAGGCATTCATCATGCTGAAATGATTTGCCATGCCTAAGCAAGCCTGAGCAATATGAAATTTTAAAGATACTGCTGTAAACCCATTTTTTAATTTTAGTAAAATAATGAAAAGCATATATTACTTTAGTTTACCAAACGTTGAAACGCTAATTCATATGAAGCATTTATTTTCTGCACATATATTGCATTGTTGTATGTGGTATTAAAAGCCCTTCCTCTCTTTACATATCCAGTTTTTCCTTTTTTTATTTGTTTTGCAATAGGGATTTCTAAAATGCATGGACTTGTTAAAATTTTACCAAAGTTTCTAGACATTATCATCAACTTAGGCTTTCTGAAATAAGAATATTGAATATTGAACATATTCGACATAACTTAAATAAGAATATTTGCTGTCAACAAGCGACAGTGAAACAAGTTGCAATTTAAATAGGGAACGTCTATGTGTTTTCAGATAAAGGGGGGAATTAAACAAGAAAATTACATAACAAACTAGAGATAGTCCCAAATAATTAATAGGTAAATAGAAAATCCCATCATAACCAGAACAAAGTAAAGAGATTAAAATTCTTTTAAATTACTATATTCTAACAGAGGAAAACTATTTCACCATTCTTTATGAAAATCAAATTATAACAAACTATGAATGTTGTTTATTAATTTTCTAACTGACTTTTTAGGCAGCTTTTGGTTATCCGAAATTAAACATTGTCCTGTCTTAATTTTTCTCAGTAATGGAACTTTTCTTTTTAGAAAAACGTCTATCCAGAATCACTGCTAGAATATTGAGGAGTGCAAGGAGTTTGAAGTGACAATTTTCTTTTTACATACGATATTACGTTTGTTTTTCAATAGAAGGCATTTTGCATGCAATGTCAGGTTGCTTTTGGTGGGTTTCCATCCAGGTATCATGTTATTTTCACAATCATCATTTAGTGCAGCTCAGCAAATGGCTTCTCTTTTTTTTTTTTTTTTAATTAATTAATATAGTTTCATATTTTTCTCATGTTTTTATTTTCTAATTTTCCTCCAGCACTTTTCTCATCCCTAGAGTGCTCTTCTCCTCCAAAATTGCCTGTATGCAGTCACTGGGGTTGAGAGGTACCTTTCGGAGGTTATTCTCTATTAATATAGAGTTTCCCTGGTGCATGAGATTTCCCAAATATCGCTATTTTTTGTAACTAATAGACACTTATGGGAAAGTATTTAGGGTTTGAGTTCTGCAGGGGTTGTGGTTTGGTTTGTTGGGGTTGTTTGTTTGTTTTTTTTTCCCAAAAGTACATTTCAACACATAGTTTATATGGATTTACACTGGGAATGATATGCTGAGCTACCGTTCCGGCTTTGGGAATGTCTGTGGGAACATCTCGGGGGTTCGGTCAGTAAATTCAATTACCTCGCTGCGGTGACAGGATTGCAGAGCGTTGCAAAGATCCCTGTGATTTGCAAAAGGAAGGATTCAGCCCAAAATGCTGATCCACATAGATTTTCCTGACAGATGAACATACTTCCATCCCTGTTAATGGGACTTCTGGTGGGACTTGGGATTGATTTGGTAGTATTTATGTAACTAAACACCCAGTAAACAAACTGAAGCTGCACTGGGACTGCGTTACTGATATCTAAACATCTTTTCTTCTTGTTTTAAATATACCGGTGGATTTTAAAATAAACTTGTTTTTCACGTAGTAAACATCCCACCTTATGCTGTTGCTTTCAGACCGTGAAGTCTGAAGGGATGTTCCCAAAAGTCTGAAGAGATGCGACCGAAACAAAGTTCTTTTTGTTCATACGTAAGGCCACAGTTAATAATTCAGAATAACAACATACTACAGAGTGTATTTGATTCTCAAAGCGAGTGCACGTGCCTGCTAAGCACCACAGCCCTTTGCCCTGCACGTTCTTAGTGTGGATCCCACCTGCTCGCTCTAGCTCAAGCTGATATTAATATTAATGAAGAATGGAAGCTGAGATATAGTGACTCGCATTCTTTCCCCCCCAGCCCCCGACGACGAGCTCAATCCATTAGTATAGATAGATCAGCATTAATAAACAAGGAGGACGAAATAGCTCTCGACGCCGGGACGGTGTTGCGGGACCTTTGGTGGGACGAGCTGGTGCTTGGTCACTGGGATGCTCAGCAATGCTGGATCTGATGTAACCACTGAGAAACATTACGGGTGCCACGGGTGCAGCTTCAGCCTTTCCAGCTGCTGAGCTTTTAGGGGAAAGAAGCCTCCTTGAGCTTTTTTTTTCTGTTTGCATATCGTTCGACTGACTCCCAAAAGGGTTTCATCCAGGGACCCGGAGTGTAAATCTATAGAAAATTAGTTGTCAGGGTCATTAGGGAAAAGATGCGCTTTATTGCTTTGTATTAAAAATGAGCAGTTTTAATATGCTGTGCTATTCATAAAGGCAATACTGACTCAGGATCTAACTTGTTTCTGGACTTCCACCAGAAGAATTATTTTTAATTGTTAAGGCTTAACATAGTCCCAACAGATTGCAGCATCCAAAGAATTGCTCATCTCCTGATCGAGTTTATACCTCTAGGACACTGAGAAATTGCTTGGAGATTAAAAACACTAAACTCTCGATGCGTTACAGGTCTGCTGAGAACATTGTTTTCATGAGTTTTGAGGGCTGCAAAACTTTGAGAACTTCTTTTATTTTTCAGTCTATGGTTGGTGAAAAAAAAAAAAAAAGGCCTAAAAAGTAGTACTGGTTTAATTCCATTCTAAGATTACACAAATGACACTTTAAGTGTAGCTTCCACACCTACCATTGTATAGAGCTTCTGCATGGCCAGAGAGAGAAGGTGTGAATAAATATGAGTGTCCCAGAAAAGCTCACTTGTATTTTAGTGTGTGTATAGAAGTAGAAATGACCGTACTTACAGTATATTCATATTTCCAATCATAATTGGAATGTGTAACTCACAGGGCAATTTACTGTTGCAAAAGAAGGCTGTAAAAGGAGGTGAATACTGATTTTTAAGTGATGCTTAGTGATGCAAAGCAGCATAAGAGCAGGGCTAAGCCTGATCCCCTGAACCAGGATTTAGAGTGCCAGCCTCACTTCTTTCCTAAAACTGTTTCATGTACACAGCTGCTCTAGCAATTTTAAATGCCTACATTTCTAGTTGTTACGTTCTTCTGAGTGCGTGGGTTTTTGTGTGCAGCCATCAACACCATTGCATTTGTACAGCCTGAGAGAGGTACCCGTGTCTTTATTCAGCATAGAAGCTGAAACAGTATTGCTTTATGGTTTAACAGTCCCTGAAACACCTGCACCCCAGAAGATTCCCAAGATTTCCAGGAATTGCTTTTCCAATTTCATCCCAGCCCTAGCCAGAGACATCGTATTTTACTTTTTTTTTCACAACAACTGAACTTGACTGTGTTTTTTCAACAGTCACAACCTCTTCCTGTCCCCAGCATTAATATCTTTGATTGATGTGGGGAAATATGGACGTATAGTCTTTCTCTAGATTGCGGTGGAAACCTCAACTGTGACCTTCTGGGGCAGGGAGGAAATCCTGCCCTATTTGTAACTAGGAATCCGTCAGTAGGCAATATAGCTGGGCTCTGAAGAAATTTCTCTGGGTGTAGTGTATTTTCACTCTTATGCATTATTAATGCTGCTTTTTAGATCAAATCTAGCTGCTTTTTTTTTTTTTTTTTTTTTTTCCCCAATATTTCTGTGGACTTGAGTATCTAACTCTGGCTGGCTCCTTTGGTTGAGTGATGGAGACTGCTGCTTGCAAACTCATCCACTCACCAGGATACTTGACTGTTCCTGAAGCGGTGTCTCTGCTGTAGGAGGAAGGGCAGTGCCCTTGCCCAGGTTGAGTCAGCAAGAGCTGTGGTAAATATTTTTCCACTGAAAACTTGTATTTTTTTATATCTTTAAGTGCTAAAACAGAACTAGATTGCAAAAGACAAATTCTAAAAGAAAGAAGTGAAATGCTGTTAATATTGATAAAGTGACACTCAGATAAACTTGTGTATTCTGTACCCCTTTTTATTCCATTCCAATTTGAAAAAAAAATTAGGCCTGCTCTATAGGTAAATATATAGCTCAAACCACAGAAAAAAACCTGACTTTGTTAATTTTAAGGCATTTAAAATTAAAACCCTGTTGACTTCAGAAATGCTACATCAAGAGAACTTCTCAATATCTTTCTCTGGACTGTTTCTTCTATATGAAATTTGCTCATTTTTATGACCAACAAAAAAATCAGCAGCAACTCAGTCAATCACATCTCGGTAGTATTTTGTGAGTCAGGTGGCAGGAAGGTTGAGTGCAAAGATCCATTCTGGATGCCTCGAGAAAGGTCAACATGCCCAAAATGCCTTGTAATTTATACGTACCCCAAACATCATCACGTTCTGAGGGATAGGATTAGATGTTACCTTAGAAAGTCTGTGGCCTGACAAGGAGTGAAAAGGAGGGAAACTGGAAATAGTCAAGGAAGGAACATACATTAAGTCTCATCTCATGTAATTTGTCTGCTTCTTATTTCCTTGGGTATCCAAAAGCTAGAGCCACTTCTTAACCATGTATTTATGCTTAACAAAGTTCTTGTGCTAATGGAATGCAACAGCTAAGATTTAAAAATAATATAAATATTATTAATAGTACTGAATGTTTTATAAAAATAAGAAATAAATAAATATTTCCGAAGAGAGGAGGGACTGCCATCACACGTGTTAATCAACAGGGACAGAGCCCTTGGCTCTCTTAGCTGGAGGAGAAGCCTCCCACTGCCCACGTCCAACCTCCCAGCTCCTCTGGAAGAGAAAGCCTCTGCCTTCCAGCTACTGACTGCTGATCTCCCTCACCTGGGGAAATCCATACTGCTGACACCTCCGTGCCACTTGGAAAACACCGATTCCTTGGCATTAAGCAATGTAATTATATAGAACTGCAATGTTAGCTGAGTGGTTTCCTCTTCATTAAGAGGAAAACATCAAAAAATGTTATTAGGTTTTATAACTTTTTTTTTTTCCTCGTCCTTATCCTAATTCCTTATTCTGCAAAACACACATCCTTCTCAGCTCCTTGCATTATTTCTGTTAGTAATTACAGCAATTTAGTGGCTTTCAAGCAGAGAGAGCAAGTTGTCTTTCGAGCGATAGCGCACTGTAAGTTATTTGAATTAGGATGTTTCAGTAACAGTACAGCTGTCCCACCAAGTTGAAGTATGTCACCTTGGTAACCTGCTTAGTTTCCACCAGCCTTAGATCCTTTATTCATTCCTGAAACCCATTTTAGCTGGTTTTTGAATCCTGTCCACCATGGCATGAGACCAGCTGTTTCTCTGTTCATTTAAGTAAAATCCATATTTCTCCTCACGCCTCAAACAATTTGTTTTCTTCTCATACCTAAATAAAATCATTCAGCCACCACAGTGGCCACACTTGAAAAGGATATGTATTTCCAGAATTACTCGCTTTTTTAACTCCATACTTCCAATGGCATTTTCTGAAGGATCTGAGAAGTCCAATAGGGGCCGGTTTAGTTCAGTAGGAACTCCCAGTAGTTTTGTCACGGTGTGTGGTTGTCTAAAAATTACTTCAGTCTTTTCAATACTGCAAGGAGAAGACATTGTAGAGAAATCAGAAAAATATGTGTATCTTTAATTGTCCCTTTGTAGCTTCATGCTACAAGGCTAATGCAAAAGTAATTGCTAAGAAAAACTAGTGATAATTTTATATTATAGGGAAAATCCACTCCTGCTTTCTTGCCTCAGTTAAGAGTGACAAAAAGGAGACAAAAATGAAAGCAAGAGCATCTAGTTTTGGCACCTATGCTTTTGCATGCATTGATTCATGTCATGATTTACATTTGAGGTAACCACACAATAATGACTGATTCTTTAGACACCTTTTTTATTTAAAAAATACATTTATTCATAACGTGCAAAAGGCATGTTGACCAGTATAATACAATTAATCTCAGAGAGACGTGCATTGAATTAATGTTCTTATTTGCAATCTTAATCATAAAGTGTATGAAAAATTATCTTATAAAAAATAGTTTGTTTATTTTTACATAATTATGCAATCAACTTCAGTGGTTACTAAAGACTTGAAATGGGATGAATTACAAAGAATCTTTAAACACAAAGTAAATGAGTATTTACTTTGGCAAAAGCATTAGCAATCCCATGGATCAATAAAAACTCAGGCAAAAAAATATTAATCCTAAATTGTTCAGGGTATGGGATATCATCTGTAACTGAATCAAATTCTTTAAATCCTTGTGTTACAAGTCCCTTTTCCATTCCTTTAAAAAAAAATATACAAATAAAAGGGGGGTTGGGGTGGGGAGAGAAATTACTAAGGACACAGAGTTTGGGTGATCTGGCAGCATGGGAGGTGGTGTCCGTGTAGTCCGTTCTTCCAGCTGCTCCCTGGCTGAGCAGTTTTTTTCCAGTTCTGGTGAGTCTTTTACCTACTTTGGATTTTGGTTGTCTCCTCAGTGAAATAAAGATAGTAATAGTCAGACGAGATCTTAGGAAGAAGTTCTTTGCTGTGAGGGTGGTGAGAGCCTGGCCCAGGTTGCCCAGAGAAGCTGTGGCTACCCCATCCCTGGAGGGGTT
>JAOQGH010000032.1:73789353-73801488 GCA_025769975.1 Gallinago jamesoni | reverse complement strand
TGTGGCTGCCCCATCCCTGGAGGGGTTCAAGGCCAGGCTGGATGGGGCTTGGAGCAGCCTGGTCTGGTGGGAGGTGTGCCTGCCCAGGGCAGGGGGTTGGAACTGAGAGGTCTTCAAGGTCCCTTCCAACCCAAACCATTCTATGATTCAATATTCTGGCTGCTAAACCTGGGTTTTAGAGCTTATTTTCCCCAACAACTTCTGAAATGGGCTTCTCCATATTCATACCTAATAAAGCTGCTGGTAATAATCATAAGGAAGAGAACGTTATTACGTGAGGCTGCTAATTTTGATTTTATTTGTCTTGAATGATAAAGGACATTGACATAGTACAGTATTTCAATGACTGTTTTTACTGAATCTTTATTTATGATGATCTCTTTTTGAAAAATAAGTAACGGGAAGAAATCTTCATACGTATTTGACTCTTATGTATTACAAAAGAGGCACAACTCATTGTCCAGCTCAGGAGACGACTTTGTCCTAAATGGTAATCAACACCACTCAGCCTTGGGTGTGCATCTTAAGGCTTTAAGGAAGTTTCCTGGGCCATAATCTGGTTTGCATGTGTGCTGTTAGCACAGCTGTAAAACCTGTAGCCACATCTGAGAAACGTGGTCACTGCCGTGGCCTTGGCTCAACGTTTTCTTCCCCATCACGACGGTGTTGGATAAGTGATGATAACCAAAAGTGCTTGAAATTCACAGCAACTGATGGCATTTGATCCCAATGAGACGCATGCTACTGCATTTTATTAAGTGTGAAATTAATTTTTAGAGAATAACTATTAGGCCACAAAAATTAAGGTTTCTACGGTGAATACTGACACAGCTTTAATCACAGTAGCGTAAACACGGCACGTATAGAAGATAAACCAAAGGGGTTCACAAATTCCCTTTTGAGCTGTGCTATGTACAGGACAGAGGGATGGATGGGTGAACAGACAGAGAGGTGGTTAGGTAGGAATCAGGCATTATAAGGTATAATTGCCATCAAGCAAAGGAATGCATGGTATCGAATTAAATAGATGTGTTAACGAAGTAGAAAAATTGTATACATTTACCAGTTGTTCATTTTTCATTGATGCGGATGCGTAAATACCAAGAATAATAGTACCTGACAGAGAGCTAAGCGGAGGGTTAACATCCGATGCGAGGTGGAGTGTTTAATGGATGAACTTAAAAGCAGATAACAATATAGCATCCCATGTATACTTTCATAATTGCGCGTTCCTCCAGAGATAATGGATATCATTATCAGCGGCGCCTGTCCTAAGAAACTTGGCAAGGTTATGATTGTTTGTTACAGCTTTGGTTATATTAACATACACATTAATATTTATAAATATTTGATGTCATGTTAATTTTTCATATAAGATGATTTATGTAATGCTGCTGTGCCCTGTTAGAGGGCATTTGCAGTGCGTTTCGGAAGGGAAGAGAATTGATGCACGTTCTTTAAGAGGACTTGCCCGTGTGTTACAGTGCTCACAGTGCATTATTCTGGAGAACAGTGATTTAAAGATAAATTATCTGAATTGCAGATACACTCCATTAACATTTTAAATAAAACATAAAGAAAAGGCCACTCTAAAAATAATATTAACATGGAGCGGGGGGACACACCCTAAATAAATTTAAAAAAAAAAAGCCTTATACTCTTTGATTTTACCTATATTCCAAGAAATTTTTGTTATAGTGGGGGACAATGAATAATTACTTCCATGACCTCTTTGTGGAAATTTTGGGGGACATACTGTATCAACTTCCCAAGTAGTTATTGAAGAAATAATAATTATGTATATATTTAAAAGTATACACCTTTGATGTGGGAGGTAGATTATTATAAATCCAACCATAAAGAAACATAAATTTTAGCTCTATCTAAAACAGTAAGTACGACATGAGAAGTGGCAGAGATGTAAATAATTGTGCCATTCAACCTCACTATTTCTCACTGATAACTGGAAGAGCAATCCCAAATCACTGAGTTTGGGGACCGGTGGTGACACAAGCAAACACAGCGCAAGGAGAGAGTCCCAGAAAATGGAGTTTTGCTTTTTTGACAAACGTAGTTGAGTTTGAATTGTTCGTAACACTTCATATTTGAAAAAAAAAAAAAAAGTATAGGATACTTTGTAAACCAATAAAATTTGTGTAACAGGACATCTCAGTGCAGCCCATTGCCTGATAAATCTTTGGGAGATGGGCACAAACACCTTTTGTGCATTCCCACAGGCTCGCAAATTAAACTGATTTTAGTGCAGCAGTATCACACCGTGCATTGGTTCATGTGTACACTCTTCTGCTGAGAGACACATTATTACTCCGTTCATTTTAATTTTTATACTTGGATGATGAAGATAAAGATAATAGCTAGAAAGGAAAAAAAAAAACCAACTCTTTTTTGTTTATTTGTTAACCGGGTATTAGGGTGCTGCCACATCCCTAAAACAAGGAGCAATATGGACCTTGTGTCTGAGCCAGCAGAACCGAGCTTTGTATTCCACCCTCTGCTGAGCAGACCTCCACAATTGGCTCAGCTGATCCTCCATAAAAAGTAACAGTAGAATTTGGTAAAAATTTGGACACTTTTAAGATTCAGCTGGACAGGGTGCTGGGCCATCTTCTCTAGACAGTGCTTTTGCCAAGAAAGGTTGGAGCAGATGGCCCTCAAGGTCCCTTTGGACTTGGTATTCTATAAATCTGTGATCCTCAAAAAAAAAAGTAAAGCTCAGTGGGTTTTTTTAAGATTGTAGATTATAAACATAACTAAGAGTAACTCCATAAATACATGTGGACTGTATTAACTAGTTTTAATTGCGGAGGTTTCGGGTGATAATGAACTATGACCATCTTTGATTTTATTTTTCCTCCACAATGTGCAGTCACTACTTAAAACTTTATAAGTAGCTAACAGTGCTGGGGTGTATTGCTCGTTTCTTTCCATCCCTTGAGTGGAAGTTGGGTAGGAAAAATTCCAGCTTCAGTGGGAAAATATATTGTTCTTTGTGATAATGAAAATGAGCCTTTGGGAAGTCAGGAGGAATTTGATTGTCAGTATCTGTCAGTGGGCCACTTTCAGATCAAAGTACAAGCATTGGGAAAAATAGAAATTAATTTTAAATTCAGAACTCATAAATTACAAATCTCAATCTCTCAAAAAGTGGATATGATGGGTGAGTTAGTTTATGGAGAAATAATTTGTTTCTAACATGCGACCTGCAATTTTCTTTAATAGATAAAATACTATAAATCTCTTTCACCTAAAAAGGAGATTTTTAACACAAATGGTCATTTTAGTTGCCAATCAGTTTCTAGCAGCTGGGAAGTGGTTCCAGGTTAATTAATCTGGAACCAACAATAATCTTTAATATCTTGTAGTCAGCATCAGCCTGTAACAGCAGTATACAGGACTATTTGCCTAGAAAAAAAAATAATTTAAAGGTTTATCTGGATAAGGACATTTCAAAAAACATCTTTATGGCTTCCAGATTGAATTGTTAAAATATATTATCCGTGGAACCTCCCTGGAAAATATTTCGCGAGTAATCTCAAAGGAAAGGCTCGTTACCGGTTTTAACAACAGGAATCCAATGCATTTATTTCATAGCACTCAGATGGCATGTGTCATCCTCACTTTGCTATGAGTCTCTAGGATCTCTATAATTTGGACCATAATCACCCAAACACACATTTTAATCACGGATGAGGATGAACAGTGTCTCTTGATTTTGGGACATCCGATTTTAAGATACTCCCTCCACTTTTATGAAATACAAACACTTATTCAAAAACGCACCTACAATATTACATAGACTTTTGCCTTCAGGAATAAGACTTTGATGAATTTGTGATTGGATTTAGTCAGCTAGACTTATAATCTTTTAATGTAAAACAAAATAAAAACCTGGCAGCACTTTGACCCAGGATTGGGTGAGATAATGTAGTGATGAGTGTTGTACAAGAACCTATGCTATGAGTGAGAGGACTGGAGAAGAAAGTATACATGGATTTGGGCTACTATTTTTTAAGCCCTTTTTTCAATTTTCAGCACCAAATGAGAATTTCATCAGAATTAACTACCGTGGAAGGGGAGGGTGAGGAGAAATTACATAGAATCTCTGGGCTGGAACTTGATTAAATAGCCATACAATACGGTAGCTGAAACGACAGTGGCCATTAATTGGTCTTCTCTGTGGGAAATACCAGTATGGGCAGCAGATGCTGACAGTGAAAAGAAATGGCAAATTTGTACAAAATGTAAGCACCTATTGTCTAATGAAAATCTTATAATTAATTTGATCATTTTTCATATGGAGATTGATTTTAAAAAATAAATCTATGTTAGGCCAGATATACATTGTTAGTATTTTTAGGAGCGTATTTCACACAAAATGCAAGTGTAAGACAAAATAAACAAAAATATTCTCGTTGTGGTTTTTTGGACCAGTAAAAACAATTGTTCCTAAATGACTTATTTAATTGATAAAATCGTAGTGTTGTACTAGAAAGAACATGCAAGGGCGGTGCTTTATTAACTTTCATTACCCAAGTTGTGAGAAATTCAAACAGATCCCAAATATCCTCTATAATGACAAGTACGTTAAATAATTAGAGGGGGGAAATTTGAAGGCATTTGTGGTATATGTTTATATGGTGTGCAGCCTTTTAATCTTCTAAGTGCTGAAAGCCTGCCTGAAGGGTGATGGTAAGAAGAGCCAAGGAATCATAGAATATGCAGAATCCAGGTAGGAATAGAAGTGGCAGAATATACTGGAGAAAAGAAAGCAATAAAAGCAGTTTTTGAGAAGATGCTATAAAAATGATTGTTCTGTAGGAGAGAAGTTCACAAATTGATGGTACAGTGAGAATGGAGGTGCCTTCCACTGAAGGGTGGTCAGGAACCTGTCCTTAATTTTCAAAAAGAGAGGTAAGGTAAGACACACAAGAAGAAAGTCCTAGACTATCCGTGATATTCTACTGCAGCAGACCAAAAGTTGGTCACCGTACTGAAAGGAAGACAATTATTATAAAAAAAATAGCAATATTCTTTTTAAGCAATCTGTGATTTTAAATATTCATTTTAATAAAATATTCTAGGAAATAGAAATAGTGCCAATGCTCAGTACTCAGTACAAAGCAAAGTAAAATACAAATACAAGTAAAATATTTAACATTTCATTATAAAATGGTAATATATACTATAAAAATACACAAACACAAGTTATTAATGCATTGATGGAAAGGCATCCAGCTGAAAAAGACATTTCTATAACTCAGCAGCAAAGAAAGGTGACTAATTCCTTCCCATCAACTTAGCAAAAATTTTTTGAAGTACGAAAGACATTTAATGGTGCTTTTGTGAGATAAATTGAAAAAATGGTTTTTTACACTGCTTAACTTTTTGATCAAGATTTATAATTTTTTTTAAAAAACTGCTACTAGAAAATTGGGTACAGATCAGTAGTTACTACAAAGTGAAATCAGTAAAGCCGTGCTGTTTTATTTTCTCAACTAACTTATATTATTATTCTCTTAAGCTGGTTGGTATTCTTTTTAATTTATTTGAATTGTATTTTTTTCTGCTTAGGGAGCCTTTTTTTTTTTTTTGTAACAAATATTAAATATGATTTAGATCCTTGATTTTTATCCTGATATCTATTAGTTTTACTGTAGGTCATACCACATATAATGGCGAAATTCAGCCAGAAGTGGAAGGAGGTAGAATTGTCACTGCCTTCGATATAGTATGAAAATTAGCCAGTGTGTTACCTCCTATTCCTCTTCCTTTGCAAGCACAGGGGCTGCAAACTCTAAGAGCAAAACAACGACTGGCCATTTGAAACCACTTCCTAAATTTAACCCAAGCGAGGCAGGAGGATCAGGAGAATAAAAAGTCACAGGAGATAGAAGGAGGTCCATGGTACAGATTTTCCACAGTCAGCTGCTGGCATTTTGAACAATGGTTTAGATACATTCCTTAGGGGTTTACAAGCTTGATTGAGAGCACTGCTGTTTGTTTTTCCACTCCTTCATTCAGGTCATCCTTGAGACATTTTCTCAATGATAGAGAAAATGTAATTTCTACACAATTCTTACGAAAATTTCTAAATTTTGCCAGTTGTAGAAGCAGGGCTTGGGAGTATTGCTCCTGCCAGCCATCTGAGCACTCAGTATATTCTCCTGAAGTTTATATCAAAGTAGTGAGAGTTTGTAATTGCACAATTACATCAGGGCTTCAAAAGAGTCCGGGGAGCTAAGTTACAAAGCATCTTCTGGACAAAGTGTAAGATTATATTGGGCAAACTAAGCAGTCTCACGTCTATCAGCTCAGTGCTGATTGCTGGTTAATTAAAAAAATAGCGGAAAAAGAAGGTTTAAAACCAACTATTTTTGAATACAATGTCCAAAAAAATTGACTCTCTTTCTTTCATGGAGATTTAAATTTAAAAATGCAACCTACTAGACCAGCTCCTCTGTCTTTGAAAGGTTCAGGGTGAGTGTGGAAGAGAAAGATTTTTAGCGTAGTTAAGGGAAGGTTGAAACGGTCCTAGAAAATCTTTCCCTCATTTTCTGGTTATTCTGAATGAAAGGGGGTAGAATGGTGCCACAAGGGCGACTTGAGGAGCCAAGATGAAGCTAAATCACTTCAGTGACACTGGCACAGTGCAGAAAGGTCTTTTAATGCAAACCTTACTGGCTGAGAACTGGTAGCAGCGCAGAGATAGAGCAGAGCTAAGTTCAGGATAAAGTCCCCTGCTGGGAAGGAGATGTCCTCTTTGGAAGGTGAGCTTTCTGAAGATACTGGCTGAACTAAATGTTTCCTACTTAAAAAATTGCAGGAATTTCCTCCCAGCCGTTCTGTCTGGTTTCTGAAAGGGCGCTTGAAGATGAGCAATGGAATTTAAAATAAAAAGATTTTTCTTTTTCCCACTGCAGTCTGTCTGCTAGTCCCAGCACAGTCGTATGGCAGGGAGTCGATGCCCGTACGTCTCCTGTGGTCAATTCAAGTGTAAAACTGAAGAGGAAGTATTGCAAGTGAGAGAGAGCATTGGGAGGAACGTGAGGTGGACAAAGCTGTGGAAAAAAATTCCAGAGCTGAAGGAAGGTGGCTTTGGGTCTGACGTGTGGGAGATGTATGTGGGGAGAGCTAGTGAATGTCCCCAGGGAGGCTGGCGGAGCGAGCAGAGATTTACTCTGACATCCAAACTGAAGAGTCAAGAGGAGAGAACTGTTTCAAGTAGAACTGAAACAGAAAAAATGGAGAGGTTTAAAGTGATCGGGGAAAGAGAGCGGGAATCGTTTGCTCTAACGCAAACTTTTATTTCCGAGTTAAAAAATGGGAAGTCTTCATTTCCAGTCGTCTAACTTTGGTTGCATTTTGCTTTCAAGTTGGTTTGGGTTTTTTTTCCTAAGAAAGGCACGTCAAACTGAAATTTGATATTGTTTATTATTATTCTGAGATATTCCAAAGTTCAGCATTGTATTTTCAGAACGTTGACCTTGAAAAGAAATTTCCAATATTTAATAATTTTTTCATTTAAGAGAAACTGATAACTGAAACTGAATAGAAAGAGAATGCAGAGAGTTTCCCTTCACTTAGTCCACAGAGAAACTAGCTACTAATCATTAGCTGATAAAGGTTTGCCAACCAGAGTACTTACTGAGAAAGCTAATATTTATCTGTATTTATCCATAGAATATGTTTTTTGTTTGCAGGGGTAATAGGTTTATATCCAGTGTAAAATATGAAAAAAGTTGTGTCCACGGTACCATAGAACTGCCTATGACAGAACTGAGGATGTTTTTATTCGGTGCATCATTCTAGTGACATGTAGTAAGAAAGATGGGGCAAAATCTATTGATTGTAGGAGATACATCTGCACAGTGATTAAATTTCCTCCAAATAAGACTGGCCTCTACAAAAACTAAGTATTTCATCATTAAAGAGAGCATCCTTATATCCAAAAGCAGGATACTGAAATATAGTTGCACGGGCAGCCTTGATCATTGATGGGACTGGCTGATTTTTGATGGGTTGATAGAGCAACCTCATCACTCTTTGCACATCCCTTCTGGTGTTAATGTGTAGTAAGTATACATCTGGAAATAGCGTGATATTTATAGGAGGCTTACCACATGCACCTCTTTAAGCCAAAGTAGTACTAACACGTATAGAAAACATAGAAAAACGAGGAATATTATCAGCGCAGACGTGGAACCTGTTATCAAATTACCGAAGGAAGTGGTGTGCGAATTTGATTATTGCCAATGCTGTTACTTATTTGTAATGGCGTGGCTTCGAGGAGCACTCAGACTGCGAGGGCTCTCAGACACGCCGCATTAGATGTAGCCTAAATGGAACAGACTTTTCCTGCTTCCAGAGAACTTACGATCTAAGCATAAAACCAAAGCAACAAGGCGGCGCGGCTAATGGCAGGAGCGGGAGCGTTGGTCAGCACAATCGCAAACACTGTCCAAGCTTTTTGAAGGTATCCCGGGAAAGAAAACTCTCTGAGAAGCAAGTTAGAAAACAAGAGAGAGAGCGTGAAAGCTCTGTGTGTTTTACAAAGAATTTCTTCCAAGTGGAAAAAGAAAAAAAAAATATATATAAAAAAAAAAAGCGGAGAGATGCACATCAAACTTTTAAGAGTTGGCAACGGCGACTGGCATCGTATGCCAGGCTGCCATGGGTGTTGAGCTCTTGACAGTAAGGAAGCGATGACTTGGCAGGATGGGAAAGGGCAGTGGGAGAATCCTTAAAATGAAGACAAGTCGCTTAAATTCGGTACTAGTGAAGAGGCTGCCAGAGAAAGAAAGCGCCTGGTGTGGCCAGAGCGGGAGGCTCTACCGATACAACCTTCACAGCAGCTCTTGGGAAGGTTAAATTAAATTAATAGATTTCTATTACATTAAATTAATAGATTTCTTTAGCTAGTCTTTTACTAGTCTTTTACTTTCTATGATGGAATTCCTTTTACAAGTGTACTGTTCTGAGATTATTTTGGGAAATGTTTATTCTATAACAGGAAAATACAAATGCAGACTTCTAGTTTTGCCAGCACATGAGCTATAGATTGCTTGCTGCTGCTCCTTCTTTGTGATTTTCCATTTCTTTATGATTAGTGTAAAACCAGCAAAGCTGCCTTTGTACGTACGCATATGCAAAGGGCTTCACTAGTTTTCTTCCACTTTTCCAGTTTTCTTCACTAGTTTTCTTTCACTGGTTTTTCTGAAAGAGGAACTCTAGCTGTGTGCTTTAGAAAGCTTCCAAAAATGTTTATGTTGCAAAATGAAGCTGGTTAGGACTATTTCCTTTTCCGTTTTGCCTTGTTGCAAGTCCTGTCCCCAAAATAGCGGGATGGCTTTTCCCTGAGTCAGCAAATGTGAGAGCTGGCATTAGCGCCGCGCTGGGATTTAGGTTTTCTAAGATTCCACCCTTTTTTTCCTGTTATGATATCATCAGCTCATCGTAAGTATCCAGTGATCTGATGACAATTTTAGCTTTTTAAAAATCCTGCCGTTATTCATCTTCTGTTGAAAAGCTTTGATGACTGCACTGGTTTAGATCCAGTCCTGATCCAGTGTAATTCAGAAGTAATGCCCAATCAGACATGCTGTGTGCAATTACGCTGCCATGAAATTAGCAACGCAAATGTTGCACTGATATGATAGTAGCTGAGAATTAAAAAAAAAAAAAAAGATAATGAAAGCAAAAGTGATTTTTGTTTTCATCCCCCATTCCATTTCATTTATCTATTTTTAAATTCCTGGGGAAAAAAAAGAACAGAAAGAACTCATGCATCCAGAAGCTATGGATGTTACGTCACCTTAACTAATATGCGCCGTATTTAATAGAGAAATGAAAGAAAAGACAAACAGAAGGTTGAAAGCATATGATGGAAGGGACTACGGCAGTCCAAATGTACATCAGTGCCAAAACTGTCTCCACAGTTGGTGGTTCTCCAGTGCTGAGGTGAGATGTGTAAAAGAGGAGAGAGTCCCGCTCAAGCTGCTGTGTTTCTGCATGCGCATACGGAAGTCACATTGTTCTGAATACGAGATGAGGATCATGCAATCCAAATTTAGGTCACTCTAAGTGACTGAAATCAATTCCGTTCAGAACTGCTATTTGAGGGCAGCATTATCTGGTAGGCGATTCTTCCTGTGTATCATTTTCGCTGAAGATATTTGGAGTTTTCCGTATATAGTTTCTAGTGATTTAAGAGCTCTGCATATTCAAGTCAATTTATTTCCATTTGGAAAAAAAAAATAATTAAAATATATCAGTGCTGTGAACTTTTCTCAAGCCAGAAAAATAAACACGTTTGAAAAGAAAAGATTTGGAAATCCAGAATGAGGATAGTTTGCATACCCTGAAATAGCATAAATGTTCAGTTAAAAAAATTCTGGTCTAGCAAAATTGATAGAAGGACATCCATGGTAGCATCTCTGGTAACGTTTCTGCTGGCTCCGTCGGTACATATGAATGCTTGGTTTTCTATGGCACTTCCTGGGTTTTTCTAAATGGAAGTCTCTCTAGAGAGGATGAGATTTCTGCATTATATTTCTTGTAACTTTTAAAAAGGTGATGCCAACAGGATGCAGTTAATATGCCTGCGTGTTAACAGAACTCTTGATTAAAGTTGCCATACCGGATGGAAGGATTAAAAAAAACACCTCTACTTTAGTAAACTACCAGAGTTACCATACTTTTTTTCCTCTTCATAACTGATACCTGGATGGGTGGTGTGGCTGTAGAGCTCTTTATATATGCCATTGTTCCACAAGATAGTAGGTGAGGAGTTCCCCTGAAGTCTGGAGGAAGGGGAGCACACAACTTGCTTCCCAACTACCACCTTTCCTCGTCCTGGGTTCCTCCACCATCAGGATGCCTCTGCTTTTCAGAAATAGGGTCCCTAAGGTGTCACCAGCATATGATTGGGTACCAGGGTTCCACGTATGATTATCCCAAGATACATAGCATAGTACCATACTGTGGTGGGAAATCAGCATTTTCAGCTCATGCTCTTCCTTTCACACAAGAGCCTTGGTTTGAAACCTAACAGTACAACCCATTTCAACAACAACAACAAATTAAAGAAAAATAATTCTTTCACTAAGAAGCTCCATTCCATTGCCATGGAAACACGTGAGAAACCCTACAAACAGGGTTCAAATCGGAAATAACATTTAGGAACACGGGCCCAAAAACCAACTGGACTGGATGAATGTATCCTCCATAATCATACACCATTTACATTGCTGTAAGTGAGGTGTTCTGAGAATAGATAAGAAGCAAGGATTTTAAAAAACAGTTATTTGATTAGTTGATGTAGCTGGAACAAGGACACAAGCTTTCAGATACAGAGTTCCTTCATCAGGATCCTCCATCAGGTCTAATAGGAAAGTATTTCCATTAAAAAAAAAGATATCACTTGACAGGGAAAGTGAATACATATATTTATATATATGAATTGTGTAGAGAAATACTGGAACATCCAAAGCTTTGGTGAAATCAGGTGGAAAAAGAGCTCTGTCTTGATGCTGGAGAGACCCAAGAAAGATGTGGACTAAACTGATCTATTTTAGTAGCGTGAAGTTGTGTGGGGTGTGTGTGTACACAGGGAGGTTGGAGCCCCACGGTAAATGTGTGATGCACCTCTGTGAGGCTCAGGAATCCGGCTCTTCTGAGCCAACTCCTGTGATTCCAAACCTCTGAGCCACTTCAAAGAACTCCTGTTTTAAAAAGTATCAAAGGCACGCTGGAAAATAAAAGTTTTATCCTCTGAATAGAGAACAGCACCTGTCCAGTGGTCCTAAAGAAAAGTAACTGGAGAGTATTGTATAGAGTAGGCAATATTTAGGCCAGGACAGATACTTAGTTTAGCATTTGCAGCCCCAGGACTTACTGACGCCTTTGTACTGTTAGAAAAAGAAAGGGAGAGTTCCCCCTGCCAGATACAAATCAGCGCTTGCTTCTGGTGCTCAGCATCCGCGCTCGCCATTCAGAAACAAGAGCACCTCCTGCCCACGACCTAGAAAGCACAAGGCTCCCACACAAAATAACCTTTGCTCTCTCATATGAGTAGTAACAAAGAAAAAAAAAAGAAAAAAAAAAAAAGAAAAAAAA
>JAOQGH010000032.1:73755255-73783037 GCA_025769975.1 Gallinago jamesoni | reverse complement strand
CCACCACCCCCCCCCCGGCGTGGGCACCCGTCTATAGGGAATCGCGGCTTATTTCCCCAAATTCTCCCCCTCCCCTGCTAAAAATAAACAAAACAAACAAACAAACAAAATATATATAAATAAATGGCAAATATCGGCGGACGGAAGCTTGCCGCGTAAATGAGCGCGGTGTTAAGCTCATTAGCGCTGGCAATCAGGAGCCGGGAGAAACCGCTCATCATCATCATCCTCCTCCTCCTCCTCCTCATCATCCTCCTCCTCATCATCATCAGGCTGAAGTACCGCCGGTGCGGATGACCCCCCAAAATCCCCGCGGCGATGATTGGGAGCAGCGTGGGAGCCGGTCCCGGTCCCAGCCCCCCGGGGGGGGGAGCTCCTCCCCACCCCGCCAACTCCGCGGGGCGCGTAAACCCCCGCGGAGGAGGAGAAGAAGAAGAAGAAGAGGAGGAGGAGAAGGAGAAGGAGGAGGAGGAGGAGGAGGAAGGGAAAGGAGGGAGGGGGGTACGGCAGCAACTCCTGGCCCTCCCTCCTTCTCCTCAGCCCTCCCCCCCCGGCTCCCGCCCGCCCCCCGCTCCCGCCCGCCCCGGCCTGACAAAGTGCCGCCGTGCGCCGCTCTTCCCCCGCGCTGCTGCCGGGCTGCGCGGAGGCGGTGAGGCTCGCTGCGCGCCCGCGGAGGGCGGCGGGCGGGCGGGCCGGGCGGGGGTAGGACCGCTTGCCCTCCCCGCGCTGCTTGCGCGGAGGATTTCCGCGGCCCTTCCCTCCCGCGGGGGCGCCCCAGGTAGGGTTACGCGGGCGCGGAAGGGGGGGGGGGAGTGTGTGTGTAACTTGAGTGGGGAACTCCGCGCCGCGGGGAATAGAGCGGAGGGAAGGGGGTGGGGGGGGTGATGGTGGTGGGTGTCTTAAGCAGCGCTGCGCGGCCCCGGCGGGAGCCCGCGTTACGTGCGCGCTCCCGGTAGGACTCGGCACCGCCGCGGTTTTCGGTGCTTCCCCCGAGTCGGCTCCGTCGCGCTCGGAAGGTGGACGGACGGACGGACGGACGGACGGATGGAGGTGTCCGTACTCCGGTCGGGGAGGGGGACGGGGAGGGGGGGGGTAGGGGGGCGCGTCCCGGCGAGTTGAGGGTGGGTTTGAAAGTTGGTCGGTGTTTCCGCGGGTCTCCCCCCTCCGCACCCCCGCGGGGGTCTCCGCGCTGCGGGTGCGGGGGGGTGTCTGGAGGCACCCCCGGGGCTTTGGCGTTGAAGGAGGGGGGAGTTTGGGGGGAGGAAGCATGGAGGAGAGGGTCCTTAATGATTCCGTCGGTAAATCGGGGTGAGATGCGAGGTGTCCCTGCGCCTTGGGGACAGACAGGGGTGGTCTCCGCGGGGGGGTGACACGCAGCTCTGGTGTCTGCTGGGGGGGGGGATGCGCGGAGGAAGCGGGGCCGTGATTTCGGGGGTTTCGAAGTTGTCTGTTGTGAAGCCGCTTTGAGGGGAAGGCATGTCCCGGGGTAAAATGGACAAACCGACGGCCTCATGCGCTCACGCCCCGGGAAAAGTTTGAACAGGAGCCCTTTAAGGTATCAGATAGTTTTTAAGTTTAACGTTTTTAAGTTTAAAATACTTTTTTTTTTTTTTTTTCCTGCAAGAAAGCTTTAGCACTTCTTATTTTTATACTTTCTAAATATCGTGTGTCCTTTGCTTTAAACCTTCAGAGTTGTTTGTTTTTATGTGGCTGTTGCCTGCTGTATGATATATATTATATATTATATATACTTCTTCCTGCAAAGCACTTTGCATCATTCCACTGCGGAGTTACAATAACATTCTCTGCATGTTTACATCCTAAAATTCAGTTCAGTAAAGAGCATATTGAAGTAAAAAAATTGCTCTTCTGTGGTCAGTTACCTTATAGGAAAGTTAATTGTAAAACACTTAAAGACACTCTCTGATGAAAAATACGGCAGCTCTTCCCTTGTAAAAAAATCCAGGTGTTATTCAGAATTATTCATGTGTTCATATCTAGGAGATTGGCTTAATATTGTATGTAAGGAAAGATTTTCATAAAGTGTACTTCGATGTAATGTAAGAATAGTTAGGAAGAATGGGCCCTATATGTGTCTGAATAGATATATAAGAAAAATATATCACTTAAGATTGGGGAAAATAGTATAGGTTGAGAATAATAGTAGTATGTTACAATTCCTAGCTTTGCTGTGTTATTTTCAATGGTCTGGTAAATTAGAGGAGGGGGGGGGAAAGGCAACAGTACTGAAGTATTAGATGCAGATTAAAAAGTGAAATGAGTTTACATGAGTGAACACCAAGATGAAAGATATTCTTTGGTAGAAGAAACACTTGATCACGCTAAGAAGATTCTTTTGTGTAATATTTATTGGAGGGGGAAAAAAAAATCCAGAAAAACATTCCTAATCCAGTTAGCAAGTTAAGACTGGTGCTTCAGTCAAATCTCTTTGAACCAGGAGCAATTATTCTCCCTTTAAATGGAAAAGCTAAAAAAGGATTTTGTAATAGAAACTAGATTTAAAGTTACAAATCAGTCCACAATAGCTGCTTTTAGTGAGGAGTTGTTCAATACGAACCCCCTAAAATCGCACAAAATAAAATAATAATCAACCTGAAAGTATGTTTTTATCATCTCCTAGCCCCAAGAATGAATAGATTGTAGCCTTGGCTCAGTAAGAGTCGGAGTGCCTTCACCTCCAGTTGAAATGGGTGAGCCTCCAGCAGGGTGATGCCCACGTCGATTGATGCAAAAACTCCCACTGACTTGCAGCACTTTTGGGTTGGGCCCAATAAAACCTGGTAGTTTTAAAACCTCCTGAGCAAGTCGGAGGATCAGGCGGTGTTTGCGAAAGGGCATTGTGCTGTACAGCCTCAAAAGAAAACACCAGAGACTCGTGCTAAGGCTGCAGGTCAGAAGTACTTTTAATTTTATAGTGGTGTTGCATTTATTGTACCGAGTGCTGCATTTCTGTTATGGAAGACTCTGCTCTCTGGCAGCGTACAAAAGGAAGTGTAAAATTTTTAAAGAGAAATTTTAAAATGTTTGTTTTGTTTTGTTGTTTTCAAAATGTGATGCAAGTGTGTTGCACTTCTGGAAGATTTAGGGGCAGATTTGAACTGTGGTACTACACATTAGAGATTGTAAATCAGATTAACATCTCTGTAGTATTATTATTGTCTTTTAAGAACAGCTGTACTGTATAATCTGTTCTGTTAAATGAAGAGGTATAAACTCATGAGATTTACTGTTTTAGCAAACGTAGTGATAACGTGACTTTAGCTCCTGCAGCATCAACTGCACAAAGAAACGATCAGAAATAATTTTAGTGTGTTATTTCATCAGACCAAAGTCTTTGCTATAATTTTTTCTTCCCAGGCTAACTGGTGAAATAAGTAAGTTCTTTCAGGATGCTTGTGTGCGGTTCCTCTTCCTAGGCTGAGGGGTACCTTGTGATTTTAAAGTGAATGCTTTAGCTTGATAAGAAGTGTAGTGTTCTTTGCAAAGAGTTTTAGCTTGCGGGAAAATAGATTTGAAACCCAGAGTTAGGACAGGTTTCCACACTGTGAGCTGAAGAATTAAAACACAACCCTAAAGATTTAATTTTTTGGAGGTTACAGAGGCTTTAAAGGGTACCGTTGTAAAAATGTGCCGCTTTAACAACCTTTCCTTTTCTTAGTTCTAAAACTGATTAATTGGTGTGTCTTATAAAACCTGATTTATTTCATACTTTTTTCATACCAAGCATTACCATTATGAAGCTCTCCTTATAATTGAGATTAATGTTTCTGAGCAAAGAAGTGGTTTGGAGGGCTGCATTCATTTTGAGTGCTGTTCTAATCAATTTTAGATACAGCATTTCACAATGTATCAGCCTGCATCCAAAACCTGCCTTATTAGGGGGAATTAAGGTGGTAGTGATTGATAGCTCAGCCCGTTCCATCTCCAGGGGTGGTTTGTTTCCAAACAAGTGTTAGGGCTCCCAAGAGTTTGAGCACGGGGTCAGGCGATTCGGGTGCCCTTTCGGTGGCCTGGCTGAAGCTCAGTAGAGCAGTCAGGGAGAAGAAAAAAAAAAAAGTGATTTTAGGGGGAAAAAAACCCCCAAATCTGTATAGAATGGTGTTCCTTAAACTGTTTTTTGCATAGTCTGGAGTGATGGGTAAATACACAAATAGTGTCTTAGAGCATCACTACGTACTATAACGATGCACATTTGCTAGATGATTTTTAACACTTTAGTGCTTGAAATCAAAACTCAGGAGGCTGGTTCCTGATGACAAGGTGTACTTCTGCTTACATGTTGCCTGGGGAGGTAATGAAAGAACTGCTCCTTTTTTTTTTTTTTCTTTTTTTTCTTTCTTCCTCCCTCTTTTATAAGTAGGGAGGGTAGTGTTTGTTTCCATGTCTGCTGAAGTGCTTGCTGGCTCCCTCTGAGCATCTTCTGCTCTCAGCTTCACCACCCCTTCCTTCTGAACCAACAGCGTGTGGTCACAGGCTGCTGCTGAGTGGGATGCGCAAATATTTAAAGGTTGGGGGGGGGGGGGAATGACACACAACAAAAACCCCCAGATTTCTCGATAGCGAGGAAAAAATCAGTAAAAAATAAAAAAAAAAAGGCCAAACTTCAGAAAAAAAAATGGGAAGCTTCTGAAAATAGTAAGCACAATTCTAAGAAGATTTATGTGTGTGTGTTTGTTAGCGGGATAGTGATTTCAATCTAAACTGTAGTCAGTTATGTATTTCCTGCAAGACATGCTAATTGCATTCAGTAGGGGTGGGTTGGTTGTGGTTTTTTTTTTTAAGTTTGCATGTTGAAGTAATTACAGGAGTCTTTTAGCCTAAGTGCGCGTGTAAACAATATACAGCGCGTTGCAGCGTCGCGTAAAAATATTTCCGGCCTTATGCAGATGGGAAGCTCATCCAATTACCAAGTGTTTATGAATCCCAGGCTACGGGTGCTCCCCACTGCTCCCCTCAGCCTTTTACTGGGTGAGAAACATCGATGGTACAGGTTCATTTTAATACCGTACCCGAAATAGCCGCTACTGAACCAATACCAAGGGAAGAATCTTTTAAACGTAGTACAAAATAGAGAAGGCAGCACAAAATGTGTCTTCAGTTGCCTTCTTAGATGGAGGTCTGGCCCCATGGTGCATGCTTTCACCCGACGGTGTATTTACTTTTGTTGTAAAATACTTTTTGTGGCAAGGGGATGCTTGGATGACAGGAGATAGAAGAGTGGTTTAAGCCCGGAGCTGATTTTTGTGCTGATCGACGCCGCGGGTCTTGGGAAGGCGAGGGGGATGCTTTTCTGATTTAGACCGAGTTCCAACATAGAAGTCCACGCCTGGTTGACCTAATTATTTCAAATTTTGTGTCCTGGTAAGGGATGGAGGTTGTCGATACTTGGTGTGCATGTTTGTGGCTGCAAAAAAAAAAAAAAAAAAGTTAATTGTCAACACGAGTGCCTGGAAATGCAGCAAGCAAATACAGCAGAGTGGAAATTGGAAGTGCTGTAGTAAATTCAGCGCTGATTAACGTGCCCTGCAGATCCACTGCAGTCAGCAAATTACCTGGATTGCTCTGTGCTACCGAACTGGGAGGCTGTAGTATCCCTTTGTGTTAAAATATTTTTAATATTTATTTTTTTTTCACATATTAAATGTTCATTATAGGTTATAGTAGCAACTTTGCTGTAGTTTTACAGTAGGCTTTCATCAATGCAAATGCAATCTTCATGTATAAAAGAAAACAAAAACAGTTTTCAACGCAAGAGAAGACGTGTTAAATTATTTTTGTTGACTTTACTGCTTTTTATTTTCTTAACACGCTTCTGGTAAATGCTTAAAATGTGAATCCTAACATGTGTTAGCTATGGTTTTTAATTGTGTGGTAATAGAGTCTGTGTTTCTCTGCTTTTTGTTCTTTTCTTCCCCCTTTATCCCCCCTGGAATGATTGCAGAAATGTTTAGTGCAAAACAGATTTGCCAACTTTGTTTGTTCTTTCAATTAATTTGTTTGAGAGGGAAAGAGAGTATCTTTCTATAATGACAGTCTAAAATCTGTATTCTATAAATCTTTTAAATTCAAAATTTAAGCTTGGCATCTGTATTTTTGCCTCTGAACTACAGAAGTGTAAAATAGCAGTTTGCAAAAATCTTAAGTATTACAGCTTCTTTTTTTTTTTTTTTCCTGTGACAGCATAGAAAGATATTCAGAAAAACAACAAATATTATCGTAAAAGCTCTGTTGGTGTGGAACTCGGGTTGAAATCAGCGGTGCTGTTGGTGTTATTTTCCAACATTGTGTTGAATTTCTAGTAGTGTTTCTGACAGGAGTTAAACCAACGTACAAAGGAACTAATGTCTCTTATTTCCTTGTTTGAGTCTTGGCAATTTCTAGTGTCTTAAGAAAACTCACGTCAGTGATAAAATTGGTGAAATATAGATTTTTTTTAAAAATATTTTTCTTGGTAGGAATTGTAACTAAAAGCTGCGTGTTAGAATTTTGAGGGGGGATGGGAGGTGTGGGGGGGGGGAACGTCACCAGAACATGATTTACCATAATACGACAGTAGTTTCCCAAATCATAGAAGTCCTTGATACACTTTGTCGGGGTCACGGAGGGGGTGACTGTGTAGTGGTTGAAGAAATCATCATTGCTAATAAGTGTTACTTTAGATTAGGGAATGAAAGACTGCCTCGTCCTTCAAAGGCCTCATCCATTCTCATTATAATTCTTTGAGCGTTTGTCTGACCTCTTTCAAGAAATCCTACTGAAACTTTATCCTTAGAGCCCCACATAAATAAACTGCCCATCCCTTGTCTCAAGAAGTTTGTGGTGGAATGACGGGAGCTATAATACCTCTTTTAACACACACACACAAAAAAATAATTATCAAGTGTTACTGGTTGCGGCGAATTGCTTGCTTATTTAAAAATGTCTTTTCCTAATGGTGTGATGCTTCTGGGACTGAGTGCTGAGCAGGTTGATAGAAGTGGAGCTGAAATGTGAAGGCGGATTGTATTGCAGAGATTTCTCCTCCCAGCTGGGTTAGGGTGGACGTGTTGGGAAGGCTGGGGTAGGTGGAGTAGTTTTGTATTTTTATGAATGAGAGCGCGTGGAGCCAAGATGTGCCCAGCTGAAGCCAACCAGCACAGCCCCGCTCACCTCGCTCATTGTCACTGCCCTTGCAATGACAAACAGTGGGGCTCAGGAAACGCTCTCAGTTCAGATTTCACTTTAAATCTTCTTTTTTTGAGTGTGGGAACAGTTCACGTCTTTCCTGTTACAAAATACATTGCTAATAAGAATAGGCTCTGGTGCCCCTGCAAAGCGCCATGGCTCAGACATTCTTTTCCATTAAAAGAATTCTGTTAGGGAACTTGGCAAAGCAGAAAATAATTCATATTACTAAATCAATTTTTCTTAGAAAGACAGTCTTTATTCATGCTATTGAATATACGAAGTGCTTGATGCCTCGCTGTTCCCCTTAAGAGATATTCTTGATTTCATTGTCAAAAGGTTGGGTGGCGTCGTCCAAACCTACGCAACTGGAACCAGGGGTTGATATTCCAACAAATCAGCTGGTTGAAATCTTGGTCACAAGTTGTGAGCATCTGTGTATCCCTTTAGCAGCAAAGGTAAAGTCATTGGAAGCGTTAACGTTCGGGCAGCGGCTCCTAAACTGCCGTTTGTTCCCCGCTGTTCCCATTTCGGAAGGCAGAAACGTTGTATTTTTTAAGAGATGGAGGAACTCGAGAAATGCTGGATCTCCACAAAGGATTCTCTGAGCTCACACCAAATAAATAAATAAAAATATAGTTGGGAGCACTTGAGGGTTTTAGCTTGCAGTTGGTAAGTCAGGCTGATAGGAGTTGAGATAAGCCTTCAGATTTGATTTCCCATTGTCCGTAGCTAGTTCAAAAATTAAGAATTTGGGCAACAGAGCGCCCTTTAGTGTTAGAGCTTCTCAGTTTTGTTTTGGGCCTGACTTAAGAGGTGTGTAAAATGATATAGATGAGAGGAAGGATGGTTTTTCGTACCTTGCTTTGCTGCTTGCAATGGTAATACATACACGAACCCACCACCTTTAATTGTCTGATCTTCAAAGGTAACAATTTGATTTTGATAGAAATCGCAGGCAGATGAAGGAAAAGCTTTAAATACATATATATACGTGTGTGCGCACGCATGCGTTGACCATTCAATACTGTTTGATGTAGTAAGTGCTACAGGGAAAAATTATAGGAGGATTTTTAAATTGTTTTTTTTTTTTTTTTCCCCCCCCTGGTTTGCCTGACAGTTGCAGAAGTTTGTGATTTCAGCAGAGGCCAATGTTGGGAGGTGTCGATAACCCCCCGAAACACTGAGGGTTGGGGATCCACAGGGACATGTGGGTGATGCTGGGGGTAGAAATGCCCATCGCCTTTCAGAAAGTTCATCAGTCTTTCGCCTGTTATCAGACCATGAAACGAGCCCCACCTTGTAATGAAATATTCATGTTTGTGGCCTGTTTTCATCTTATTGACTGCAAGAAATATATGAAAGAGGTGACAATTCTATCGAAATGTATGATAACCCAGAAATACATCTATGAATGACCGTGCTCTACAGGAAACTTTTAAGTAATAAGTGATCAGAAAATCTGGGGGTTTATTTTTTCTCTCGAGTGAAGAATATCTTAGAGTGAAAATGGAATATCAGCTCCTACTTAACATGAAACAGTTATAATTACATTTAAAAATGTTTTAAGTGGCTTAAAAACGCATAACCGCTTACGTTACTCTTTTGATAATTTCCTGTTAATTGTGGAATGATACAGGGTTAATGATACGAAATGTTAGCACTTCTAATGATATGTTTAAGAACAGCGCAGTCATTAAATTCAGAAAACTGAATATGTGGGCCTCATAAATAAATGCTGAATTATAATACAGAAACACACCATGACCAAATTAATTAGTATGTTTAATCTAGTGAATTCCAGCTAGGCTGCATACAATATGGACATGTATTTAATATCTAAATTTAATATTAGCTGCATAAGTCAACTCTCACTTATTCACTGCAGAATTAGTAATAGAAATTTAATATTTCCTAGTGTTTTACATAAGCATTTTTTTTTCTTTAAACAAGATGTTTTAACTCTGTTTGAGATTTTTAAACATTGTCATTAAAGAAGGGATGCGAGTGGTCGTGTCCCCCCCTGGTCTCCCCATAATATGTTGTCATCAGGAGGTGGAATTCCCGAGGTCCAAAATAAAAAATTCATTCAGTCAAAATGGTGACACTCATTCAAATTCATTCAGCAATTTAAGGCAGAATATTTTGCATTCACGTATTTGATGCAAACCTCTTTGTTGGTTGCTTTGCTGTGATCATTATTGGCTCAGATTTTATTTATCCAGGGAGAGTTAAAATGCCAGTAGAATCATCTTGATTTTTCATTTGAAAGCCTTATTTTTCAAAGAAAGCAGAAAATGCAATGCTATTTTATTATTATGTTTTTTTTCTACCTGTGAGTACCTCAGGTTTTCTTCTTTAATTACAAGTACTAGGTTCACGTGAGTTCTAGAGCACGTGGATTTTCTCCAACTCAGCTTCTGAGTTCTGAAGTGTAAGTTTAGGATGTGATGGGTGGAAATACAGGCTGAGGCTCATTGTTTTTGGAGAACAGGCTGAGGGTGAGGACGACTTGAGAATAGCCAGCATTTTTATTTTCTCAAAACAGGATTATCCCTGTAACCTTTGATAGAAGTCTAACTTTGCATTGTGGTTGTTTTTTTGGTTTCTTTTTTTTTTTTTTTTTTAGTAAATACTTGACTAGAAATGACTTGATGAACCCTCCTGTTTTTACAGAGGGACCATAGAGCTCTGAGCTGTCTGACGGCGCTCTGCTTCTTAGCCAAACCTTGTTAAATGTATGTAAGGTAATTTCCACCCTCAGCATTTCCAAAAAAGCAAGTCCGGTGGCCGTTTGTTTGCTGGAAAAGAGCACTCTTCTCCAAAAGGAAGCACAGTGAGGTTACGACTCTACTGCTGTATTCAGCACCATGCTGTGACTTTACCCAATTCTGGGATGCAATCATCTATACGGGTTTAATTCTTAAAAAGAGTCCTTATAGAATTTTGATCTGCACCAATTCTGTCCCTCCAAACAATTCCTGGGCACACTTCTGCTCTTCAGACCAGGGTCATGTTCTTGGGACCATCCCCAATAAGTGCTTTGCTTCCAGCTTCACGATTTAGAGGTTAAGATGGTTTGGTTTGTTTTGTTTGTTTTTTTTTTACTAGCACAGATTTAATTAGACCCGCTTATAAGCAGGGTTTTTTGGACAAGATGTCCTCCAGAAGTCCTTTCCAACCTGAATTATTCCACAATTCCCATGCCTGCTTGCTGTACTCCTCGCGGTCCTTCTTGGGGGTGTTGAATTTAGTAGTTGGGCATCACATCTGTGGGACATCACATCACATCACATTGGTGTCACCAGTGACAATTCCATTGACCACATCGGCCAGAATAGTTGGGTTTAATGGGCTCAGAATTAAAATCCCAATATTCTCATTTTAATCAGTTTTAATTAGCTGATGTTATTGTTTTATAACCTGTTGTAGGGCTAAGCTTTTATCCACCTTGTTTGTATTAGATAGTTGCTCTTCAGTCATTAAGAGGCTTTGTGGGAGTGGACAAGCACAGTGAGGATCCTCTGTGTTAGAAACTTCAAGCTATTTCTTGAAAAGAGCTATTTTGCCTTTGAAAGTTGGCTCTATTTTTTTTATATATACGTTAATCACAAGAAATCCCCACTGTATTAAAAAGTCTGTTTTCAGCACTTCTTTCATTGTTAGATGTAGCAAATTGCCCGGCACTAGAAACTTGACAAAATTAATTAAAATGTTAAGAAAGAAAAAAATCTAGCTTAATTTTAGTACACACACCTGCTAATTATTACACAATGCTAACCTGACAGAATTTAAGTTTACTGGGTTTTAAGTGCTCAATAGCGTTAGTGTTTATGGGCAACATCAGGTATGAAACCCAGATTTGCAGCTTTTTGTTGAGGCTTTTTATTGCAAGGCTGGACGAAAGGTGTTGTTACCTGACTTAATATGAGAATCTCAAATCTGTAGGTTTTCTGAAGTTGATATTCTTCATGTGGTTGGTTACGTGCCATGGAGGAAAAGAAATGATGACAGCCGAGAAGAGGGCTTGGCTTTGTGAACGTCTTGGAGACCTTCTCTCCATCGCTTGGGAGGTTGGACACTGGTTCCAGTAGCACAGCTTTGTGAGGTGCCTGGAGTGCAGGCTCAATTTACTGATCTAAGATAACCAGATTTTTTTCATACATACATCCTCAACAGTAAATTGTAAAGTAGTGAGGTCGTTAAAGGTTTCCTTAACCAGAATGAACATAATTTGTCGTGGTTTTGTGTTATTTTTTTAACGTTATAGCCAAAATAACATTAAAGCTATTTCCAAACTGCTGTTTCATTATCAATTTGTGGGTTGAACATTCTCCCCAAAATAAGACCTTAACTTCTACATTAACATACATGCACTGCACGTTAGAAACAAAAGTTGCTGCAAGTATGTAGAAGCTTTTAAGTTTTTAAGCTCTGGCTTAGATTGATATTGTTCCAGAGGAAAAAGATGTTTTGCTTTATTTCATTATAAACAGGTTAACTGGTAAATGCTGTACCGACTGCTATTTTGAGTATTTTTGCTGAAATGTGAAGAATTTTAAATTAGAAAATGTGCCAAAATTGGGTTAAGTGCATTTAACTTAAAAGTCTTATAGCTCACTGGTATTTCGTAAAATGTAAGCAGACAATGGCTGTAGACAATTTCCCCCCCCCCCCCCCATAACGTTACCAACTTATTTGGTTTAATTTCATGTCCTACAAGTCAAAAGTACTAGAGACACTGAAAGCTGGGTCTTAATATTTCTTCATCTTCCTTTCCTGTGCCATTGGCGTGACTCTCTTATGTATCTCCCTGGTGGCTGAAAACGACTGTTGATACCGATTTCTGCTTCCAGAAGATGGCTTTTGTGATGATTTTTTTTAATATTTTTTTTCTTGTGTGTGACAAGTGCAGGAACTGCTTGTTCTTTCGTCTCCTCTACAGCGGTTCGGGACTATCTTAAAAAAAAAAAACTCAACAAACTGCAACAACAGTAAGCCTTTGGGTTGATTAACATTTTAAGCTTTCATAAGCTGCCAGGACTTACTTTAAAAAAATAAAAATATTGCCCCCTGCACCCTTTACAACCTGCCCTCTGCTCCGTTGCCCTCTCCTGTGTAGAAGCTCAGCGTTTGCTTGGCCATAGACTGCATTTGGAGCCGCGGTACAGCTGAAAAATAACCATTCAGGCTTCTTTTTCCTTTTTTTTTTTCCTTTTTATTTATGTTTCACCAGATTGGTAGTCAGCTCACTGACCCAGTTCAGCAGGCAGCCACGGTGCAGTGGTAGGTACAGGGCAGGAATAGAAGGAGGATAGGACTGCCTTTTCTGTTTATTATTTTAAAAAAGGGAATAGCATACTGCCCGCACTCTCCTGGCTTATTAAATTAGAAACACCTACAGGAGAGAAGGAGTTCCTAGAAATGGGCTTTGCAACTCATGTTTTTCCTCTCTGTGAATTGCTTTGTTTCATACTCAGCATCACAGCACAAAACTTTGGGGACCAGGCTAACCAAGAGAAATCATAAATAAAAGAGAGGAAATTGAAATATTGCCTTTTTTCTTTTCTTTTTTTTTTCCCTCCAATAACTGTATGTGTGCATGCATACAGTAGGGCTGGTGTGTGTTTTTTTTCCCCCCATATATACTGTTTTATAGAAGGAAAAGCAACAATGGTGAGCTTCCCTTGCTCTATAATGGAATGGCAGATGTTCTCGTGGAGTTCAGCCAGGAGCAGAAGGGATGTCGCATCCATCAACGTGTATTTACAGAGAACATGAGAGGGCTGATTTCTCCAGGCCCCGCATTCCTATATTCAAGTTGTTGGTTGGTTATTTTAAAAATCAAACTGGATGTTGTCAGTATAGTAGTTTTCAAGGAAAGAGTAAGCTGGGACCGATAGAAACCAACTTGAAAAAGAACTGTATTCCATAATGCAGCTTTCACCCAAGTCTTTGCTGATCATTTAGAGCCGAGCTTCAGGGTTGCAAAGAGGAGATGCAGCTATTTATGGAGCTTTTCCCTCTGCCCACCTATTTCTCCTTCCAGACATGGATATATATAAAGGGATCGGGGGGTTCTGGCACTTTAACCCTCCCCTGTAGCACCAGCTGATGTGACAGCGGGTAATTCTGCATCCCCTGATGGACTTACGGCCGTGCCTCCTGCAGCCTTGCCGTTCTGGGGTGGCACAGTTTAGCTCCTGCTATTTCCTGGAGAAGGTCATCATCACTTAGCTATAGGTTATGATGCTTTTATTTATTTATTTATTTATTTATTTTCCTGAGGAAGCTGTTCTGTTTCCCGTGAAGAACTTCGGGATTCATTGGATGAGAAGAGGGCAGAGAAGGGGGGGATATGTCATTGCAGCCCGATGCCGAGGGCATGCCTTTGAGCCGGGGAAAACTTACAGCTTCCTTTAATCTGCCAGAAGTGTCCTTTCCCTTCAGTCCTGCCTCTGCTCTGGTGCTGACAGGGGCACCGGTATGCCTTTGGGCTGAGCCAGAATTTATCTGCAGAATTTATCTGTCTGAAAAATTATTTTTATTTCTTTTTCCCCCCCTTAAGTTAATTTTCCTTTTCCTTTTTTTTTTTTTTAATAGTCTCTGCTAACTCAATTTGCTGCTTGGTGCCAGGGTACAGTTGCTAGTGCTGGCATGCAAGAGGAAGGAATCGGTGGCCAAAACTGGGAATAAGAAATTGCTCAGGAAGCTGGGAATGCACTTTTCTAAAGGGATTAGGGGGGATTAAAGCGAGTATGTAACTACGACATGAACGCATATATAGGAAAAGGCTAGGACAGGTAGAACATGGACACTTTCTGCTCGTAAGGGATATTACCTGCTTCCCAGCCTGAATCTGAGCTTAAGTGCACACATCCCTTTTTGCATCTCATTTTTTTTATTTTTCTGGAGGAGTGGTGGTGAGTTTGAGCCTTGGGTCAGGTTGTGGTCCTGGATCACAAGGGGTTGGTTTCCTACACGCAAAAGAAAGAAAAAAAAAAAAACAACATAAAAAGAATATGGCAAATTAACAGTTTCAAAATCAAGTATACTAGATTAAAAAAAATATTTATTTTTTTTTTCTTGGCAGCAATACAGTGTTTCCGAGGCAATCCAGCAGATTTTCCTGTAGGTATGGGTGTCCTGGGCTCCCCCTCTAAATGCATGTGTGCTTGTGTCCCCCCAGCATGAGCGTAGCGACCGCTGTCCTGTGCAGGGTGAAACACAACTGTCCCTACAGCCCCTCCTCAGCAGCTCATGAGTAAAAAGTAACTCCACAGTTACCGGTGGAGTTTATGAGGTGTGATAAAACCTATGAAGTTTACCCTTATTTTACACGCCTGAACACTGAGGCAGTGAAAGATGATTTGCTCTTAGGACCGCAAGAACTTCGAGGAGAGCCCTCCTAATTAGCCGGTGTGGAAGATGGTTCCTATTCTTTAAAGGCTTATTTTTGGCTTGCCCATAACTTTTTCTTCTTTTCTGTGCATTCTCACAGTTTTCTTGCAGCAGTCACACATTCTGCCATTCTATATTTCTGTATCGAAGGAAGGTAACGTGTCAAGCCGTGGTTTTGAGTTGCTCATCCTCAGCTGTGGTGATGGCCTCCAAGCAGAAGGACATTTTCATTCAATTCCTGTGGCTTGAAAATCACCCACCACTGCTCCTTCCAAATTCCAGTGTGATTAAGTTTCCCCGCGAAGCTTTGCTGGCTGTATTTGAGGAAACGAGGTGCTGACTAACCACGATGTTAATGGTTTTTAGGTGACAGTCTCAGCAGCTCACACCTTTTAATAGTATGAGTTTCTTGCTGCTGCCATCAGTGAAAACGGTGCATGTTTTTAAGTGCCCGTGGTAGCACAGACATGGCCTTAATTTAAGTAGTCTCAAAAATGTTCCCATGAAGGTGCACAGTGCCCCTTCTGAATGCACATCTCTGGCTTTTTTCTTAGTTGCCTTAGTCTTAGCCCTTGAACTTAGCGCTATGAACCAAAGATGAAAAAGTCATCGAGGTGAAATGTTTTATATTTAGTCACGGGCTGAGAACATCCTTTAATTTGGGTGATAGATGTCTGTCGTTTCGGTGTTACAGAACTATTATTACGTAGTTGACTTCACAGGTTTGTATAGATTACAGTTAAAACGTGTATAAAATTAAACCTTTTCTCCCTTCGTTCCCTCAAAAGTATAAAAATGCGTTGACGACGATGTTAATATATTTCTATATGACTTGGAATCTACTACTAGTAAGAAATAAGTAACTTTTAAATATTTAATTTTCAAAGACTTTCTTAGGTTCCCTTCTGGATCACAAGCTTGCTTTTCTATTTGTAGTTGCAATTTAAGAGACTTTTGATGTTGTCTCATAGATGAGGCAGTTGTCAAGGAAAGGAAACATTAGAGAGGTAAAGATACTGATGATATTTGAAGCCTGAGCGCACGTCTCAGTAAGGGACCGTCAAAAGAAAAGATAATGATGTAAAGCAGCATGTTTCTCCCATGAACCCATGTGAGTTACCTACGAAAAAGAAAAGTGAAACTGTGTTGCCTAATAAAACAATGATAATTCTGGCTTTTTTCTCCTTTTTGTCTCGTGAAGCCCAGCTGAGCAGGTGGTGTTCTAGTCTACGTGTCTATTGTTGAGCCCTGATGGGATTTTTTTACCCTCTCTTACCGGTTTACTGACTGGAGTAGTTAATGCTGACCTGGTTTCAGACAGTGGCTGATCTGTGCTGGGGAGGGAGAGGCTGGGTGGAGATGGTGGGGGCTCCCAATTGCGTGGTTCTCCCTTGGAGCCGGGGGAAGACTGTGGGCAGCGCTCGGCATCCTCAGGTCCATAATCTGCGTCTGTCGCCTCCCGGGTGGAAAGGCTGGGATGGAGGATGCAGCTCAGCAGAAGGGGTTGTTATTCCACGGGGAAAACGTCTTCTGAGAATTCCCGATTGGGTGATGTGTTCATTGTATGTTTGGAAGGTTCTCAGACGACAGCTGAGATGAGAGAGGCATACTCATTTAGTGCTTAAAACACGTGGTCGCGAAAGGTTTCTGTGAGATTAAGGACAATTTAATGGGGAGAGTGTTTCATCCATTGCCTTTCCTCCAAGTTCAGATATGCGGTGTCCTTGGAGCAGCTTGGAAAAGTAAGATTAAAGAAGTAAGATTTTAAAGTGGTCTCCTGGAAGAGAATGATTTGCCCATGGTGAACTGTGAATCACAAACCGCGGCTTTGCGTATTGCTCTGGTCCGTGGGTCGCTGTTCAGAAGGCACTGGCATGAATGCATTGTCCTCCAGAAAAGAGTCAGAAAATTGAGTTTCAGTTTGAAGAAATGTCCTTTCTCTCTCTTCTACTGTCAGCTGATCACTAATGATTTGTGGTACATGTCTGAGATGGTTGGTTTTGATTTGTCCATAAGGATGGCAAAGATGATTTTGTGACTCTTTCAGTTTAAATTTTGTAAGCTATTCTGGCTTCTGGCTCAATGTCAGTCTGATTTAAACCCTTATTCTTTTCTCCATTTTTTTTTTTTAGTGTCCTTTTTCTTTTTTATTGTCTTCTCACTTCCATGTGCATTTCTTAGTTTGAAGTGATGTACAGCACATCTGTCTGACCATAGAGGTTTTAGCATTTAGCATTGCTGACATGTTTAAAATAATACTTGATTCTGGAAAGCAGAATTGCTGTGGCATGGGTATGTAAGGATTGGGCCGTCAGCGTAGGGTACCGTGTCCTTCTTGAGCAATAAGGGCATTTTCGTTGAGCTGTCGAGGATGAAGGTAGACGTATGCTTGGGAGGTCTGTGTCAGGGTAACAAGCGGGCTGGAAGTCATATGTCTTCAAAAGCTGACCTAGCCTGAACAGCGATGGTAGAGTGACCTTGCAAGTGTGCATCTGCTCTAACTTTGATACAGGGGTCATTTCATAGGCTGTTTTCTTCGTAAATCAGGTTGCCTGTGCCTTCTGCAGAGTCTACATTTTTCCGTTTCAAAATACTTTGTGTAAACAACTTTTTTTTACCTTAGATTGCAGAAACAGATGAGATATAGGGTTATATCGGACTTGAGAAGAAACAAAGCTAGTCTTTGTAAATCACCGGCTTATTCTTTTTAGAGTATTGTGTCCCTGAGAAAATATTTCTAGTTGTGTAATTGCTTGCATGCTATGGGAATAAACATATAAAGATTTACAAAGAAGACTAATAATTTTATAGATACCTGTTCCACGACTCTGCTATCTTGTTTCTTCCCCCGAATTCTTACTGTGCGTTCCAGTTGGGGGGTGATACCTCAGATGTGCAAAAAAGCCCCACGTTTCAAATGAGTTAAGGCAGAACAAATTTTTTTATTTTTTTTTTTAAATCATAGTGATCATATAGCATTTTGCCACAGGAGGACTTTCTCCCAATGGCAGGGCAGGGAACAGCTTGCGTCTGTGGGGAAAGTGGTGGCAAAACTGATGGAACAGTCTGTTCCTGCCGATGTTCATTTTGATGCCCCGGAATACAGCTTTCAGCATCTCGGCTGCCAGAGAGTACCCTTACATTGATGGGACAAAAGGAACAGCCCCAATGGTCACATGTAGAAGGGAAGAAATGGAATCTTAAGTCTCAGATTTGGAATCAAGTGGGTTGGTAATGCCTGTGGGGCTTGAAAGGGGGAAAAAGTGACTCTCTCTTACTCCTCCCAATCGTGCAACCCTCTGAAAGGGGTTGGAAGTGTTGGGTGGAGGGGAGAAGAAGACAAAAGGGAGAGCTTTTCTTGCTGAATTGAAAAGCGAGGGAAAGAATGAAGACATTAAAATCTAATGAAAAAACATGTTGAGTTTGAATTATTTCCTGAGGTCCCTTTTAGAGGGGGAAAAAAGAAGTGTGATGCCATCTGCAAGGAGAAAATCTCTCTGGTATTACTAAGACCAATGAGCTTTCCATGTGATCTGCTGAAATGCTGAGCTCTCTAGGGCAGCCCTAATTCATCATCTGATTTTTGCAAGAGTTCACAGAATTCCCAAGAAGGTACCAGGAATCCTGTTATGTGTACACAGGTTTGTTGTTTTCTTTTTTCCCATTTTGCCGCAGCGGTGGGACCTACCTCTGCTCCCATTCAAGCTTGAGAGAAGGCTCCAGTTGGTATGGACAAGTTAGGATCAACCACTTTTATAAAAAGGAGGCTCTTCTAAACAAGTGTAGACAAGGAAATTGCAACATTACTCTGTAGAATCATAGAATGGTTTGAGTTGGAAGGGACCTTAAGGATGATGTAGTTCCAACCCCCCTGCCCTGGGCAGGGACACCTCCCACCAGACCAGGTTGCTCAAAGTCCCCTCCAACCTGAACCCCTCCAGGGATGGGGCAGCCACAGCTTCTTTGGGCAACCTGGGCCAGGCTCTCACCACCTTCACAGCAAAGAATTTCTTCCTGAGATATCATCTAAATCTCCTCTCTTTCAGCTAAAAATGCTGTCTTTCATGCCATTCATGATCAGAGCTGGAGCTGTTCTTGCTGCCTCAGCCCCACAGAGATCATGGGTGGGTCAGTGTACTTCGCAGCCAAGTAAAAGGCCACCTTCTTTCCTGACAGTGTCAGGCTGCTTGTTTTTCTCCTAATGATGATAAGTTGTCACTCCATCCATCAGTCCTCTACCAGGAGACTGAAGCAGACAGCTTTGCATCTGGTTCCCAGCCTTTGACCTTTCTGACTCAGGTGAAGATACGAGGAGCTACAGCTCCTATCAAGCAAGGTTCTGGCTTCCAGTAGTGTATCCAGGGCGGTCAGTCATGTCAAGGGCCCTTCCAAGGAAAACTATTCATAAGTTTGCACCTTGATTTACTCATATGATACATCACTTGTATAAATTATGTTTTTATGTGAGCACACACAGAAAATGGAACAAAAAAGATCTCTTTATTTTTTCCAAAGTTTGTATTATAGAACTCTGTAATATCATTATTTTAAGATTGCATAAAACTATCTAAAAGAAGATTTTTCTACAGCCACAAAGGAACTTAATTGGTCCCTCAAACCATGTGCTATTTAAAAATACTGGTATGTCTTAAATTCTGGCCTTCCCCCAGCATTTCTCCGGAGGAAAGCCAAATATAGCATCTTTGACCTTTTTGTTTATCAATGAACTAATAAGCCATCCCTCTTGTAGTAACAGTCTGTGACGTACCTTGCTCCGTGTCTTGCTAAAAGAGCAGGTTTTTTTCCACTGGGGGTTAGGAATATTTAATCCTTGAACGCTGACACGTACAGCACACAGCCATGTCAGCTACAGCTGTTTCTAAACATCAGTAACAAAATTATAGATGTTTTTTGAAGCTTCTGCGGTGGAAATGAATACATTGGAGGATTCAACTTGCTGACAGTGTTTATGTAATTTAATCTTGCCATCTGGAAGAAAATAAACATTTTTTAGGAAATTAAAGTTAAGGTAGCAAGCCCCTTGTGGGTTCTGGCTGCTGCAAATAACTTAAGTTGAACCAAGTTGATGAGAATCTTCAGTAGGGAGGGGATCATGGTTATATTTAAAAGATTGTTATACAAGTGCGTTGATGCAGAAAATTGTTTCAGAATATCTGCTTTATTAACTTCCCTGCTTATTCAGTAGTTACATGCCTTTCTTCTGCTCAGACAAAACCAGCATGTTCTTCAGTGAAATGTGATAAAGCAGAGGAAATGTACGTACACACAACGCGTAGGTGTAACTGAAGCATTTAAGTCATTGCTTTTCTTCTCACATTTTTCTGGGTTGGGTTTTTTTTGGTTATTTTTCCTCCTTGGTTGTTGGTTTGTTGTGGGTTTTTTGTTTTTTGTTTTTTTTCATCCTGTGTGATGTTTTGCTTCTTAAATATCTATTCTTTTTTCCCCTTTTTTTCATTTACTTTATTATTCTCTGAGCTCGTTATTTCTTCTTATGTTTTTAGCTTGGCCTTCTAAAGAAACACGGTGTCGCCGATCCCACCGTGTGCGCTTCAGTCCCACTGTAATAATGTTGAACCCGTTAGCCAATGTCATACAAACACCAGAGGCAGAAAAAGATTGCAAAGGCATTGAGTTCCCAGAATGTTCATGAGTCCAGGTGGCTCAGTAGAGACGAGATACCTTATTAGCTCCTTCCAGCATGAGCTGTACCGTAGAAGCATGGAATGGTTTGGGTTGGAAGGGACCTGAAAGATCATCAAGTTCAAACACCCTTGCCCTGGGCAGGGACACCTGTGTTCAAGACCAGGTTGGAGGGGGCTTTGAGCAACCTGGTCTGGTGGGAGGTGTCCCTGCCCAGGGCAAGGGGGTGGAACTGGATGATCCTTAAGGTCCCTTCCATCTCTAACCGTTCTGTGATTCTCTGAATCTAATTAACTATGCTGCTCCTAAAAACAGATTCCATTCTGTTGTTCTCTATTTGTGCCATCTGATGAGAAGTTTTCCATGATGGGAGGGAGAGAAGATGCTCCTCATAGTATTCACAGCCTAAAACATTTATAGACATCCAAGACATTTTGGGTAGGAAGCTGATTTTAGAGGCCCGTGATTTGAAGGGATGGACAGTGTCAGCCATTTTACATGTGGAGACTGTATGATTGATAGGATGGGAGGGAACTGAAGTGGAGCACGTGAAGGTTTAGTTTAGGTTTTGAGCCTTTAAGATCATTTTTGTCTTTGTGAAGGATATTAACTTGGGTTTTTTGTATCCTTCAATGACAATTTTGTGGCAAGATCAACAAGCACACAAGCAGGTATTATGGTAGTGGTGCCCTTGGTTCCTAAGTAATAGACAGTAAAATGAGAAGAAAGCTTTTCAGTATTCTGCCAAGGGTTTGTAAAGCCAGGAGAAAGCTAAAGGCTGTTTCTGCTTAACTTGGTGTGTCTGGTGATTTCAGCTGGTTCTTCCAACCTCTGTTTTCTCTGCTGTTCCAGGTCACATTCACCCATTCTCTTTTGGTGTCTAAATCCTCTTGCTTTGTCTCTTCTGCCAAAAGCACTGATTTATTCACTTAGGCTTGTACAAGCATGGCAGTGTTCAGCTAAAATTAAAAATACTGTTGCCATATAGAAGCTGATCAAGTAGTGGGATTTTAAAGTAAAATGTCTAACTTCATATTCAGTGGAAGCTGCCTGTCAGCATCTTTATAGGTCTGAATAGGCTTTTAAAAAAAGCTCTAGCTGTAAGCCTTAATAATTGAACTTAAGCTCCTAAGTTGCTAATCTACTTCTGAAATTTAAACCCGATCCTTGTTGTAAAACTACAGTGAAGATCTACATGAAAATGAAATAGGATCCTAATGGAGAAATTCTCATTTAGGATTGCTTCTCAGCAGTATAAGCAACAATTTTAGGGATGTTGATATGATTTGTATCGTCTTGCGTATGAATGACTTTATAAAGCTGTAGTTGGTGTCCAAATGAGGCCATGTTCCAACTTTGTCAGTGTGACCTAGACATTTTGCCTGAAATAAATACACAGACTGGCGAGTTCGTAAACATTTAGAGCTGTGCCCTGTGTTAAATAAGGACTATGCTTTATTTTCATGCAATAAAATTTAATTAGTTGTAAGTCAGGTTTTGCTTTAGTTGTAATTAGTTTAGCATATAATTATTGTGTCTAATAGCAATCTGAAATCTGCAAGCATTTTGATCTTATTCCAAGTTTAAAAAAAACCAACCCTTTTAGATGTATTCAATCAGTAGCTATAATAGAATCTTATTAGTCAACCGTATTACAGACTGTAAATCTTGAAGTGACTGAAGCAGTGTTCTCACTGATGCTTGTTATCTGTTGCATGAAGAAGATATATGAAAATATTTTATTTTGGACTTGGTTTTTTAGACCATTGGGAAAAAACCATAAATGATTTGGATTTTCTTGGCAAACAATATTTGCTGTTTGATTCTTAGCCTTTTTTCATTTTTATTTCAAAATTAATTTTAAAGCTCTAGCTTTCCTAAAATATAACCAGGAACTCTGTATGTGGAAATAGTAATAAATTTTAAAGAATGGGTGTATATATATTAAATCTCATAATTTACGCACAAATATTATTGCCTGTTGAAAAGAATTGTAATGGTTCATGGGTTTTTTTTTTTTTTCTTTGAACATCCACCAAAATGGCTTATCTTCTGTCTTTTGGTTGTGGCTGGCTGGCGTTTCTAAAGAAGTTGCCCTTCCGAGGAGTGTTATGTCAGCTCTGCCGATGGATTTCCGTATGGGAAGGGCATTGCAGCCAGAGCTGAATGCTGCGAGCCTGCTGTGGGTTTAGCTGCAGTGGAGTAGTGGGGAGCACAGCTTCTGTTCTCCCTTTCCAGCCCAACCCAGCTTATTTTTTTTTTATTTTTTTTTTTGCAGGTATCATAACTAGCAGTGATTTAAAATATTACTTGGTAGTTATGTAGTTGCAATTTAAATTTCATCTATGTTATTAATCCGGTTCTTGTATGTTTGCGTAAAAGGGCTCATTTTGTTTTCTGCTGATCGTGTCATCAGCCTATAGGTCAGGCAATTATGACTAATCAGAGCATAGAGAATGGCACTTTTTAAGGTATTGAATAAATGAACAGTAAATAGCCTTGTACTTAATGGATATTTGTCTTATGGAAGCTCTGTGGTCTGATTGGAAGGGATAAATGAATTCCCAACTAGGAAAGAGGTATTTGGACATTGACATGTAAAAAAGAATATGTACTTTAGACTAGGCAGGAATTGCCTTATTTTTAGGGAATGGGGTTTTCAGTTCCTTCCCTGCTTTTGCGATGACCTGCCCTGCAGCACTCAAAAAATCCAGGTATTCCTGTAAAATTTAGCAGGCACATTTGCAAGTTAACTTGTCATTCACCTTCCTAGACTTGCTATTTCAGAAGAATTAGGAGGGTACAGTTCTGAGTTTCACTTTTTTTTCAGAGCAATCGTACTGATATTATCTGGCATGTTTTTAAAGTATCTTGTAAAGACAGTATATTTAGTGCATATTATTACATGTATAATTTTGTGTGTGTAAATACTTGTATATGCAGGTATTAGATGTAATTATAGAACTCCTATATACATAAATATGTAAATATATGCATAATACAGAATTAAAAGTTTAAAGTATAGAACACAGTTGTATGGAATCTTGAAATTTTATTTGCATAAGCCCACACTTTAAATACCATTATACTAAAGCCTCGGTGAAAGGATATTGAAAGCTCCAATAAAATTACTGTTATGTTAGTGTTAATCTCTGGAATAGCAGTTTAGCTTTTTGTTTTTCCCTGCAAATGAAATTAACTAATAACATTATGGAAATAAAAGGGAAAATAATCTTACTTATAATAGAGTAATATATTTGTACTTCATTTTTTTCATCCGGGCTACCTTAAACCTTGGTTTTTAAAGGCACTCTTCTGGCATCATTGGGTTGAAGTTCAGTTGTAACCCAAATGTAATAATAAAAACAAAAATTGAATATATTCCTGTTATCACTCGAGGTGCTGTAGCTAGAAAATAGATGTAGAAATGGCACAAAATGTTCGTCTGCTCTACAGCAAAGACTAGTCTGAGTATAAATAAATACTTGGAAATGTTTTGTCTTTAAATTGAAAGGAAAAATAAAAGATTCAATTCAGGGTGACAAATGAAGTATGAATTCCATTTTGAAATAAATAAAAGGAAAGGGTTTTTTTTGCTGTTCCTTTAACGGTGTTTTACCCAAACATATGAATATTGTATTTAGTACTAAACAGTTTCAGAAGATCAAAGTTGCCAGTCGCTGGAGCCTATGAGCATTTTCTAGGCCACAGCAGCTGAGCCGAATGAGGGAAGCAGAGAGATGTGAGAATCTAGAATAATAGAAAGCATTCGCCTCTCCTAAACCTGCATTTCAACTGGATGCTTGGAATTAGCAGAGGACAAATATAAGGGGGAATTATCTCCTCCCCGACTCTGAAACCGTCTCGGAGGGGCTCACAGCCAATTAGGGCACTTCTTATGGATTATTATTCATTGCAGATTTCCACAGAAAATAAAAAAATCACCTGGGAATTTTCTCATGTGATAAACAGAGGCAGAAACTCCTCTTTGGACTCAGTATGATCCTTATATTTTATGTAGTTACAAAGTTAAAGCGTCCTGTACAGACAAGAAATTATTAAATATCCATCTTGAGGAATCAGAATGTAAGTACCTTCATTTTTATTTGTGTTGGGGTAGCAGGGAGCAGCACGGTAGGGAACAAAAGCAGTGTTTTGCTGGCTGCAGTGTAGTAGAGCTCAAGAGCAAAATAACAAGAGGAAAAAATGTTTCATTTTTTTAAAACGGATTTTCTAGAGCAAAGATCTAGTGATTCTGTTTTCTCTCACCCCATCCTTTGAGGCAAGTCTCCTTTGAGGCAAGTCATGATCCTGTCTAATTAATTGCTGAGTCTTCAGGTTGATTTATACGGGGTCCCTGTTGGAAATGCAAGCTAGAAATTTCCTACTTTGCGCCTTGTTAAGGTATATGGGTTTGGTTTGTGACTTTACTTGCATTTTTGTTGTTCCTTTCAGGTATAAAAAATTGGAAAATGTTTCAAGGTCTGAAAACTTGCACGGGATTAAGAGACTATAGGAGAATGTTAGGTTTTGGGGACTCGTGGTAGAGAAGTAGGCGAACTTCTGGAGAACTAAGGACAGAAAAGCTAGAAGAGCAGGTTAAGTGACAAGGTAAAGGAAGATGGATTGGGCACCAGGTGGCACCCTCTTTCCATAACAAGCTAATAGTTGATGGCTGACAAATGCATCAGGTAGTCCTGATAGGCTTCCAGAAGTCTGGTTTTATTGACACAATGCATCAGGTAGTTCTGATAGGCTTCCAGAAGTCTGGTTTTATTGACACCAACGTCCTTTACACACAGTAGCTTCTCACTTGTGTTTTCTGTTGGTATTGGGGCTTTTGGCTTTGGGTCAGCTGTTTGGGAGGCAGCAGATGCTGTGGGCGCTGGTGGGCTTGTTGGTCAGGAGCTAATATGTGTCCACTGGCCAGTTACCCAGAGCTGCTGGAGGGGAGAACCAAATGGGCAACCAAGTATCTGCATCAGATGAAGAGTATATAGGAGGTATAAGGGGCAAAGTGAGAAGACAACAGGAGGAGGAAGGAGGAGTCGGGAACTTATCAAAAAGGGCTCAAGAACTGAAAATCAATTTTACGGAAAGGAAGTAACATAGAGAAGCATATATATATAGGTGAGGAAACGGAATAATAAGTGTGAGCAAAAGAAAATCATGGAAAGAAGAAATAGCAAATATTCTCTCTGCTTCTACTTACTTCAGGAGTTTAAAGAAAAATACTTGAAAAAACCCGAACAAAACCAACAAAAAATACCCAACAAAAATCCCTCCCAAAACCCATTACAAAGAGAACAAATAGTCCTAAGAGGAGAAAGAATCCAAGAGAGAAACAATTTAGTTTTTCTTTTCCTTTTAAGGGAGTTCATGGAGAACCTAGGTTAGGCTCTGGTGCAGGAAGACAGAAGGAACAGTTGAAACAGAGTATTGAATACGTGCTTAAACTAGTGTTTTCTGCTCTGTCCAGTCTGGCTTAAACCCCTGGTTGGTGGTGATTATATAGCAGTAGCTTTTCCAATTGATAGCCAAGATCGTGCTCTTCAGGTTTGCATCACCACAATTGGGATGGCACAACCACTATTGACTCCTCTCCTGAGAGGCTTAACCATGCCAAGGTGGAGACTGGAAATATCGAGGCTGCCAAGGCAAAACACGTTCTGAACCTAGAGTTTAAAAACATCTCTTGTTTCCAGGTAGCCCTTCTTGCTGAATCCTGAAGCGCGTAATACGTGTTTGCTTTGGAAAGCGTTTTGTGTCTTTGAGGCAGAGAAGTGTATTTCAGCATCTGACAACTAAAAAGAAACTTTTTCAAGGCTGCTGACCCAGGTGGTTTAAGACAGGTTTGAATTTAACTAAATTTCATTTCAGGCTGCTTTCCCCGACCTTCCCTCCCCCTTTCCCCTTGCATATTCCCTCGGTGGTCTTTCAAAAGCCAGGTGGCTGGGATTGTCTCCAGCCTGCTCCAAAAGCAGGGATTAATGCCCCAGAGCTGCCTTTTATTGAAGTCTGTCCATTTAACATCACGCCTCCTTAAACCCGCTTGCGATCTACAGCCAAGTTGAACCGAAACCTTAGCAGGTCAAGTGGCTCCTGGTTCCATTTTTTTTACTGAATTTCACTTAAAAACGTCACCCCTTCTCGCAATGAAAACCCAAGAATATGGCAAAGGCATTTTGGATTTCTGATTCACGGGAGGGGTTTTTAGAGGTCTTTATCTGCAGGAACTGAAGAAAGAACAGTATGTTAAAATGTGGTCTTGCTCAAAGGGTGTGAGTATAGAGAATTTCATTGTGTGGACATGCCATGGCAGTGTAGTAGTATCAAAACTACTTTCTGTAATACACAGAACAGATTTACCTAAAATGCATCAATGTCCTTCTGTTATACCAGCTTCTCACTCCTGAAGCATTGTTTCCATTAAATTAAACACTTTAATAAAAAATAGTCTCATTTTCTAATGCAATTCTAAATTACGTATATCTCAAAATCTCCCTGAAATTTCTCATTATCCTTTGCCGCAAACATATTGAACTGCGGTTGGTTTGGGGAGTTTGGGGATTATTTTTTTTTTGGTCTCCTTTTCTGGTAATTCTGACTGTCATCTTTTATACCTTGGAATTGTTTTTTATTGGAGTCCTCCTCAATCTTGGTGGAAGTGGGTCACAGGGACCTACTTCTGTTGGGAGTGCAAGTAGTGACCACAGAAAATAGGGAGCCCTACTTTGGGTGTCTCTTCAAAATCTTCCTGCTGCCAAATTTGCAACCAGATGGTATTATTAGTGGATGCTGTGATTAGAGGTGATATCATAGAGTGGTTAAGAGTTGGAAGGGACCTTAAAGATCATCGAGCTCCTTTGCCCCTGCATCTCCCACCACACCAGGTTGCTCAAAGCCCCATCCAGCCTGGCCTTGGACACCTCCAGGGATGGGTAGCCACAGCTTCTCTGGGCAACCTGGACCAGGGTCTCATCACCCTCAGGATAAAGAATTTCTTCCTAATATCTAAATACCCAAGTTTTCCTGCCTGGTTTGCACTGGAGCAGTGAGTAAACAAAGAGCAGACCTTTATGAAAAAAAGTGATCAGGTAAAAGAGCCAAATTTTAGACTATCTGTTACTTAGGAATAGGCTTTCTTGTCAAAAGTTGCTTTGAATGACACAACTTAGTATGAATGCAGTAAAAGGGCGTTATTTTTGTAATATTTCTGTCTCTGTTACTTATTTTGTTTTTACATGAAAACACAGTGTTTAAATCCTCAGTTGATTGCAGGACTAAGCTATAATATTGTTGGTACTTGCTCCGAGTGTACCGTGCTCTCAGTCACCAGTGGCGTCCCACAGGGCTCGGTACTGGGACCCGTTCTCGTTAACATCTTTATCGATGGTCTGGATGAGGGTATCAAGTGCACCCTCAGTAAGTTCTCAGACAACACCAAGCTGGGTGGTGGTGTCAACCTGCTGGAGGGTAGAGAGGCTTTGCAGAGGGATCTGGACAGGCTGGATGGATGGGCTGAGACCAATGGC
>JAOQGH010000032.1:73656474-73755155 GCA_025769975.1 Gallinago jamesoni | reverse complement strand
AATGGCCTCAAGTTGCGCCAGGGGAGGTTTAGATTGGATATTAGGAAACATTTCTTCACCGAAAGGGTTATCAAGCATTGAAATAGGCTGCCCAGGGAAGTGGTTGAGGCACCATCTCTGGACTTGTTCAAAAGACGGGTTGACATGGTCGTCAGGAATATGGTTTAGTGATTTTTATTTTTTATTTATTTCTTTGTCAGAGTTAGGTTTATGGTTGGACTAGGGATCTTTAAGGTCCCTTCCAACCTAGATGATTCTATGATTCTGTGTTATTGTTTATAGTCCTTCAATGACTTCACAATTATGGTGATTCCATTTTACTATCATTTCTAAATTATCTTGTGAAAGAATTTTATCTGACTTGAAATTTTTAATTTTATAGCTAATTCAGTAATAGACATGCAAAAATCTCAATTTTCTGTTGCTCTCTTTTGACCCAGAATTATCTTTGTCACCCTTTAAATTTTGGGGGGTTTTTCTTAAAAAAACCCAGAAACTTTTGCTATGTTTTCTTAAGAATGTGAAGGTTTGTGCCCTGCACATGTGAATAAAGCAAAGATCCATTAGGAATAGCATAAGAACACACTATTTACTCGATGAATTAGTTATCTACACTTTATTATAAAATTCTGAAATATATAAGCAATGAAGTTATGCTGAAAGTTTTGGGGGTTGGTTGGTTGGTTTGTGTGTTTTTGAAGAAGAGAGTATATAAATTACTAGATTTAGCAGCTGATCAGATCTAATGTGGGGCAGATAATTGTATGAAATTGGTGCCAAACGAGTCTTGGTCCTCCATTGCAATAAATGGTTAGGTTAAGAAGAAAGAACTACAAATCTTAACATAGATTACAAAAAAGAAATATAAGTAGGGACTAGGTGTTTGTAAATACAGAAGTGTGAAGGTTGTAAATGCTAAAAGCTGTGGATTGGAATAAAAATCTGGTGCATATTGTGGAATAGAAATATTTATTAGGTGGAATTTTCATATTCTCTTGGTGGAGTTGTTGTGGTGTCAGGACATCACCTTGCTCGCTGACTTACCGGGCTCACCATACCGTAGAGGGGAAAACATGGAAGATACTGGATTCCCTTGTGGTATTAACTAGATTTTTTTTTCCCCTTGTTTTACCACACCATGGTTTATCTGAAAGATAAATACTAAAGAAATTACTGTGGTCTTTGCTTGATTTTACTGTTTATGGAAGGGAGAGCCTTTCAAGAAGGCTAAACCATTGCGTTGTCAACACCAAAAATGTCTGTGTGACAAAATAAACTTCTGGGATCTTAATTTTATTATCGTACTTGGCAAACTGGGAGCAAGCAGTGATCCATTTAGGAGCAACTACTGACCTATCACAGAGGTCAAGATTGGATGGTGATGTACCTCTTGTGTCCAAGGCAAGAGGGATGCTTTGACTTTCAAAGCATATCTCTTGGTCCACATCTTAATGTCTGATGGTATCACGTTATGTTTTAAGTTCCTGGGGGCCCAAAGAGTTCTAATATTTCCAAAGGGTATTTCCATGAAATCTCCCTTTGTCAGTAGCTCCTAAATAGAATTGTCTAGAGCAATTGACATGGGCTGTGGTGGAAGATCTCCAGTGCATGGTGGTGATGGCTTGACACCAGCTTTGGCCAGCATCTCCAGTACAAATGGTCAGTGGAGCTTTCCATCAGGTTATGTAAATACTGAGATCCCCTTTTCACTGCCACCTTTCGATCACGATGTCACCATCTGTTGTGAGAACTGGTGTATGACCTGCAGTATTGTAGATAATATGGAGGTACTTTACTTCTGTTGTTCCTGCTACCTTTTTCTTCCCTATCTGCATTAATTGACACATCTTAGTACGTAAAAAACCACGATCAAGTAGTAGTGGTGTGTCAACGGAAGGCAACTACTAAGAACATGTTCAGTGACATTTCAGAAAACTTAGAGAATAACTCATTTTAAAAAAAAAAAGTCAAAAGTTTTAATACCCCTTGGATGTTTGGTGTGGCCATATTTTATTGTTGATGATACACATCGTAATCCTGGTTTCAAAATGAATTTTAAAGAGGTATGCTTGTTTTTGTCAGTGCATTTCGCTAATCCATGTTTTTATTAAAAGGAAGAATTTCTGAAGTTAACTAGTTGGAAATAATTGTTATAGAGTCAGCAAGGAGAGGCTACGTTTGTGAAGACAGCCTGAGGGAATGGGCTCAGACAAAAGTTTGGCCATTTTAACTGTATTTATCAGAGAGGAAAAAGATAAGCAATTCTGACTAAAAGGTGGAAAAAAGATGAAAAGGAGGGAAATGGCTAGTAATAAATGGGTCATAGGTGTTTGGGGAGAGGGGGAGGATTTTGTTGCTCATCTGGCACAGATTCCTAGATACCCTTAACCTGATTTTTGGAGAGAGAAGTGTTGTTTAAACCAGTCAGTGAAAACTCTTCCATCAGAACCTCAAGAAAGTCAGTTGTGATTTAAAAGAAAAAAGAAAAAAGTAAAAAAAAAAGTGTTAGAGTGTTTTGTGGTTTGAGATTAGCTGAAAGAATCATATTTAACAGAAATCAGATGTGCTTTCGAAATATTTGGGATTTGACAGAAATATCTTAAGATTCAGACATTAATTTTCTTTAGTGTTGCTTGATTATCTGGCATTTAAAGTTTGAAAGATGATGGCATAGTTAGATGTTTTGGGGGTTTTTACAAATAATCCAAAATAAGTAACAGAGCATGAAGTATAAAAGAATTATTTTTTCTGGTTGTGTGGGGGTTTTTTGAGTTTACAGAGCATTATTATTGGGAATTGATCCTTGATTTAACCACATCATTGGACATAAACACATTATAAGCAGAACGTTTATAGACAAAGCTGACACCAGACAATTGGGACCACAGTAAGAAAATGATCTATTTTAAAAGGCTGAAATGCACACAAACGAAGTGTCCAACTTCAAACATTTTAAGCAGTTGTGTTTCAACATGCAAGGCAAATGACATTTCCATAGTAGATTTTTCTTGCTAAAAAGTAGGTTTTGTGATAAGAGATTGGATTTAAGTTAACAACGTGCCGAAGGCGTCTGTATTGACTTCTTATCTGTCAGAAATGGTCTTTTTAATTAATTATAGGGTGTTGAAGTTTTGGTGGTATAAAAATTACTTAGCAGACGGCGTAACAATACTTGACTCTACACAAAACAAGAGGTTTTTTTACTACCTGTTAATAAGGCACATAAACTTGCTCTCCCTGCCCACCTCTTCTTTTTTTTTTGATTTTCGCATTGTACTGTCAGTTTTGACATTTTCTTAAGCTTGTAGATGGAGGAGATTTGTGGTGTGTTTTGGATAAGATAGGAAGGTTTAATGGTCTGTCCTGGGGACACTGTCTGGCACCTTTTCAGTCCCCAAGTATCAAGAGCAGACTCAACAACACGACAGTGGAAGAAAATCGAGCTTGGATTATCCCGACAATAGGTATTTTGCGATGAAGAAAACATATGGAACTTGCTAACAGAGAAATCCTAGAAGTAGACAAGCTCAAGAAGGTTTGGGTTGTTACTGTTTTTCTTGGCTGGCGTTGATGCCGCGCAGCAATTCCTGAGGAATGGGTGAAGCTGGAAGTCGTGGCTTCCAAGGAGAAACGTGAGTTCAATCCGGTTCTTCAAGTGGAAATATAAGAAAGCCCTCGCTAGAGATATATCTGATACTTCAAGATGTAATGTGTGAAGCTTGAAAAAAATTATAATCACACTGGCAATAGACTGCAAATTTTAAATATCAATAGGCACTTTTATGATATTCCTTCAAGGCTTTTTTGGAAAAAACTGCCTTATTTTCATAATCTGTATAATTCCTTACTTCATACAAAACATACCACCATATTTCCTAGCATTTTTTCTTCTACAAAAAAACCTCTGACAACATCTCAGGATTTTCTGTCGAAACCACTTAATTTTGCTGTATTTAGCACTTCTGTGCACTGTTGCTATGATTTTTTTTCTGTCTACCGAGTTTTACAATGCTACTGGTTACATGTAGCTAATCTGGGCTTCCAGTTCAGGGTATGGAGTCTCTGGTTTTAGGAGCTTTTTAGCAGTTTCCATTTCTGAAACACTTTTGTTACTAATATTTTATTCTGTTTTGTTCTTGTATTGTAACGCTGTATGTCTGAATTGGCTGGTGTCTTGACTGCACTCTTGTGCCTGAGATGAATCTGCGGTGTGGAATAAAGCAGACTGCTCTGTAGACTTACGTTGTTGAGATAGAATCCTTGGTATATATTGTGTAAAAGCCTTTTTTATTTTTTTCTTCATTTTTTTTTTCTTTGAAAATGAATACTAAAATGTTTAAAAATGTAACCAGAGTGCATGCTGCAGTGGTTTGTTCTATTCACTGACTTCTCTTGAGCTGATTGTACGAGCCACGTAGCATGTTCAAATATATCTATATCAATAGTCATTTTTTGTTTTTAATTGCAGTTTAATAAGGTTTAAATAGATGGTACAGCAGAATAAGCAGCACAGTCTCTACAAATAAGTGTTTGACCAGAAAGTGGTTTCCACCCTTCCAGTGGTCCATTGTGGAGACCTTATCATGAACCTGACCACAGGTACCGAGTCACGCAGGTTCTCCTGACTTTCAGAGCGTAAGGTCAGAGTTTGAGTGAAGTCCTCAAATAGTGAAAATACTTTCATTTTCACTGAGACAACAAAGGCCTCTCAGCCACTGCTGGGTAGTTAATATCTTCTGCGTGGTCTCTGCAGTTCCCTCATTGCTCTGCCACGTGCCCTGACAACCCTGTCCCAGGAGAGCACTGGGTGGTACCACATGTTGGATGTGTCCACTCATCTTTCCTGACTAAGTGGGGGAGGAAAAAAAAAAAAAAGAGGATGTGGAAGATCTTAAAGCAAAATCCCTCCCTTTCAGGGCATTTCTTGCCTGCTTTTACTGAATTGATCTGTAAATGAAACATTCATCTTTGTAACGGTGTGTACAATTTCCAGTGTAAGATCAAATTGTTCAGAAGAAAATACTATTTGCGTATGGCAAATGCACACAAATATTCTATTTGGCTTATTTTTTAAAAAAGGGGCAATGCTTTCAGTATGTGCTGCTGCAAGAAAGCAGGAGGTTTCATCATGAGTTAAGAATCCAAGCTGTAAGCCCTAGGATAATTAGAATAATCAGTCTCTAGCCTAAAATGTTGCTACTATGGAGTTAGTTAATGGGAGGTAGGAAATGAAGTTCTTGTTTCTTTAAGTAGATGATAGAAAAATAAAATGTGTTATTTAATTAAATAGGGATACCATAGAAAAATTCTGGGGATGAAATTCCAAATGTACGGGTATCAAAGGGGGTGAGGGGAGTAAAACAACTGTTCAAAAGTATTCTAAGATGCTTTAAAAGAAAAAAAAATGGCAAAAAAAAAAAGGTGGTCTAGAATAATGGTGATAGAAATAAACATTGTTTCCAATTTTGAATTGTTTCCATGATGATATAAACATACCATAAGATGTACTACGCAGTCTTTTTTACTTTCATTAAACTAGTAACAGATGTTAGCCCTTTCAGGTAGATAAGGGTGGTATTATATTTATTTAATATAAATTATATTTAAGTAAGTCATGTATTTCATGAAGTAGAAAGTGCAATATGAAGATACTCTGTTTCTTGCATCTAATTCATTCTTGATTTTGAGGTACACCTCGGAAAGGCATATTAAATATCAGCTTGCAAGCCCTTTTTAGTAGTTATTTGGGTAAAGTTAAGCACATTTCCCCTGAAATCAGTATTAATATTACAAATCAGACAGTTAATTAGTATTTAAACACATTAAATTTGATCTACAGAATACAATAAAGGTGTGGAAATTCTTTTTATGCCTGCCACTGAATTCATAAATATGATCTTTCACCCTGGTTTTCCCATTTATGAAATTGGAACAGTCCCGGTCCTGGTCAAGTGATGCTTGAGGCAGATAAATCTGCTCTGGGTGTGTGTGTGCTGTGTTATAAGTAGCATTATCACTGTGATACCGAGAATTCTCTCAGGAGGATATATTTGCAAGGACAGTTTTTTTCCACTTTGGTTACACGCTCTTTGTTCTTCTTTTTATACAAATTTAAGGCTAAAACGGGGTTCATGTCTCAAGATAATATCCGATCTACGGAATGTACTCTGCTGAATAACACTGGGAAATATATAGCACAATTCTGGAAATCAGAAAGGAAATTAGTAGCTTGCTATCTTGAACGTATACATTATGTATTTTTCACACCTCCGTCCTTGCATTCAGAAATTTCTTATCTTCTTATTGACGCTTTATTTTAGCAAGTGGGAATACAAATAACTTTCCCATTTGATCCCGGTCAGTTTTAACCTTCTAAAACAATACACTACGTTTAAAACAACTCCCAGTAACAGTGTGTGCGTCAGATAAGTACTTCGAGTTTTCTCCTTTTCATGCATTGTGAGAGCAGGTGTATTGGTGGGAAAAGAAATAGTCGCTGACATGCCTAAGAGGTGAAGGATAAGTATTTGTAGAAAATACTTACGAGTATCTTATGAAAAATGAGAAACTTCAGAAAAAATATAAAAATCTTCTTGAAGTTTCTCTTTCCCTGCATGAGACCAAGAGAATTACAAATAACTGTGGAAGCAACTCAAAGACATTAATACGGGATGGAAAAGGACTATAGCCGTGTTTAAACAATTGTTTTTCCCTGTGAAGTAAAAGCTTTTGACTTTAAAAAAACAACAAACACACACAAAAAACCAACCAAACAAAAAAATACACCACCAAAAAACCAAAACAAAACACCAAACCCAAATGGTGTTTCTGCTGGGATGGTTGGTGGTTGGACTTGATGATCTCAATGGTTTCTTCCAGCCAAAATGATTCCATGATTCTGTGTGGGGATCCCCTGCAAAATGTTACAAGCAAGTTTTTAATCTCACTTAGAAATTATTTTTTGACTTAAAGCCCAGTAAAATAAGGATAATTCCCTTGGTTCCTTAAAATGCTGTTTAAGCTGTAAAATGGGAACCTAAATGGGAAAGTTTAACACTTTTGCAAGCTGAAATGTCGTTTAGTATAATTACATTTTTGCTAAATGTTCTAGAGCGTGATATTTTGTGTCAAGAGGTTGAAATGGATTCCTTAGGACAGCTGCCAGTGTAATGTCTGTTGGCTGTTTCATCTCTAGAGCAGAAAAAGAATGAAAGAAAATCTGACACTTGTATTTGTGGTGTCTACCTGCTAATTCTAATTTTGTTTATGCCTTTACGAAGCATGGTACTTCTCTTATGTGAAAGATGTCAACAATTCTGATGGGGATTAAGCTAATTGATGTTATTTGGGCTGCATGGCATTTAACAAACAAAATAGCATTGTTAATGCTACATCAGCAAAAAAAAATATTCTTTTTTTTGTTCCCCATGCCTTATGCCTGCCATGTGTTTGTCGTCTTGAATTGTAGGCTTGTGTTTGCAGTCTTGCTAAATTGCAAATACTATTGATTACCTGTAGTGGTAGCACATGTGGTGTGATAAACGGGTTAGACACTGGCTTTCAGGGAGATCTCAAATAGGCCAAACTACATTAATGTCTTAATAGCAGTGCCTTCACATAGATCTCTGTAGCAGATGAAGTGTCCCACACAGACACTTGCAGTAAGTATTTAATCTAAAGGACTGTCAGGTATGCTTCTGAAGGCATGGGCAGGTAAACACGCCGTACTTCTTGTCTATCCCAACAGCAAACACCTGGAAAAGTCAACTGCAAATTTAGATTGGGTGAAAGTAATATCTTGCCTCCTGTGATGCTAATAAATTAAGAGAGAGTTCATATTAATGAGTTGTGTGCTAGTAATGACTGTAGTAAGCATAGTCATTTGTTTTGAAAGGCAGAATTGTAGAATTGTTGAGGTTGGAAGGGACCTTTAAGATCATTAAGTCCAACCATCAACCCAGGACTGTTCAAGTCCACCATTACACCATGTCCCTCAGCACCATGTCTACCCAGCTTTTAAATATCTCCAGGGATGGTGACTCCACCACTTGCCTGGGCAGCCTGTTTCAAGGCTTGACAACATTCTTGGTTAATAAATTTTTCCTAATATCCAATCTAAACCTCCCCTGGCGCAACTTGAGGCCATTTCCTCTTGTCCCATCGCCTGTGACTTGGCAGAAGAGACCCCCCCTGGCTACACCCTCCTTTCAGGGAGTTATAGAGAGCAATAAGGTCTCCTCTCAGCCTCCTTTTCTCCAGGCTAAAATAGGTAAATAATAGGTAGATAGAAGTTGAGTTTTGTTTCCTTCTTCATGAACAACTTTGATTTCATAGAAAGAAAAGTTTGGTATGTTAGTGATAAATTTAAATTTTTGTCCATTAGCTGGATAATCCTTCTGCTCTGTCTTTGTAGTCTCGATTAACATCAGAGATACGTCTGTAGAAATTCTATTTGGAACGTAAATATGCAGCACAACTAAGTTTACATGGGGATACCTAGAGTATTGAAATATTCTCTAGAGTGGTTTTTAATAGTACGCTAAAATTTATAATTAGGTAGAGCAATCAAGCTGTTTTTATACTAGAGTGGAACTTTCCTGTAAAAAGTGAAATAACAGGACAAAATCCAAGTTATGTTGTTGCTTTTGTAGTTTGTAAGGCTGTACCTAGAGAGGAATTAAATATAAGAAGGTGGGGGGGTTTTGTTGGTTTTGTTTGTTTGTTAGTTCTTTTAAGGGGGCTGGTATGGGAATTAAATCAGAAACAGTTCTTACATCAATAAGACAAGAGCATGATCCAGATGTCCTGAGGGCTGTTACCTCTCTGGGTGTGAATCTCAGAAACTCTAAATCTCCATTTTTGCCATGTGCCGATCACTTATCGATTTCCTGTAGATCTTGAAGGATGCCACGCTTTTCAGGCTGCTATAGTACCATGAGCCTGAACGCAGAGGTTCTATTACTGGAAAAAGAACTGCTGTTATAAATTATTCTGTGATTGCATGAGAATCGTTATGGAAATTGGGAGGGACCTCCTGAGGTTGCCTCATTCAGCTCCTGACTCGGCTCAAAGCAAGCCTGGTTGGATGAGGTTGCTCAGTGCCACATCCAGCAGAGTCTTGGACACCTGGAGATGGAGGTGGGGGCAGGATGGAGACCCCATGGCCTCGCTGAGCAACCTGTGCTGGGGTTTACCCATCCTTACGGGTATAAATATACTGGTTTCAGATGAACTATCGAGTAGGAATGGGTTTCTTCATTGTTCTGTTACTGTCCCCTGCCCCCTTTCCCTCTTCTTTCTGATCCTGAGCATAAACTAAAGCAGGTTATTTTGTACTGCAGCTCTTACTGGACTGCTTGTTCTTCATGGAGGAGAACTCTTCTTACACTTATGTACTTTAAAAAGATATGTAATCTTCTTGTAGTTTTGTGTGTTAGTGAGAAAGAGTACTCTTTTTCTCCTAAGTGATTCTGCTTCACTGACTGATTTTGTTTTCCATCAGAGTCCTACTGCAAGGTGAGACAAAAGTCTATGAGACGTTGGCAACAGTTAGGCAATGTTTTCTTTAATTTTAAAAGTATAACGTCGTTAAGTGTCCGGTTTGGTATTGTATTGGAAGGGAAATGAAAGGAAACTGGAAAACCGAGCGTGGTGTTTCAGAAAGATGACATTTCCATGTATAAAAATAGTTTGCCCTTTTCTGTGGATGCCTATAACCAAATAACATTTGTGCTTGTCCTTTACTGCTGTTACAAACATCTTACCCTTTCTCTATTGAAATGCAGAACTTCCTAATTCCCCCACCTCTAGTTGGCAAACAAGGGTTTTAAATGGGTATGCTTCTTCCCTGTCCCACTGCCAGTCAAAAAAAAATCCAACACAACACTTGTTATTTGTTCAGTTATTCAGTCACAATGGGAAAAGGAGGATATAGCTGGGGATACAGGTTTTGGCTGAGGCCAGATGAAGGCTGTGCCACCATCCAGTGAGACCTGGACAGGCTGGAGAGTTGGGCTGAGAGAAACCTAATGAAATTTAACAAGGGCAAGTGCAGGGTACTGTACCTGGGGAGAAATAACCCCCTGCACCAGGACAGGTTGGGGGCTGATCTGCTGGAGAGCAGCTCTGAGGAGAAAGACCTGGGAGTTCTTGTGGACAACAGGATGCCCATGAGCCGGCAATGTGCCCTTGTGGCCAAGAAGGCCGATGGCATCCTGGGGTGCATCGAGAAGAGCGTGACCAGCAGGTCGAGGGAGGTCATCCTACCCCTCTGCTCTGCCCTGGGGAGGCCGCATCTGGAGTCCTGTGTCCAGTTCTGGGCTCCCCAGTTCAAGAAGGACACAGAATTGCTGGAGAGGGTACAGCAAAGGGTCACAAAGATGATTAAGGGCCCGGAGCATCTCTCCTATGAGAAAAGGCTGAGGGACTTGGGTCTTTTGAGTCTTGAGAAGAGAAGACTGAGGGGGGATCTGATCAGTGCATACAAATACTTGCAGGGAGGGTTTTAGAAGGGTGGGGCTGGTCTTTTCTCAGTGGTGCCCAGGGACAGGACAACAGGAAATGGGCACAAACTTGAGTATAAGAAGTTCCACCTAAACACGAAGAGGAACGTCTTTCCTGTGAGAGTGGTAGAACCCTGGAAGAGGCTGCCCAGAGAGGTGGTGGAGTCTCCTTCTCTGGAGACATTCAAAACCCACCTGGACACATTTCTGTGCAACGCGCTCTAGGTAGACCCGCTCTGGCAGGGGGTTGGACTAGATGATCTCCAGAGGTCCCTTCCAACCCCATGAATTCTATGAATCGTACTTTTTGCCAGGTATTTCCCCTGAGTTTCTCACAGGGGAAAAAGCTTTATTTACTGCAGGTATGTTTTACCTGCTTCCCCAACACTGCGGTGCCCAGCCCCTGGGCCCTGGGTTTAAAAGCTGGGAACTCTTCTTTTTTTTTTTTTTTTTTTTTAAGGGTTGTACTAACTCTTGGTTTATGTGGGGGAAATACCAACAGAGGGAACTATTTAATTTTTAACATCTAAAATACTTAATTTCTGCAATAGCATACATATAAGGAATCTGCTGGAATATAAATTTGAATGAGATTTCCTTTCAGAGAAGGAACTAACATAATGCATTTCTGCATTGTGGAATGCCACAATTTCCGAGGCTAATGATATACCGAAAGGTTAATCGGGTGTCCTCTTTTTCTGAGGCAGCTATTTCTAGGAATAGCTGTTTCTAAGCTTTTCATCCCAATTTCTGTCAACCAGATTTCCACAATGAACAGCCCAAAGGAGCATAAACAGCAGCTTCTGTTGTGGAGTGCACTTCCTTTTTACTTTAAAGCGATGATTAACCCTTTTTAAAACTTCCTTTTGATGTGACCAGACAAAGAGAGACTCCTATAGCCCTTTGGGATTTGCCTGCACTGAACCTTCTTCAAAAAAAATCGCGACCTCGGCTGTCCCAGTGACAAGGCTCTCAAGTTGTTAAAGTCGATTTAAATGAGAAGAAAGCAGAATGCCAAAAATGCATATTTGTTGCTGCAGATGTGGTGTAGCGAGTAGTAAATACTCCATACGTGTCAGGGCACACGCGAGCCTGTTAACCTGACGGGAGAGAAAATAAAACTTAACGCCGTGGAACAAGCTCCACCGACATCCCCGCATCTGAACGCGCCAGCGTTTCATACATAACAATGAACAGAGGTTATATTTACTTTTTCAGGGAGTAGTAACATCGACAAAGTCTTTTGCTCTCAGTATCAAGGACATTTTTTGTAATGCAGATAGACATACACATTTTTCTTTATGGCTGTAGAACTTCTTGTCACGTGAACCAAAGGAGTCCCGAGCGAGGCTTTCCCATCAGGGTAGAACAAGAACTCAATAACTTGTTGTTCAGAAACCCTATGATAGAATAAATTTCTGTCTTTAGAAATTGGGTCCTTTACACATTTCCCTGGGAAAATAAAAAATAAAAAAATGCACTCCTGTGATAGTTTCAATGTATGCACTGGGTTATAAAGGGAGTTTCAGAGATACCGGGCTTATCAGCTGCACATGAACAGTTTGTGGTTTGAAGAGGGAACCTGGGATGGAGAAACCCAACCTTCTGTATCCAATTTTACCCAGTGGAATATGGCATTAAACAACCCCATTGTGTGTTTAAAATTCCACTTTGTCTGTTGGAACACTAGACCATATGGTTTAGCTGGAAAAGCTTATGGATAGTCTGTGCATCACTGTTTCCTCATTTTCTACTTTATAAATCAGATAATGTGGGGAAAATATATTGTAGCAATCAAAGGTAAACCTTGAAGTTCAGCGTGGTGTAAAACTACACCTTATGTCTTAATTATTGTATTGAGGTGCAGAAGTCGTGCCTTTCTGATTTAGGTTGTACGTTTGAATTCAAGTCAGATTGAGCTGAGGACTGACAATAAGATGACTGAAATACTGAATTTGGAAAGGGTATGGATGTTCTGTTTCATAAGCGCTACTTGAAGAATTAAACATCCTCAGGAAAGACATTATTACTCCTTTTAATGTGTGAACCAGATTTGGGCTATGTTTTTTGGTATTACCCAGGCTTTTCAGTTTTAGAGCGTGTTGGTGGCTTGTTTGTTTTGTTTTTTTTTTCTTTTCTTTTTCCTTTCCACTGTGGCCTATGTTTATTTACTTATCTCTTTTGATACCCTTGTTTAGTTTACAAACAGGAGATTTTCTGGAGGTATGTATTTAGGATGTAGCGTAGCTAACCTGCAAGCGTGGGAGCTACGCAGAAATACACGTTGTTAGTGTGAGACAGACTGGAATGCTGTGTATCACTATTTATTTATCTAGCTTTTAGCACTGCTGTTTATTGCCATTTATTTACATCCATGTTTTGAGCGCGTTGTAGTGTTTCTTGCTTCTGAGGCTTAAACTTTAAGTGGAACGGCCTCACGAAGCAATGTCCTTTCATGATAAGATTGTGAAGTAAAAGTGAATGAACAGAGACAGTATGCCAGGACTATAATAATGTTTGTAACATTCATTAAACTGTTTGTTAAGTAATGTATTCAGACTGACTAGTGTTTCCCAGCTTCTACATCGCCCATTATGTGTTCTAGTAAATTAAAGCTAGGAAACCTTTGTTGGAGTTATAATACTCAAACTGACATCTAATTCCCCCAGACAATAGGTACAAGCCTGCAAGCCTCTCTAATTCTTTCCAGTCTTTACATTTATTGATTCTTTTGTAAACGTGTTTCATCCAATCCATTACAAACAGCGCTGGTTAGAAGTGCGAAGTTTACCACGTTTGACCTAAGGCACGTTCAAAACAATAGCTGTCTGGCACACAACCGGCCAGCCCCGACTTACTTTTAATCCAAAGAAAATTCGGATCCCTGGCTGCTGGCCTGGTTTGAAACCCCTGCTTTGCTTAGAAGGACTGACATGTTAATTCTTTGATCTGACTGGTTTGGATACGAATTGAGTTCAGCTATCGCTCGCGTTCTGGGCTCTAAATGTTTTATTCCTTGAGTTGGCTTATGTAAGTGGTTTATTTTGATTCCAGACTTCATTTTGTCTAGTCTCGAGTAATGTCTTGCATATACAGATGTAAGGGGTTTACTGCAAAGTATGGATGTAATCCTTTTTTTTCCCCCCTTCAACATGCCAGATTTTTTGTACCTCATTATTGAAATTTCATAATGTCTGAATGGATAGAAAGAAGAGTAAATTTTAATGAAATGAACATAATACAGTTTTATTATTTTATGCATATCTTACACTGTAAAACATATGTAATAAATAATTTATAGTAAACAAACACATCTTATTTTTCCTACCGTATTCATCATCAGCTTCAAAGCTTTGAAGTTCAGTAAATAATTTATGACAGTTGTTAGTGTAAGGAAATCAAACCGTACTCCTGATCCTGCTTGCTTTTTGTCCTTGTTGTTCTCCAGCAGAACTTTGATTGGTAGCCAAAGAGAATGATAAAGAATGTATGAATAACCGAAGGGATTCATTAAACAGACTGAAAATTAAATCAGATATTTTTATTTTTAAATAAAAATCTTTGAAATACATAATGAAAATTTTTCTGTATTCTAAAAATGTTGGTTTTGGTTTTTTATTGGTTATGAATGGCATAAGGCAATGGCAGAAGTAAATATTTTTAATACCAAATGGAATCTGTTTTCAGCCTGCTTTTGTTGTTGGAACTTCAATCAGGGTGTCTCTTAGCCTGGTTAAGTGTCTTGCTGAGACCTGCTGCATTTTCTGAGATTGGGGGGGGGGGGGAGAAGATTCTATAGTACAAAAATAAAGAAATACATGCTTTTGGCCTTTAATGAAATGTTCTATGGAATACATATTCTAATACCTTTGTTTTCCCTAGTTTATGTGGATAAGCCAAAGACTTCGAAAAGATTTTTAAGCATTGAAGAGATTTTTTTTTTTTTTTTCCCCTTCCAGGTCATTCAGACTCTTCAGGATAGTTTTTATTTATATGTTCTTATAAAAGTTCATAATATTCCAATAATATATTGTCAGTTTTCACCTGTATTCTAACGTATCTAAAACTTAAAATAAAGCAGAAAAATATATGTGACTTCAGGCAGAGCTATAAAAATTCTGTGTAATTCCTTAAGTTCCAGGTCCCGGTTTGTAACATCTCCAAAGCAGCTTTAATCCATCCTCATTTTGGCTGCAAAAAGCAACGTTTCTCTTGCTGTGTAGTTTTGCACATGTGAAACCCCAGGTTTTGTTTTTTTTTGCTTTGTTTCTGCCACGGGGTGGGACGGGGAGCAGGGGGCATATATATGTATATAGTGTATTGTACAGCTATAAGTGCAGTGAGGCATCACAGTGAAGCTTTAAATGATATTTTTCAATGCAGACCTGAGTATATTAGACACTAACAGGCAGTTACTCTATGGTATAGGGTCTTCTGGGTTTGATGGGTAAGCTGTTTTGTAAGGCTTTCTACCTGAAGAAGGCAGTTCATAGGTATCATGAGCTAGATAGTACCAAGAATAGCAAGGACAGCTATCTTGTTCTTGCCTTTCATGGGGTTCTCATCTCAAAACTCCCAGTATGCCACTGGTTTTTCCCTTGAAATAAGTATGGGTCATGCCTTCTGTTGGCAAAACCATGCTAAGCTGGTGTCTTTGTTGGCTCACTAGTTTTTCTGCCGCGGTGGATGACAGAAGAGGAATGTATTGGAAAGTTTCTATCTTTGACAAATATGGTGATAATTTTACTTGGCAAAGGCATGTTTCTACTTTTTCCATTAAGTAGTAATAATCTTCTCCAAAAATGAATTTGTTAGAATATTTCAAGGGGAAGGGGGGAGGCGGGGGGGGAAGTCACCTTCTTTTATAGCTGAAAGTGTTATCTTAAATATAGATGTGATCATTGCCTGCTCAGTGTTGTTGGACAGTGGGAAATTGTTTCCTTTAGGGATCTGTAAATGATGTGAGGAGCAAGTATTCAATCTTCACTTGGTGGCTTTAGCTGCTTTTTAAAAAGTACTTTGCTTTGATTTTGTTCTTTTTATTTATTTTCCCATAGCTCTTGGCATGCTTTTTAAAGTGTATTTTAAGCTGCTACCTTGTAAAAACGGTGATGGCAGTTGATAAATATAATGATGTTCACAGATGAACACCCGTATTCTTTTGGAAGCTTTAAAATTTTTGAGAGAGTATCAGAAAAGGATTGTCCACGAGAAACAACGGGTGGCTTTGATGTGACCTCGTGCATGTTAATTTTTCCCCCGTACGCTTGCCTGAAGCATCGCTGCCTTTCATACATCAACATGAAGGATTGGGGCTTGCTTTTTTTCTAAAGAACCTGGAAAGTATTTGTCAGCTACTGCTTCCCATTTGCAGTAATACATCATCTTTGTACCACTCTTTGGTCATAGAGAGAATCTGCCGACAGTGGGACTACGATAGAACAGGCCACGTCCCCCATCGACTTTCTACTTTCAGTGTCACCTTGAGGCATTGTGTCTAGTTTCCAAGTAATGATAATTCCCTAAAAGTTTTTAAAACTTTCTTTTTTGTTGTTTCGTGCAGTCTAATGGTTCTTCAGAGGCTAAGTTCATGTGTTTCACAAAGGGACAAAAAATGCTATAGAAGAGGAGTAAAAAAAAATATCAGTCATTCTCAAGTTGCCTTTTTTTCGTAGTCAGAAACTTTTAAGAATTGTGTAAATTTGTGTGTTAAGCTGTAATATGTTTTTGAAAACATCTAGATTCCATGGTAAGAAAGAAAAAGTAGGAAAAAAAGGCTAACTTCAAGAAGGATAAAATTAACCTCAACTAAAGGGAGCAGGTTAGCAATTATCTATACATTGCCAATATTCAGGCTAGAATATTCTTTACATAAACCTCGGTTGTCTGCAGAACAAAGGCAGATCTTCGATAGCCATCAGTTCAGAAGGATCATAATTGTAATCTTTGTGAACACTACTGACTTCATAAAAGGCAAGATAGTCACGAATACAGGCCTTGGTTCTTGGTATTGAAATGTTTGGAGATAAATTAATAAAACAAACTTGTGTAGCTATCAGTAGATGCCGTCTTGAACTAAACGTTCCTTTCTAGGTCACCAGAAGCACCAGTTACTCAAACTATCAAAACCAATGTGCTTAAATGAAAACAATTATTTAGTGTAAATCTACTTGAAGAAACACGTCGTTCATGGTAAAAGAGATCAAAATTAGAACCTGACAAATTTGTATTTGTACATAACTCTCCTACAAGTATTAAACTCTTTCTTTAATGTGTATTAGTTGCTAAGTCAAGTCAGATGTCTGAGGCGAGAGCTGAGAGCAAATATTCATAGAGGAAGCTGATAACAGCCTTAATTAAGCTGCTGCTATATTTCCATGATAAATTTAGAACTTTTCCATAAGTCATCTGACTTAACGCTCCATTTGCATCCAGGAGTGTTTGATTGAGATCAGTTTCTTTGTTAAGAGCTCTGCAGATGTCTCTCTGATAGCCCTCACTGTCTCTCCTTGTAGAAGAGCCCAGGAACTTTGTTCCTGCTGTGTTGGCAATGGGGAGAAGGAGAAGAAGGTGTATCTTGATGCAAAGCTGACCTCCAGGCATTCAGCTTTTCCAGGCTTGACATGCCCTCAGAAATACTTGCTGATCTGCTTAACTTCTCTCATGATTGTGGCAGGGAGTCCATCGCTGTTCCAGGGCAGCTGGGGATTTGGCAGTAATTCTGCCTGTTTTGTCTCATTCCCCTCTGGTTTCACCCTAGTTACTCATTTCATCTTCACATTCCGTTATTCCCCAATATCTACGCTGTTCCAACAGAGCCACTTATTTCATTTTACTTCTTTTCAGGAGAGAATGATTAGTATTGACAAATAATTCTTGTATTGGAATTTTTTGGTCAAAAAAATAAAATGCAACATTTTTTTTTTTTTTACCTGTTGAAAAATTCTGTCATTGTTTCTGAACTAGACATCTTAATAGTATTCTTCTGTATAATTTACTTAGAGGGAGCATCCAGAACAACTCCCTCACAAATAGCGAATAAGCAATATTCAGAAACTCTTAATTCTTACAGCCAAGCAAATTTGAGATAAACTGGATCATTAAATTGATGTAGATTCCAAAAGTCTCTGTGAGTTTGCCTTAAATTACAAGATTCATACATTTTATAAGAAAGCAAACACAAAAGATAGAGTTGCGTTTTGCCAGAATTGGAGAATTGGTGTGAAAGGAAAAGAAGTTCTGAGAGGGAGATATGGAGGCTCTGATCTATATGACCACTTAAAACCAGATAAAAGAAATCAAGCTTGTTTTGGCTGTGCTTGTATGGGCTAATGTTTCTTTCTAGCTCATCTGCTTTTTACTCTTTTTTCTTTTTTTTTTTTCTTTTTAAACTTGGTATGCCTCTGGATGAATTTTCATTTATATATTTTTTAATAGGAGCTTGGAAAAAATTCAAGTTTGACCTCTTTATTTTTAAATTCTTTCTTTATTTTTTTTTGTCCATGTGTGTGTTTGTTGCACTACGCCACCACCGATGCAGCCGTGTTTTATGACTTGTGTAGTGTTAGATTTCTTGGTGTTGTACCGTAGAGTGGAGGAGATGCAGGAACCAGTAAGAAATACTAGCCAACCTGCATAACTGAAGCGGTTAAAGTTATAACTGATTCTGTTTGCTCCTTGGGCAGTTGCCATTTGAAAGAAACTGATGGGTGAATAAAATCATTGTTAGTTTTCTTCTCTATCAACTATTAAGGCGGCAGCCAGTTGAGTGGTATTTGTACCTGGGATAATGAATTTTTGCAATGACATCTCTGGATGGTGTGTGTAGTTAATTAGCTAATAATGTATGTCACAGATGAAAAATACTTTTGCAAAAAAAAAAAAAGAAACAAGTTTACACTTCTCTGGTCTCTAATTAACCTGTTATAAAGTCTGTTTGTAATGTGATTAGTTGCATTTTAAAGAGATTGAAAACACACCAAAGGTTTAAAAGTTTCTCCTTGCAGCTTGATGTTATTTTATTGAGGGAGTAGAAACATCTCTGGACAAATAAATATTCTGTTTGACTGGTTCTGTGTGCCAGCAGGTGTAGGAGCATCAAAACAGGGAGATGCAGATCCAGAACACGCGTGGTGCTTATGTTAGCTGAACACAACATCCCAAATCTCTGGTTTGGGATGAGAAAGGTGATGGATGTAGGTAACTCCTACAGACAAGTGAATATCAAAGCTCTGCTTTGTTGCCTCGCTCCCCTCAGGTTACGTACTGCTCTCTTGCCTCCGGTACTTGGCAAACACTTCACTGAGGTAGCTGTGTTTCCAAAGAGCTGCTGAGAACAGAAGCAGATGGCAGCTCAGTCATTTATCCATCCTGCACTATTTACTTCTGTATTTCTCTGGAAACTGAAGTTAATTCACGTTGAGCTGTAATTTCCAACTCCTGTTCTGTTCCTTTCTTTTTTTTTTTCTTTTTTTCCCTTCTTTTTTTAAGAGGAGAAAATGGAAACCATTGTTGGTTGGCCGGTGTTTTGTTGGGTTTTGGTTGGTTCCCCCTTCCAGTTGTGAATATTTCAGAGCTCTAATGAGTGGTCTTGGAACAGGCTGCCCAGGGGAGCGGTGGAGCCACCATCCCTGGAGGTGTTTAAAAGACGTGCAGATGTGGTGCTGAGGGACATGGGTTAGTGGTAACGTGGCAGTGCTGGGTTAATGGTTGGACTTGATGATCTTAAGGGTCTTTTCCAACCTAAATGATTCTGTGATTTTGTGGAAGATGGCTGTATACTTTATTGTGAATGTTACGAATGGTGTGTGTTCCACCACTGGTTTATGTGAATGCTACTACATTTTAAATATTAATTTTTTTTTTTATTGTCTTGCTTCAAACCCAAATCCTGTGCTTGGAAGAGGGAAAGGGCACAATCCTTGAGTGACTGCCTATAGGGCAGTAAATGGGAGAGGAGGAGAGTGGTCCTAGGGCATTGCAACTTCTGTGTGCCTTCTGGAAATTCAGCTTCTTTCTCCTCTTGGATCTGATATGAAAAGAACTGTGAAGGCAAGAACGATATTGCCCATAAATTGGCTTACATTAATTCCTATTCCAACTCCGTGTAGCACATGTAAGTGAAAATCTTGGAAATATGTTTGCTAAATCATGTGGTAAATGGTCTTGTTGATGACTGCAGAGTTGCTCTGGGGAGGGAGTTGTTAAGCACTTATTATAGGAATCCAACAGGGCAAATTAAGAGAAACCTGTGTGTGTGCTTGTTATTTTAGGACTTTTATGCTCGTCTTCTGAGAGACCTCATATAGGACCTCATGACCTAAAAAGACTTGATGTCTTTTAGTCAGAGGTTAACTCCTGAAATCTCAGTTACTGACCTATGAAAACAATCACCTCCAAGGGAGGGTTTAGTGTTATTATTCTTTAATGCTAAATAGCTGAATATTGCTGTTAATAATACATAAGAAGTAGCTTTTTAGCATTCTGCTTAGTTGTATGTGGTGCTCTCGCCTATAACTGAGTCTTTTTATACTTGAAAATTAGGGGGGATATTTTATGTTTCATTGTAAGTAGCTGCCAAACGGGTTTCTTATTTGTTTGTCAGACCTTTGGAAGTGTTGCCTTAATCCGTGAGTGTTCAGAGGTAGTGGGTGGAACTTTAATCTGTACGTCAGTGTTCCTTGGAAATGCTATTCCAAGTGCACAAAAACACTGTGCAAGGTAGAATTTCTCATTATAATCAATTCTATCGTGGAAGAACCAATGCGTGGTACATTTTGCTGGTGTTAATGGTTATGTTTTAAGATTTAAATGTGCAATCCATTTAAAATAACTATTGCTGTTGTTTCTACTGCTTGCTAGATACTTCTCCAGATGTACATCTTTATCAGTTTTTAAAGCTAGTATACAAATGTGTGCCCCTACATAAAGTATGCGTGGGACAGGTGAATAATTTTTCTCACTTTTTTAGTTTATTTTTAATTTCACTTAGCTAATACCATTTCAGAGAATGTTATCTGAGAAACTATTATCTAAGGCCATTTTTACCATTCAATTTCTGAGACGCGCTAAAATACTGCGTGCAGGTTTGCTCACTCTAAGTGGGATTTCACAGTTGTGCCAATGTAAAGAAGAATTTCTGTGCAAGCGAAGTTTTGGGCAGGGGAGGGGGAAATCAGACTGTAGTACAATATAAACTAGATGAGAATTAACTTTTCCTAAAATACATAACAGACTTGATCATCTCGCGTGCTGTTAGCAGCACAGTGGGTTTTGTGGTGCTTCTGTAATCTGGATACTCTGATTCAGAGACTAATTAAATTTGTGGGCAACACTAAATGTCTTACATTCTTAACTTGTGTAAAGACCATTTGAAATAATGGGATTGAGACTGACCTTTCAAGTTTGCTTTTTAAAAAAAAATTATTTGAAAATATTTCAAAAATAAGCCTCAGTAGAATTATTAGAGGTTTCAGGAAAAATTATTCTCTCGTGTCTTAGACCATAGGTAATCATTCAGTTTGGCTCTGTGGAATAGATAAAACAAATTTGCATTTTATTTTTGCCTGCCCTCCAGTTGCTGGTGTAAACCAAGGGGTTAAGAAGCTTCCATTTTAACTTGGAACAAGCAGCTGCCTTGAAATTCAGCCAAAAGATTTGTCATTTAGGCAGCAAATAAATGCTTACAGAAAAACTTAAAATCAGGAAGGCACAGTGTATCCAATGATTTTTGTATTTCAGGAAGGGGGTGCCAATGGAGGTGTGTCGAGTACCTCTAAGACTCTTGAAAATAGCGAGAAATATTTGGCTTTTAGCTCAAAGTCACATTTGTGAGGCTGGTGTCCTGTCGTGGTTTAAGCAACAGTAAGGCAGGGACACGCTGTTCTTCGGTGTCATTGCTGGTGCTTGAATAAAACCGTGCAAGGCTGGTTCAGAAAGCTGCTCGGAGCAAATATTAACCTTAAGCTTCTCTGATTTCCTCCAGTATTGTGCCAGCTTTCTGAAACAGTGCACCTCGCAATCATTAAAATGTCAGAGTGAAGGAGGGGACTCTGGTCAGGGCAGCAGGGAAGGACCTGGATTGATTTTAGATTGTTAGAAAATTTCATTAACTTCATTAGACTCCGGCGTGGGTAGGATTCTCATGCCGCCATGCGTCAGGTAATCTGGTGTCTTCTGTGGATGGATTCTCTTTGATGGGGGGCTGGGGAAGATGTACAAACGTGGGGCTGAAAACCCCACGGGAAACCCAGCCCGCGGGTGGTGACGTGCAGAACCTTCACCTGGCACAGGCCCGATAACGATGTTAATATTTGAATTTATGATTAAAGGGAGCGTCCTTGGCAAAGGGATAGCTACTGGGTAGACAAACTGATTTTTCACATCTGAACTCAGACGGGTTTAATCGTGTCTTAGGTGGTTTGGGAGAGATTTGTGAGTCTGATTGACGGGTCAGCACACAAAGGGAGCTGGAAGTTGTAAGGGGAGCAGTGTGTCCCCAAGGACTGGGGAAACACCCCGGGGGAAAGGAGGAATCTGTGAGATCTGGTTTCAGGGGGGATGAGAAATTCCCTGACGGAAAGAAAAAAATACGGTAAGAGGATTTTGGATACGCAGAATAATTTTGGCTTGAGCAGTTTGCTGGTGAGGAAACTGAGGCAGGGAAATAAATATCCCTGTTTGCTGTTTTGTTTTCATGTGTTTGTTTTAACATTAGCTGAAGTTAAAACCCAAATTTTGGAATCACGGTGTGTTTCGGTGCCTTCCTTTTCACTCATTTTCTTGGAGGCACGACCTGTTCATCTAGAAAGCCTTCAAGCTGTGGAGCCCTGGGAAGGGTTGGACACGCAGTGAAGAGGATTTCATGAGGTCAGGCTCTCGCCAGGATTCTCAGCCATCTCCACTGCGATGCCAAATTTATGGAAGAACAAGGACCTTGGCCAGGGCGCCCAAGATGAGGGACCGTGCCAAAACCTCTTCAAACACAGCCTTAAGCTCCTGGGACCTGCAGTCCATTTTTTAACTAACTCTGTCAAAACAGTACATCTCCATTAGTTTAATTGAAGACATTCCAGCTGATTTTTTTATATTTTTTGTTTTGGAACAGAAATCGTCTTTTCAGGATAATATGCCAATATCATTTTTTGTTTTTTTTTTTTTGTTTGTTTGGGAAATTCATTATTCAGATCCTGAATGTGTATTTTGCACATTTTGCACTGCTCTCTACTAAGGGCTTCTCAGGTGTATGGTATGGTAAATCAGGGTATAATTTCAGTTGTGAGGGTGTCCTTCAGGTCATCCAGTCCCACCTCTTGCTCAAAGCAGGGCTGCCTTCAAAGCAGAGTCCGGTGGCTCGGGGTCTTGTTAAGTCAAGCTCAGAAAATCCCTGAGGATGGAGATTTCACAGCATCTCCTGGCAGGCAGGTCCAGCGCTCAGCCATCCTCCTCTGGAAGCTGCAGGAAGGACTTTGCTATGTATTTTTGCAGATTTTTTGGATCCTGTTTCTGCATCTCACCCCAAATCAGATTAATTTAACATACCCAGCCTGTTTGTTTTGATCTAGAGTTTTTAACGGATGCCCTCTAAGAGTACTCGGGTAATAGATCTTCATTCCTTTTAAATCAGTATTAGGATTTTACCTGTTGGAGTCTGTTTTGATATTTTGCAGCCACTATGGAATGTTTTGTAACTCCTGACGTTTATTTCAGTTATCTTATAACATTATTTATATACTACACATTTGAGAAACAGAAAATGAATGTATGAGTCCTCATTCAGTGATAATGCTGAGACGGGGAGGTCACACCTATCTCTGTAGAGAATTCCATTCTTTTTGGGAAAAAAAAAATTGTGGTGTGATGTGTGCATCGAGTTCTTGAAAATGGTAATATTCTCCAAAGAATAAAGGATCTCAAAGTAGTAGATAACCTCATTAAAACATGAAATTACTGTTATGTGTCTTCCTGGAGGGCAAATAGAAGGGGGAAGGTGTAGGGTTTTTCTCATGTAACCCTCTAGCTAATCAAAGGTTTGCAAAAAATTAAATAGATGGTTGGACATAAAGATATCCATAAGGTTTTATCACTTTTCATGTCTGTGGAAATTATTTTTATTTTTTCCTGTTCAGTATGAGCACTATTCTCTTTTGAAGAAAGGGACTTAACTGCAGTGTTGAAGTGCAAGGAGCTGAAGCTGTCGCTGTTGTAAATGATACTTTCAAGAAAAGTTAGTTTATCTCATAGCAAGTGTCTTTGAAAGTCTAAGGTGTTGTCTGTGTGAATTACGATGAAAATACTGAGAGAGGGGATGCTTATGTTGTCTGCCTTGTACAGCTTTTCCAAAATATATCATTGGGTACGTATTTTGGGAAGATACTTTCTTTTAATGCAAACCCAATGTGTTTGGTACAGATGTGGCACTTGTGTTCCCTGAGTTCAGAGAACTTGCTGCTGGTGAATTATGACCATCATCCCAAAAGGATGGCAGAAAAACCCATCCATGTACCATGTTCTGGAATTTTTTGCTACTTGACTGGGAAATTGCTATAAAAAATATTTTAAGAAATATTGTAGCATATAGCAGTTTCATACTGCAAATAAAACTAAGCTGTCTTCTTTACTTTGACTAATTTTACAGCTCTTGAGAGAAAATCGCAATGTATTTTTCAAGAGACTTTTTTTTTAAGATCCCTTAATACCTGCTCATACTAGAATCAGAAATTCTTCAAATCTGCTTGGAAAGGGGATATTTCTCTAGAATATGAAACTAGAAGTTGAAATGTGTTCTGATTTAGCAGAATATTACAGCACTTCTGTTCACCTCAGGTTAACTTGGTAGGTCAGTGGATCATCGTTGCAGCAGACAAAGCAAATAACACTGTATGCACCTGGTACACTTATATTTTTATGTCAGTCTCTGATCCCCCTAAAAGCCACTTGAAATCACAGCGCTTGAAGTAAATTGCTAAGCCTGGACCCAGCCTTAGAAAATGGGAACACAGGCCCTATTCTTTTAGTAAGAATCTCTTGTCAAGAGACAAGGGTTAAGACCCTATTTGTACGTATGGAATTAGGTAGGAATTAAGCATTTGGACTCTTGAGAGTCCCTGGAGACACCTTTCTAATACCTGAAAGGCCCTAAGTATTTTTTAATAATCCAGCTGCTACTCTCCTATTGATTTTTATTTTTTTTTTTGTCATGTAAGGAGGTATATATATCTGTTCTTTGAGACTGAATATTGTACAAGAAATAATGAAAACGTTAATAAAACACTTTTTAGTTGCTAGAGAATTTGTTGCACTGACTTAGTGTCCTGGTAGATCTATTGTTTAATTCCACTCTTATGTTCCCCAGTGACCTTGGCTGACATACTTGACCTTAATGCTTCAGAGTTTCTATTTAATATCTTTATTTGCCAATAGACTCTTGTGGGAAGGTCACTGTGTATTGCACAGAGATGAAGATGATAGTCCTTGCCTTAGGAATACATAATGTTAAGGTAAATGTAGCACATGAAGGCCTCCAACCAGCTGGGTGAGTACAGCCTGGGAGAGGTGGACTATATATTATCAAAACCAGTTGAAGATTTTAACATCTAGCACTATGAAAAGTTTTCCTCTAGTTAACCATAATAAGTGCACCGTTATGTAAACTTTTATAAATACATCGTGGAATCTGAAGTGCTGAATACATACATTTTTTCCTGATAACATAGTATTGTTTGTATCTTAAAAGCTATGCTATAGAAATGCAAGCAAATCCTCAATTTATGCACAATTTTGGTCTCTCAATCAGATGTTTCCTGAAAATATGAATAGGTGTGCTGATCTTGCATCCGACTTTCCTCGTTTTCATATTCATCTTCCTTATTTACTAATCTAAAACTAAGAAAGATACTTTATTGTTGTGTTGCATAGTCATTTGTTACGGATTGTTAAAATGCGGCATAGTCATTTATTATAGAGTTAAAATCTTGTCTGGCCATTTGTTATGGAGAGTTAAAATGTTGACTGCAATAGCAAGAAATTGAACTCTACTTGGATTATTAACTTTTTCCCCCCCTAATTGATATCTCAAGTGAGAGAGCTGTCATTTAAAAGTAGTGGGCTGCTCTAACAATATCTGACTGTCGTGAACTCACAGCCATAATAGAATTACAAAGATATATGATGGATAACATCAGAAATTTGGGTGGGGAATTAATAGCTATAATTTACTTTCTAGTTATGCCGCCTTTTCTTTGTTAGAAAATAGCACTTTGATATTTATTGCAGATACGCTTTGCCAAGTGGCAATTAAGTTATATTTTTCTACTTGCGCATAAAAAGCCATACGTTTATTGGAGATTCACTGGGCAGTGGGGGAGAGGGTGGAGTTTTAGCTACCTTCAGTCCACCTCCTTGCTGCTTGTCTGCCATGGGGCTAGTGGCTTTTTTGGGATCTGCCTTGCGAGCTGCAGAACTATTTAACAGCTGGAGAAGATCGTTACATGAGCTTCAGGGTATGGGTGTGTTTGAGAGAGCTAGTTGAGTTTGCTCCTTATTTCAGGGGTCTGAATGACTTCTGTTCCTTAAAGGGCTCCCAAACGAGACCGTCAGCACCATCTCCCCAACTGAGTGGCTATTCCTCAAAATAAAATCCAGATTGTCTCAGGGATTCAGGTGTTCACCCAAAAAAAGCAATGAGGTGGCATGGGGGGTGGTTTTCAATAGCACGGACCTTATACTCATGTTCCTTGAGTAGAGTCTCCCTCCTGTCCCCTTGGCTCTGTTTTTATAATATTAATTGCTTTGGGCCCCTAGACCATGCTTTTATGGGCAGCCATAAAAAAACCCCATGTTTTTAAATCCACCCACGGATCCTGAGGGAGCTGCTGGATGAAGTTGCTAAACCACTTTCCTTCATATTTGAAAAATCGTGGCAGTCTGGCAAAGTTCCCGCAGACTGGAAAAAGGGGAACATAACCCTGATATTCAAAAAAGGAAAAAAAAGAACACCCAGGGAACTATAGACCAGTCAGTCTCACCTCTGCCTGGCAAGATTATGGAGCAGATCCTCCTGGAATCTCTGCTAAGGCACATGGAAAATAAAGAGGTGATTGGAGACAGCCAACATGGCTTCACCAAGGGCAAAATCATGCCTGACAAATTTGGTGGCCTTTTATGATACTGCCACATAATTGGACTTGTGCAAAGCGTTCGACACTGTCCTGCAAGACATCCTGGTCTCAAAATTGGAAACTAATGGATTTGATGGATGGACCACTCTGTGGATAAGGAGCTGGCTGGATGGCCGCACTCAAAGGGTTGTAGTCAATGGCTCAATGTCCAATTGGTGGCCAGTGATGAGTGGTGTTCCTCAGGGGTCTGTACTGGCACCAGTGCTGTTGAGCATCTTTGTTGGAGACATGGACAGTGGGATAGAGTGCACCCTCAGCAAGTTTGCTGATGACACCGAGCTCGGTGGTGCAGCTGACACGCTGGAGGGAAGGGATGCCATCCAGAGGGACCTGGACAGGCTTGAGAGGTGGGCTTGTGTGAATCGCATGAAGTTTAACCAAGCCAAGTGCAGGGTCCTGCACCTGGGACGTGGCAATCCCAGGCACAAATACAGGTTGGGCGGAGAATGGTAGGACAGTAGCCCTGAGTAGAAGGACTTGGGGGTGTTGGTGGATGAGAAGCTCAACATGAGCCGGCAGTGCATGCTGGCAGCCCAGAGAGCCATCCGTGTCCTGGGCTGCATCAAGAGAAGTGTGGCCAGCAGTGTGAGGGAGGGGATTCTGCCCCTCTACTGTGTGCTCGTGAGACCCTACCTGGAGTGCTGTGTCCAGCTTTGAAGTCCCCAACATAGGAAGGACATGGACCTCTTGGAACAGAGGAGGGCCATGAAGATCAGAGGGATGGAGGGACCACCTCTGCTATGAGGACAGGCTGAGAGAGCTGTGGTTGTTCAGCCTGGAGAAGAGAAGGGTCTGGGAAGACCTTATAATGGCCTTTCAATATCTGAAGGGAGCCTATGGGAGAGTTGGAGAGGGACTCTGTCAGGAAGTACGGTGAGAGGACAAGGGGTAACGGTTTTAAATTGGAGGAGGGGAGATTAGATATTAGGAAGAAATTCTTTACAGTGAGGGTGGTGAGGCACTGGCCCAGGTTGCCCAGGGAAGTTGTGGCTGCCCCATCTCTAGAAGTGTTCAAGGCCAGGCTGGATGGGGCTTTGAACAACATGGTCTGGTGGGAGGTGTCCCTGCCCATGGAGGGGGGGGTTGGAACTAGATGATCTTCAAGGTCCCTTCCAACCCAAACCATTCTATGATTTATGGAGTTCTTGGAATATGTCAGAATGTTACTGGCAATGAAAATGGAAGGTTCTTATGACTGAGTTGGTGGTGAAATGGCCGAGCTGAAGAAAGAAGAGGTCCTTCTGTAGCTTGAGAGATGCGTACATTCAAAGTCCACCCATGCCCAGTGGATCTGTTATATCTTAAGAAAAACAAAACCATTTCAATTCACAGTGGCACCTGGCAGGCCACCAAAACCCTAGGTGCTCCCATGGTGTGGCGTTCAACCTAGTTCCCTCACTGCAGGAACAGATTCTCGCCCTGAAGCTGGCAGAGAATCACCTGTATCAACCAATGGGGGGCCACCTGCACCTGCAATGGTGGCTTATGTCTCACTTGCACCATTACCTTTGTCTTGGGAATTTAGCTGAGAGGAAAAGACTCTCCTTAAGCAGAGTCTTCCCTGATTTTTCTGCTGTAAATTAAATATATGTAATAAGGTGTCCAAAAATATGGCATAGGTGTCCAGGTTCTAGAACTAGACCCGTGGTTGCAACTTGTTCTGATGGTGTAATGACTCTGGTGAGTTCTCTGAGCTGGTGGAAAGAGCAAATGTCATTTAATGTGACCTTTGCTTTTCAGTTCATTGAGAAATGACTAGGAATAAGATCAGTACTGTTGTTTAAAAGTTTTTTAGTAATACATGTCACTACAAAATTGTTACTAGCAACTCCTCAGAGTTGCTCATTAACTTGTTTGCTATCTAATGGATAGGTTTGATTGTAAATATTTAAAACAAAAGTTATCCCTTTGACTTACACATTTTACAATAAAGCTCTTTCTACTGTACCTTTTAAGATGAGATTTTTTTTTTAAATTTTAAAATTAAATTTAATTTTATTTAATTCTCTTTCTCATTCAAGTTTTGATACTTACTTGAACTGTAAGTATCAAAACTGAGTGGAATATGGTCCAGAAAAAAACAGTCTCAGAAAAGAAACTTCTTTCTTGGCGGCATCTACGTCTGTCTGAAACAGTAGCGGTGACTCTCTTGTAGCTCTTGTTGAACTGTTGAGGTCCTTGATGAGCCAGATCTTTTCCTGCTCCTTTTCTTTGGATGATTTTTTTCTGGGATCAGATAGAGTACTGCCGCGTGGAGTATTTTCCCAACGGAGGAGGAGCGACCAGGAGACAGACTTATCTCAGATTGACGACTAGATTGATGGTAAGCAGCGCAGAAGGTTCAAGCCCCATGCTAGCATGAAATCATTGGACAGATAGAAGTATTTGTTTATAAATTGAAAGAGTAGGTAATAATAGTGGGGTTTTTTAAGATTACATTACATGATATTTTATGATTACACAGACTAATAGCTGGCAGATGGCAGAGTATACATTTTACTTGTTTACCAAGATAATGGATGGCGGTGATTGAAAAACATTTTTTTTTCCTTGTTACGTTACTGTGGGAGCTTGTAGTGGACAGGCAATTTACAATATGAGTCAACAATAATTTGTATCTGCTCTAGATTTTGGGGGGAATCATTTATTCTGTTTCTTATTTTATTGGAATTTTTGCTTCTTTCAATTATATTTACGTCTTGGAATAAAATCTACTTGGAAAACTGGGCCTTTAAAAGGGAACGTGTGGGCCTGACAGCCTACATACACAAATAACATCTATTTGTCTGAAGAATAAATGGTGGGAGGTTTTTTCGCTGTTCTTTTTCAATGTTTATCATATTACTCGGGCGTTTTGACAAAAAGAGATATGCTCTGTCTTTTGTTTAGGCACCTCAGCACAAATCTACGTTGTTAGATTGCATGCTACTGGGGTAGTTAAGGCTATCCAGTCACAATAATGATTGCAGTGTTTTTCATCCCTTTTATTTAATTGGTATTGACTTACTCGAATTATCCATGAGCGTGTTTTATATGTATTGGCTGTTCAAGTGTTGTTTTGCCTGTGGTTTTGTTTTTTTCCTTAAGTATTATGGCTTGAGAATACTCCATAAATGTGAATCGGGTTGTTCCAGGAGTAGCAGACCTAAAAGCTGCATTTCTTCTAGGTTCATTCCCAGTTTATTTTAGTTTCTGGTGTCAGATTCCCAGCTGCCTGCTGCGTCCCCAACGTCTGCCATTCCATTTGGCCTGTCGCAATGGTTTTTGGCCGGGTTAGGAATGCTGTCCTCGTGGTCTCGACAGAGAGTACCTGACTTCTGGCCTAGTGGATTGCCATCTCTCCAGGGAAAACGGGACAAAGCTATGGTGGCTTTTCCCTCGAGCCACTGCACTGGGTCTTATTTTTCTGTGACGTCTCTAACTTCTGTGAAATTCGCATCTGAGACATCTAGCATTTTGCCAAATTTGATAGAACTTGGACAACATGGTTCAAATGTTATGATTTTATGTTTAGTCTTCTCATAATAACATTAGTTTCCTGGAAAAATCAGGCTAAAACAATCAGATGGCACCAGGGTGTCTTTTCTCCTTAAAGAACCCAATAAGATCATTAATTTATCCCCCCCCCCCCAGTAAAAGGGAAAGGGAAGTCATTGCAATAATTACAGTGACTGGACAGCATAAAATGTAACTTGAGATACTTTTTCTAGATAAGGAGACTCTTGCCTTTCAGGCAGAGGATGCTCCATAACGTATATATTTGGCTTCTATTAGAAATTAAATTCCCTTTATGAATTCACATACATGATAAGACCTGAATGTATATCAGTGTTACTAAGGTCAGTTTTATATCAATTAGAGATGGATCCACTGAGTCCCTGCAATTCCACCTACTTACAACTCCCTTCTCTCCGAGGGTTTTCATCACAGCAGATTCCTAGTGGCCTTTCAGCAGGGATAAAATGATGATATTGTCTCACCTTTTACAGTGTGAAAAGAGTGAAATACATTCGGACAGTTGCTGGCAACTTTAGTGTGCTTGTTTTCCATAGTTCCTGTTCCCAAAGTGCACTTTTTTCCCGGTCAGCAATTAATTTATTCTTTTATTTCCTCCATCCTCTGCTTTTCACCAGTGTGCTCAGAGTTGGGTGGTGAATATATACATGTATATTTTTGCCAACAATTACCATCTTGTTGAGCTTCCCTACACAACTAAATCTTTATTTAGCATTTTCTGTCAGACTCAAGCCTCGGACCAAGTATGATAATATGATGTTTTCCAGCTGGTATGTGTATTGCAGCCTCCACGGGAGTCAGGGTGGGTGGGTGCAGAGACAGGGAATGGACCCGAGTGAAAACTGACTTGGTGGAAATGAGTATTTAAATCAGGGAAACCACTAACTTTGGGAGGGGACAAGGAGGATGCACAGACCTGGGTAGAGGCGGTGGAACGCAGGGTTACTGCTTTCAGGGCTACTCTGGGTTTATACTTGCATAAAGTTTCATAAAAACCAACTTATCTTACTCCTATTATAGAAATACATATGCAGATCGCTGGATTAGAAGGTGACAGTGATTGGTGTGCATGTGCTCTTAATGTGCAAATCCCACAGTTTTGTCAGGATTATAGATGATAAATTAGGCAATAGGTCTTAGTTCAAGAGTATATAAATGTACAGTTGACTTCAGTTGTCTTTGCTCAGATTTTTATTAGTTTTTTCTTTTTGCAGCGTTCATTCTTAATTACGCACGTAGTCTGAGGGCTGCTCCATCTCCTTTCTAAAATTATATAGCAAAATTTTGAATACAGGCCTTTTTAGAGTATGTGCTTGTAATATGTACCTTACTGCTGCAAAGCTACATAGTCCTGATTTTTAAAACTATTCAAAGTCAGTCCTTTGTTAAAGCTGCTTTTTTGTATGTGACTCTTTTGTTGTTTTAATACTTCTGGTTTTGAAAGGAAAAAATACTTTGCATTTTGTGCACGTATCTAAATTATGCCTTCATGGTTTCCTTACGATATGTTCAGTTCTGTTTTTATGCTGTTTACATGCCTCGTATAAGTCACTTTGAAACCCTTCTAACAGTGTAATACCTCCATTAACAGTCATCAATGTTCGCAACCAGGAGATTGATCCACGTTGGGTAGCAAATACTTAAATTGTTCCTCAGAAATGTCTCAAGGAACATATCGCAGCGTTTTTAGCAATTAGCTTGGTATGTAAGATGGTATGAATATTGATCAAATTTCAAAATTGAACCCTCTGTATGTTGAGAATGTAGTGAAAGTTAACCACAGATTGTCATAACTAATTTGCTGCGTATTTAGTCAGTGAAGTGTGAAGGAATTTAAGAAGTCTATGGAAAGTTTTTATTTCATATTTTGGAACTTTTAACTGTTGTTTGCCCAGAGCCGTCTCCTTCCAGGTAGATCTTTCTTCAAGCAGCTTTGTGGGCCAAGAGAAGTCCTTGGTGACAGTAGACGAAAGTGCTGTTGTCTGTCCAAAGCAAAAGCTGAACATGAGGAAAAACTTCTTTCCTTTGAGGGTGGCAGAGCCCTGGAAGAGGCTGCCCAGAGAGGGTGTGGAGTCTCCTTCTCTGGAGATATTCAAAACCCACCTGGACGTGTTCCTGTCCAACCTGCTCTGGGTGGACCTGCTTTGGCAGGGGGTTGGACTAGATGATCTCCAGAGGTCTCTTCTAACTCCTACCAATCTCTGATTCTACCGTAAGAGCTTACTCCAAGTTTAGCCAGCATTTGTTCGAGGTCCTGCCTGCTGCTCTTTTGTATGCTGCTCACGTCCGCGTCTCCAAGGAAGGTGGTTCAAGTGTATCTCCATATTAGAACTAACGAATTCAGATTTTCTGACAAGAACCGACTGCCATTCAGGTCTTAGCAATAGATTTTACCCCTGTATGGGAAACGAAACAGGTTTCAGAGCAATGATTTTTATCTCTTAACCTTTTACTACGTGGCATAAGTAAAATTTGTTACGGTGTTTAGGGATTTTAGTTTTTCCTTTGGTTTCTAGAGAAGACAACCTATTTTATTATTGCCTTTGTGTCAATGAGTGTACTTCTAGCTTGTAACCAAAACCAGACCTGAAGGTATATAAAGCAGTGCACTGGTCCATCAGTACTTTCATACAACAGTGTATCAGGCTCTTCTAGCTCATCCAGGATGATTGCTCTTCAGATTTGCAAATCACTGCTTCATGAGAACAGCTACAGCAATGAAAGGGTTGGGGGGCAAGAATTGCTTTTTTCTTTTCTTTTCTTTTTTTTTTTAAAAAAAGGCAAATCTATTAAAAAAATAATTAAAAAGCAAAAGCTTTTGCTGCTGTCTCTTTAGCAATAAAAAAAAAAAGTTATTTACTGCCTGGTATATGACAATGTCGAAGTGGCCAATTCAATTTAAATAATTTACAAAGAGTTCTGTTTTCTGATTTTTGGAATAGAAGTTGTCCATTATATTCCGTTCTTTAGTCAAAAAGCCCTGAGTTCAATACCAGTGTTAATTGAGGGCTGTGAGATTGTATGTTCAAAGGGACTGTGAAAAACAAACAAAAAATACAAGAAGAAAAGTAGTTCACATCTACAGGAGGTATATTTTTAGTTACAAAAAGACTTTGTTCTTTTGTACATTGTGCCTTTTCAGTCACATTTTTAGAATTAGGATCTGCTGTTTGCAACAGATTTGAGTGGGATTTGCATATAGCATGTAGGAGACAGAGTATACAAAGTGTGTGTGTATTAATTTATTATAAGAAAAAAATCACTTTAAAGTATTACAGTTTTACAAATAAGACCCAGCCCTGGGAGCAGACATCTCACTGAAGGTCGCAAAAGGCAAATTCTGTTTCAGGACTCTGAGTCCAAAATTTGCTCTGTCTGCTTAGTTCCCTCCTTGGCCTGTGAAAAGCTGGTTTGAAAAATTAGGTAGTATCCATTTGTACTATCAATTTTCAATTAGTAAAAAAATTATATTAAAAAAATAGGACATTGATCTGAACGACTATTTCAATGTGTTAAAAAAGTCCACTGATATATCTTCTGTATTTCCAGCATGTTCCTTACAGACAAGGTTATGCTTCTTCCATTTATTTAAAAAATAATTTTTTAAAACCCCACTTTTTCTCCAACCCACCTATATAAAATGAGTGACTGTATTAGTTTAGATCAGTTACACTGTCTTGGGGAAGCTGGAGGGAGAATTGGAAATGCATCCACTGTATCTCTTGTGTAAATTAGGTTCTTGATCGTTTTGATAGGAGATAATTGCTTAAACATGACAGTTAATTTGTGTTTTGTGTTCCAATGTAGAAGCTTCAGAGAAAAGTGTGTTACAGTGTGTGCAGCTGACTTAACTTTAAATTTTCTTGACTTTATACCAGAAGCATTTTTATCTCAGCTTGAAGTACAGGACTCTACATATTTTTGCAGTATGCTAATACAGCAGTCCATGCAAAGAATAGAATTTTGGTTCTGTATTATTTTAGAAGTTGTTGGCAATGACCATATATTTGATATAAAATGTTATGAAATAGGGCAAATGTAATATTTAATGCCTGACCTGAGTATATAGGGACAGAATATCTTAGCTGAAATCAGTGTTCCCAGGCAACAAAAAATACAACAAAATCTCTTTTCTGTCAATAGCCTACAGTGTTGGATAAAAGTCTCACTTTTAACACCTCTTTATCCTTTTACCTGATGTATTAATTTGATATACTATATGGATGATTAGAAACAAATATATTTTTACTTTATAATAAAAGCCATAGTAATCTGTCCTCAGATGATAAACAGGCATTGGCTTTCAATGAAATAGTAAATGAGTGAATGACAGTGTTTACAGTTCTGGCTATAAAAGAAGAAATCCAGGTCTTCACTATTACTCTGTCTGAATCAGTTCTCAGGTTTTGGTGTTTGACATAAAATTAAATTATTTCATTTCAATATAACATAATGCTGTATTGTTACACTGCAATCTTAAACCCTGCTGGTTCTCGGAGATGTTTTTGAACAAACTCAGAATGTCCGTGGAGAAGCACTGGTGCTTGGGGAACCATCACCAGTCCAGGCAATGGGGTGAGGGTCAGCAGTTCACTAAATGACCTGCCAGGCTGCTCTGCTATCAGACAGAACCCTATTTAAATTTAAAAATGACTTTTAAAATAGTGCCTTCACCTTCTTTCAGCACGTTTTTGCAAGAGAGTGGTGTTTGTTGTTAATTTATATTTCAAAAGATGCTTTTAAGTCTCGGTGTGCTTTATTGTTATTCATACCAACAGAAATCTCAGAGCTATGAATGTGGTCACTTCACAGAATCACTGACACCACGACACTAACGCTGCCACCACTTCATCATCGTGAGAAATGCAGCCTTAATGATTCTGGAGAAACCGTGTCAAATGAAGCACTTGCTGCAGTATCCACTTCAGACCCAGAGTAATTGCAAACAGTAGAACGAGCCTAAGGAGAAGTATTAGGCTGGAGAAAGGGCTGATCATCTGTGCCCGTTGCTTGATGGCCATCAGTTTGGATTTCTGACTTGGACCATGATTGCTAACACAACCAGAACCAGAACTCGGATTCACAGAATCACAGATTGGCAGGGGCTGGAAGGGACCTCTGGAGATCATCTAGTCCAAGCCCCCTGCCAAAGCAGGGTCACCCAGAGCAGGTTGGACTGGAACATGTCCAGGCAGGTTTTGAATGTCTCCAGAGAAGGAGACTCCACACCCTCTCTGGGCAGCCTCTTCCAGGGCTCTGCCACCCTCAAAGTAAAGAAGTTTTTTACACATGTTCAGATGGAATTTCCTATGTTCCAGTTTGTGTCCATTGCCCTATGTCCCATCACCGGGCACCACTGAGAAGAGCCTGGCCCCATCCTCTTGACACCCACCTTTTAGATACTGATGCACATTGATGAGGTCTCCTCTCGGTCTTCTCTTCTCTAGACTAAATAGACCCAAGTCTCTCAGCCTTTCCTCATCAGAGAGATGCTCCAGTCCCCTGATCATGTAGCCCTGATCATTGTAGCCTCCAGTGGACTCTCTCCAGTAATTCCTTGTCTTGAACTGGGGAGCCCAGAACTGGACTCAGTTCTCCAGATGTGGCCTCACCAGGGCAGAGCAGAGGTGAGGATGACCTCTCTCGACCTGCTGGCCACACTCCTTTTAATGCACCCCAAGAGACCATTGGCCTTCTTGGCACGTTGTTGGCTCATGGGCAACTCATTGTCCACTAGGACTCCCAGGTCACTCTCTGCAGAGAGGGCACATGTCATGGTGGTGGCGTCTGTCCCTCCACCTGCCTATGGGGTGTCACCAGGAACACCTTGCCCAGCAGCACCTCAGCAACTGGAGAACAAGAATAACTTATCCTTTACAGTGCTTATCTTATAATCACCCTACTTGTGAATAAAAGGCTTAGTAATGGGTTTAATAGTATTTTATAATATCACAAAGTAAGTTTAATCTTAATTTATTTGATTGCTGCTATCGCAGAGATTCTGAAGCGCTACCTCTGCTTTTTTTTTTTTCTGCAATAAATTTATTCTCCTGTAGTTGTAGGTTTTGGTTACTGGCCTGAAAGCTCTGCGCAAATGTCAAGAGTGGTGCTGTATATTAAAATTTATCGTTATTCCTCTTGGTACCAATAGCATGATCTATCTGAATGAAAAGATTTTTTTAAAGGCACACATACATCTTTCTGAGAGACAGATTTTTGCAAATCTGTCTCCATTTACTCTCATTAGTATTAAATCAGTACAATTGATAACAAATGTCAGACTGTAATGTTTCTGGTGAAGCAGACCATCTGCCTGTTTTGTAATAGGAACATTTCTGCTTACAGTCAGTGTACTTCAACAACTGTCCCTGAAATGCCAGGTAGTAAAGTCTGTTATTTGAGGTCTGTGAATACATTATGTATATTGGATCAATAATTAATCCCATGCTTTCTGGCAAATGCGGTTATTAAAGGAGATTTCTTACTGGGGATTGCTTGCCTCCCTTGAAAATGCCATCCTCCTTTTAGCCTCTGTTTTATTTCCTTCTTTGATTTATATTTTATTTAATATTATTTATTATGCAATTGTTTGTTTCTTACGAATATGTTTATTTTTTCAAGCAAGTTAGGCTCTCTTTGAATAACTGAAATTAGTGAAGGCTGCCAGTCTACCAACCAGAGGAATGTTGTGATACTGGAACAGAATCGCTTTGCCATCAACTTCCCAGCTTGTTTTGACAGAGCTTTTTGATTAAAACCAAACACTAAACAAACTAAGAGAGTACAAATATCTATGAAATCCCTCAATGAAAGCTTTGAGGACTGCAGTATAATTTGCTTTTCTTCTGTGGGGAAGTGAAAGATGAGTTGTATTTCAGATGATTTCTTCTGCCAAAGTGCTGTTACACAGGTCAGTTGCCCAGAAAACGGGCTGCACCCACCTGGACAGGTCACTTAATGAGTAGTACAACTTCATGAAAATCACTGGTAGAGATGAAGAGAAAAAGGGAGAGAGGTGTCTCTATTGTCCCTAGTTTTTCCTCAAGCCCTTCTCATGGAAGAGGAGCCTCTTCAATGTCTTTGTGGAACCTGTTGGTACAAAATAGTGTTGGGTTGATTTTTTTTTTTTTTGAGACCAGTATGTCTAAAAGGCAGCTGGAGATCTGTGGTTTATTAATAGTAAAGCCACATATATTATGTGGATGTTTTCATAACCGTAAAATCACTGGAAATAGAATCAGTGAAAAGATGCTAAATGTACTCTTTATTCTGCTTTACGGTAACCTTTTCAATTTTACTATATGAAAGGGTTGTTAACACTCTACACTTAAAATGGATTGAAAAGGTTTGCTGAGTTATTGCTAACGATACGTAAACTGATCCATGTATTTATTAAATTCTTACAAGTTATGATCTTTCTGCATCATGATTTGAGAATGAAAGCTAAGATAATTGAGCTGTTCTTTTGAAGGCTCAAGATCAGATGACTTAAAATAGTATTTGATGAAGAGAAATCTTGGTTTTGTTGCAAGCTTTGTTTTTTTTGTGTCATTGTGCAGCTGGTTTTCAAATACTGGCAAATCTACCCGTCCCACTTGCGGCTTATCACACTATCTACATTTTTAACAAACTTGCCCCTCTTTGCTGGTTTATTCAGTGTTTTCAGAGCAATATGTCACATTCCCAGCTTTCATGTTTGGCTTGGAAACCTGCAATGTTTAAAACTTGAAAATAAGCAATTTTCATTCATACATTCATTTGTTTGTCTACTTATACTGTGAGGTTTCTTAGAGTATTGTATCTCAGTAGCTACGTGTGTAACTTGTAGGTATGTATATAGCATATGTGTTGGAACATTTATTTATATATTGAATGGTAGGCTTTTGCATAAGTACTTAGCATGTGTTTGACTTTACTAGTTGAAATAGAATTAGAAATCTGTCCTTTAACATATAAATATCTGTATTTCTGCAAAATATCTGTATTTCCAATTTATCCACTGAATCTCGGTCTGACAATGCAGCAGAGATATCTTTTGTGTACTGAACATTAGCATTTTACAGGTGCTTCAAATCATCAAGATTTTTAAGCAGAGGATTTTTGTCAGTGAAAAAAAATCAGTCGAACGCAAATTTTGCTTGAGATTACTCTAGTTCTTGATGCCATGATGCTGAGCAGAAGGTCTGGGAACTCGTATACAGTTACAATCCTACAATAAAATCGAGGTCTGCAAGTTCTGCCAAGCTTCTTAGTGAGTAAATATTCAGCAGAATCTGTCGTTTGATGTTGAAGAATGTAAAAGGCAGCAGACACACAAAAATTGCAGCGGGTTTTAAAGCTGCAGAGCTGCTTCAATGGAAATAAAATGTTTTAAATCACAACAATATATCATATGCATATCCTGATAGAACACTTAAATGTAATCATATTAGGGTGTTATGTTTTTATGTTTTTTATGTGCTCTGTAATGATGTATATATGATGCATCGTTGTAATTTAAAACATTTTAATCTTCATTTATTCTTTTTTTCCCCTAGATTGCTTTCTTATTCCCATTTTCCTTACCTCAGTAATATCTCTGATATTCTGTTGTCTTATTTGTTTGAAAGACAAACTTTTGGCAAAAGGATGTGTGAGTTCTCGGATTTGCAGGCCTGCTTGTTAAATGACCTCTGCTTAATTAATGTGAAAACTATGGGACTGGAGAGGACTCTTCCATTTTCACCTCCAGTCCACATGAAGGACTTACCAAATACACATATGCCATAAATAGGTGTCATGAGAGTTGTATGTAGCTCAGAACCTAGATCTGTTCTCCCACCTGTGGAGTTAAGCATCTTCCAGTGTTCAACTAATGTCTAGATAGTAAAAAAATAAGACTTCTTTCTTAGCAAAATAGGTAGTATTGTCTTTCTGTTTTAAGTAGGTTTGAGCAAGCTGATGATATAAGTCTATTTTCTCATTAACCATTTTATACTATTATTATACAATTATACCATATATCATTATACCAATATATACTTATTGAGCAATTATATCATGTTTTCTATGATGACATTTTGGTTTCTTCTAGCCTATTCTGTTAAATCCTTGGTTTGAGAGAAGCAAAGGGATCATCTAGAAACCATTCAGGCTCTTAGAAAAGAAAGTTTGGCATAGGCTGAGTTGCTAGTTAGTCAGACGCTTATAGAGTCTTCAATTTTGGTTTATTTGTGAAATGTGCAGCACCAATTATAGCTGATATGTGCTGACAAGTGATATTTTTCACTTTACAATTCAATCTAGTTAGATAATTTAAATAAATGGGTAAATGTACCCAATACCTGGAGTGAGCCTGCCTACCTGCTGCTTTGCTTTGTAAGAGCTGGCTTAGATTGTTCAGTTAATAAAAGTTTTAAATGTCATATCTATAAAAGGCCTGATATAAAATCCTCTGGCTAAGGAACATTTTTATCGTGATTTTTTTTTTTTTTTTTGTGTAGTGAAAAGAGAAGATACTCAGTTAGACCTTACTCATAGTCTTTTCCAAAATACTTGTTAAGAAATTTATGTTTGAGAGTGACCTGGCTGGGGCTAAGGATGACTGCCCTGAGGAGCTCGGTGCAGTCTCTGCGTGCAGGTTTTATTTCTTTCATTTTCTCCTCCTTGTGTAACCACTACTCGTCTACAAATCTCTCAGCCAACTGCCTGCCCTGTCCTTTTATTGTGGACATTTTTCTACACATCTCTTAAAAAAAACAAAAACAAAAACAAAACAAAGATACAAAATAAAATAAAAAAAAAAACAACAACAAAAGGAGGTGTGCATTTGTTCACTTCTTACGTGAGAAGACCCTTGCTCTCTCGAGTCCCTCTCTCAAGGGTCACTTCTTGGGCAGCTGCTCTCTCCTATATACCATGTCGAAAGGATGCTGCTAAGTGACAGTTATGCGCTCGTGATTCTCAGCTGTACGTATTTCTCGACACCTTTAATGACTCTTCCCTGTTCTCTTTGCCTGCTTGTGTTGACTTTCCCTCTAAATACTTCGTGTGGATGTGTTTCTCCTGGGGACAAATCAACTGTTCTGCCTGTAGAGTTGCTATTTAGGCATTCCGTGAATAACCCCGGTATCACGTTTGATCCTGAACTTCTCAACTGATACCTTTACCTGAAAAATCTTATTTGTTATATGTAACACTGGCAGTGGTTTTTTAGCACCATGTGGTCTCAACTTCCTTCATGTGTCTTCCTGACAGTTTTGTTTCTCTCTATTCTTTCTTTGTCTCTGCATTTGCTGCCTGTGGAAGCAGCATTCGTTCTTTTTTTCAGTGTCCTATAACTCAGCTGGCTTCCAATTAATTTCAGGGATCAACATGAAATTATTTTCTCTAACTTAAAATCTAAGTACACCATCTCATATATTTTGCTTTCAGTGTTTTCCTTTAATTTCAGCACAGATCTCAAAACACGCTCGACTTGTGCAACTAATAGGAGCTCTTGTATCATATATATTGCTTCAAGAAAATTTTTAGCCTGTTTTCTTCCAGCTACTATATCCTGTTACTTCAGTATATAATTTTCTTAAAACTTTAAAATTAAGTTGTTTGGGGTTGTTTTCTTTTCATTTGTTAGCTTTTAAAGTATGAGTGCGCTTATTGTGATTCATACATGGTATGGTACAAAACTTGAACTCCCTCTGTTGTGGTTGTTATTTAGGATGTTTCTGCAATTCCAAGTCCAATACTGAGGTCCTTGGCTTGTTGAATGGTTTAGGCAATCTCTTGGGTAGAAGACTGCCAGTTCTAGAGGTCTAGTGATTAAGAATAAAGCGCATATTATTACTGTTTCTACATTCCTCTGTATAAAGCTTTGGGCAGGATGCAAATGTCCTTTATCATCCTTTTTCATATAAGCACTTCTGAAGCTGTTGATGTTGTGCAGGATCAGCCTTGTTAGATGTGTGTGTGTGCCACTCGCTGGGCAGCCTGGGAAGACTGCTCTGATGGTTGGTGCCATAAGTGCTCAGGGTTAAGGCTGCAGCTGATTTTGTTTTGTCTTTAAATCAATGTTTACTCCATCTTTTTTCACCCCTGAAGTTTCTTTACTGAGGATGATCTCTGAGTCACTGTTAGAGGTATCTTCCAGGCCCAAGATAAAAATTGAATGTTTTGCAATCTGCTTTGATTTGTTCTGATATCAAAGGAAACTATTCAAGAGCTAGTGTATAAACTCCTCATGACTGTTTCCTGTACTGATTCCTATGCCTTTCAGTATCTTCTCTTTTTTAAAATTAATTCCCAGCTTGCATTTGCATTGAAAGAGTCGGTCTGCCTCATCAACCGGTTCTACATTCTTATGTATCTACATAGGACTGTTGGGAGATAGAAGCTAGTGGTGCTTCTTCTGAAAACAAGACCTTGTCTCTGTGCAGTTCAGTGGAAGCTGGAAGCTTTCACCAGGAGCACCAGCCAGTCAGACAGGCAAAGGAGCAAGAGGTGAGAGCCTGGCCCAGGTTGCCCAGAGAAGCTGTGACTGCCCCATCTCTGGAGGTGCCCAAGGCCAGGTTGGATGGGGCTTGGAACAACTTGCTCTGGTGGGAGGTGTCCCTGCCCAGGGCAGGAGATTGGAACTAGATGATCTTCCAACTCTAACCATTCTATGATTCTGTGAGACAAGAGGACAGCTCCCCAGCCGTGGTGCTGCATGATACCCATAGAGCTGAACGGCAACAACAGCTCAAGCCCTGAACTTGAGTCTTACCTCTGTTGACAGCGTATCAGATCTGTAGAGTTGATCTAATGCTCCAGACACACAGTAGTTCCTACCATCAGATTCCAGCCAAAGAAAGTGTGGAGTTTTTTTCCTAAATGTCATGTGTTAAAGCATTTTTGAGTTTTTTTGAATGCGGGCAAATTGTTCGTTAGTGTGTTGTTGCTGGCTACAGCTGCCGAACTTGAAAAGAGGTGATCAGTTATGCAAAAGTCACAGCGTATTTGGAGGCTTGTGTTTGTTTCAGTCAAAATGTTTTAACTTCAAATGCGAACTAAGGAAAATCAGCTCCTACCAAACTGGTTTTTACACATCATGACAGATTCAGTTAGACTTCACTGGCTGACCAGAGAGTAGCTCTGAAAGGTATTATGTTTGAAGTTAATGCTCTTCAAACCTTTACAAAAGGTTAGCAAATTTTCACATGCAAGAGACAAATTTTCCCAAAAAGCCTTTGAGGAAACTTTAGGTCTCCTTTGTTATTCAAAAGTTTAAAATTTCCTTTTTTGTTGAAACCTTTTTTCACTTTAATGTTTTGTCTACCGTAGACAGTATTAAAATTTTAGGACTATGCAGAGTTCTGGAGGTTTTTTCCCCAGATGTAATTCAGTATCTCCTTCGTAGCCACAGTGCAGGCAGGTAATTATTAAGAGAAGTTATTGTTGGGATTAATCTTCCAACTTGCAGAATGAATGTTATCCTTGTAAACAGAAAAGTACTTTAAGTGTCTTTAACGAGACATTCTGCAAGGCTCGGACTAGGCTTTCTTTATCATTTAGATAGAAAGGCAAGAGTAATAACATATTCTTAAGAGTTGTTTTGGGATAGGAGTCAGGATCAAAAATTTATGGTATAATATGAGCATGGAATTGTGATACTTCTGCCAGTGTAGGCATATAGTTATTGTTTTCATTAGTCTTACAGAGAATAGAGACTTCTAGGAGAAATAAAATTCTAGGTTTAATTTATGCCTAAAAGTAGATTATTTTTTGATTGTAATCTGGAATGTTGGTTCATTTGTGTTGACTTCACATTGTGTCCCTGGGGGCACATCTCACTCCTCCCGGCTTGAAGATGGCAGGGTGGCAAGTACCAAGCTTTGGTACTTGCCAGCACTTTGTCATCAAAAGCATAAGTGTTCTTCTCGGCTCAGTTGTCCTTCAGTTCCTACTACCTGGCCAAGAGATCTTCCTACAGCTAGCAGCTGTGCGTGTTGCCTGTGTTTCCATCTCCTGGAAGGTGCTGTCATAAATAGTTTTATTGTGGAAGTGTCTGTCAGCTGTGTCCTGAACAATTCTCAGGGTTTGGCAGGTGTTTCTTGGGGCACTCGTAGCTAAAGACACTGCGATGTTTTTATTCAAAGAGTTGAAAGTGCCAAATGGCTGTGCAGATTGCGAGACCCTGGCCCAGATTGCTCAGAGAAGCTGTGGCTGCCCCATCCCTGGAGGTGTGCAAGGCCAGGCTGGATGGAGCTTTGAGCAACCTGGTCTGGAGGGCGTTAGAACTAGATGATCTTTAAGGTCCTTTCCAACCCAAACCATTCTGTGGACTGGGATCTGCAGGTACACGAGAGGGATAAGCCTTCTCCGGCCTGGACAGGACGATACTACTAGTGGGTGCCAGTGATCTTCTTCATGCCTTCTCGTGCCCAAGATCAATGACCATCAAACACTCTGTGTCGGTACAGAGAAGACTGTTTCAAACTGTAGTATTTTGCTGGAAGGTATAAAACTTTCATAAAGAGAAAGGAACTTGAATGATTCATTATTTTTTTTCATAGTTATGCAATTAGTCATCAGTGAGTGGTTTTTGCTCTTCCTTGTGCTCCCTTGCCACCGTACTTAGTGTAAGTCTTCATACAAGAGACTCACGCAGACTCGTCGGCAAACTTCATACAGAATTTATATGTAGCAAATATTTCTAGGCATGTAAACTTATTTATGAAAAAAGAACAAAATATTTTTATTAAATTAATGGAGGAATCTGTAAGCTTGGGAAATCTCATATGCAGTGTCTTTAGCCTAGCCTGTCTATGCGTTATTTGCCTATAAGACTGCTGTAATGTAAGGATTTTCCTAGATTGTTCATACAAAATAGACATCTCTGAAGATGTGATGCTTCTGATGTGTGTTCTTCTGAATACTCATGAAATGAAGAAACTAGAACTGCCATTTCCCATGCTGGTAAAATTCTACTTGGCTCCCCAAATCTAAGAATTAGTCTTTTCAAAGGGACAGAAGACATATGTATTTCTTTTAAACGGTAATTTTCTGTTTGTCCATTTCCATCGCATTTCAGCTTGAAACATATTTGTGCAGGGATAATGAGATAGATCAGGACTCTGTCCTTGCTTATCTTGTACTGAATTTCTCTTTTGAGCATATAGATTTAGTTTTAAAAGCTCTATCCAAAGTTCAAGATGCACTTTACAGAGTATTGTTAAATAGATTAAATCCAAATGCAAATAGATTTTGTTGAATTGTGTGTTTGATTTTTTTTGATATGTGCAGTTTCTCTATTAAAAGTAAAAATAATACAATATTGGAAAAAATCTTTGCAGCTAAGGTAGATGGGGAGATAGAAGGCACCTGAGCAGAAGGTTAATCTTTCTGCAAACAGATAATTCTCAACTCAGTGTTTTCTACCTAAGAAGTAGGAATTAATACAGCAACTTCATCAAAATATCTTAATTAGAGCTATGGTTATGATTGTCTCTTAAAAGCCAGGCATTGATAAGATCCAGCACTTAGAAAATGAATTATTTTTTTTTATTCTTACACCATTCTCAAAATTAAGATTGATTTTATCTGCCAGCATGTGACCTTTACAAATCACAACACTGCTTTATCACTTGATCCTTTTTCTGAAGAAAAACTACTTAGATCACACAGCTACCATCTATTATTATCTTGGAATCAATATATTCCTTGCAAAATTCTCTACTTTCTGGAAGTTGCTGTATATAAAAATGTATAAAGTAAGCTCTTTAGGACAATTGTTGTGAACAGAAGATTTGATAAATATACAGCATTTGAAACAAAACACAATTAGATTTGAAGAGTCCGATATTTTGAAGAAGTTATAAGCAGTAGATTTTATTTTGGAAGTATGGAGACGGAGATATTTTTTTCAGTCGATATGGTAGTTATTCTGTATGTCTCAAATAATGAGTAGCACACAATGGTAAACCACCATTGTGTGTTAGATAAATATGCTTTTTAAGCTAAACAAAATACTTTCTGCACATGAAAAATTTTCACTTATCCGTAAGTTTTCAATTATATTTTTTAAAATTATTTCCCAAGTCTTCGTTGCTTTTTTTTACTTTCTCCAGAAAAGTGAGTGTTTTGTTATTGCTATTAATAGTATTAATATAATGTGTTACACCATAGCAACTTGTGGTTTTGGAGGCCATCTTGCAAGGAATCTTGTCATATGTCTCCTTTATCATGTTCATTTTACTTCTGTAAAAAAAAAAAAAATTATTATAGAAATTTGGAAGATCCAAGTGAGAGCTTTTACAGACATTTGAGTAATCTCCACTACTTCAGTGGAGTATTATATACAATTCACGTGTATGTGTATAGACGGACATTTCTTGACAACTGCTGTTATTCTTTAAAAACCTGAATTTGATCATTGCAATTCAATGAGCTACCGAGCTAAGTTGGAACCTAAGACCTGCCCATCTTGTCCCTGATGCATTTGTCTGACAGATGTTTCCAGGACATTGTTCTCAAATGTCACCAAATTGTTGGGTCAGTGGGGAAAACAAAATAATAGAAAAATCCTTCCGCAGGATGAATTTGGACTTTCCCATTAGTTGGTCTCTATGCTTGTGCTTTTATTGTTTTTACATTCTTATGACTTCCTAATATTCTGAAATAGTTTTCTGTTTGGAGGGCTTAGAAGACAACATCTATAAAAACTAGGGATGAAAAAAATCCTGTGTCCTCTTGCAATTTTCTTATCATTCCTGTTTGCGATCCTTTTTATTTTTGGGGGGAGGAGCACCAGACTTGCTGTGTGTAGGGAGAAAGTAGATTTTTGTAAGGTAGTATTTTAATCTTAGAAGATCTTCTAACATAAATATTGTAAAATATTTGCTGGTTTGCTCATCACAGCATTTTGAAGGAAGGAAGAAAAGGGCCGTGCAGCTGGTCTTGTTTCCAACTCTATTCTCAACAAGCTGGTAGAAAACCTTAAAAGTCAGATTTTTATGCCCTATATAACACACAGTAGCTACCTGTGGTGTTACTCTTTTCAGATTATGATTGAAATGGGATCATTCAGACTATTTGCTTTGCATGGAAATTTTGGAGATCACTAATGAGAAGGCATAGGTTCTTGTAAACTGAGCAAGCTTCACATGGGAAGTAGTGAGGGATATTGGATTCAGCAGCTCTGTAAAACCCTTGTAGGAAAGACACATTCTTAATGAGTCCTTCGGGTTCTGTGTCTGAAATCCTGCTTTTTGCCTGAGTTAAATCCAGTGGTTGGCAGTGAAACCTGAAGAGTAGCTGGAGAGGGAGGAGAGGATACTTGCGGCCCCTTTGCTGTAAGCTTGCCTTTGGGGTTGCAGCAAACCCTGACCTGCTCTGGAGGATGGGGGGTGGGAAAAGCCTCCTCTTCCTCCAGCAACTGCTGCTGACTCCCGCTGGGAGAAAAGTCAGTGAAGAAGGTGTATAAATTGATACAAAGATTCCAAGACTGGGAGAGACAGGCTTATTTTGGCACTTAAAGGTAAATTTTTATATATTTAAATAGCTTACATTTCCCAAGAGAGTGCTTCAAGCCATAGTTTACATGATGTATCTTTTACTGAAGGTTGTGATTTGTGATTGTTTTCTCTGTTTGAAACACAGGTTTCAAAGCATTACGCACCAGTGGAGCTTCACTGACAAGTATTTTTTACGCTAAATGAGCTTGCTATTATGTGTTCTTTATGTAGTTGTTTGTAATACAACTTCTAAAAAAGGGAAAATTTGAAATAAATCTTAATCTGTGTTGTCTATTAGGTTTTCTTTGTTGCCATGAAAAAGTGTGTTTGGAAAACTCATGAGAGGCACCATAGGGACCTGAACAGCAAGATACGAAAATATTAGGGGCTTTCTATTAAGTGCTTTGGACATTTTCATACAATTCTGTTCAAGAATTTTTTTTTAATAGAATGCACAGCTGCATGTGGATTGTAAATGATTATGGGAGGCAATTAAACAGCCATGAAAGAAACAGCTATGGTAATTATAGATAGTTTCCATACAGTATGTTACAAACAATATTTTTTTTTCCTGCTTGTGCCGAATATTTTTGATTCGGACTAATCGCTCTAAGGTGAGTTGTCAAAGCTCATTTAAAATTGGAGTATGGGAACGTAAGTCATTCAGCACACGAGATGATTTTTTTACAGCAATAAGCTAACTCATAGACATAAACGTGTGACCTTGAAAATCGTATGTGTAATTTTGTTCCAGACATTAGACTCCCCACTGTAGTAAGATTAAGCATATATCTGATAGCAGGTTTAGCGGCATACGGCTGTGTACGCGTTCCAAAAATCTGTTTATTACCTCTTTTTATTTAATGCCTGTTTTCCTCTGAGCCTGGACCATGGTGCCCTCTTCTCCCTCCTCCTCCAGTAAAAATTAACAAATGTTTTTTACTGCTACCAGTAACCTTAAATGATCTTAGTGAAAAGAGACAAGCAATTAATTTCTTCAAACTTTTCCATTTTTCCGCACAGAATTCAAAGTGTGAGCATATTAGGGAGAGACAATGGGAATCTGACAAATAACAACTTAAATACAAATATTTTTTTAAGATTTCATGTTGACAATGCATTCACTGAACTTACAAACTTTAAAACAATTAATAATGCAAATATTTTTTGTAGGTGTTTTCTATCAATCAGGAGTGGTATCAAATTATTTTAAAATTTAGGAATGAACCGTAAACTGAGATGCTTTACTTGGTTTGATTTGTTACTGACAGTTGCATGTATTTCCTAGATGTTTCTTTCAAAAATGCAGCAATTGAGATGTAAAAAACTAAAAACTGTATTAAAATTGGTAGTGTCTTACTTCTTTTGTTCTTAAGTGCTGGCTGTGTTTGAACAACAAATTAGAAATATTTAATTCATTGATTTTTTTCTTAATATAATTGCTGGTATAAGGGATATAACATACGTGTCAGTCATTATACCAACTGGTGCTTCTTGTTTACAGCTGAAGATAAATTCTTAGCTCTTCACTTTTGTTTGTCTTTCCTTTTCCAATATGGTATGTCATGAAGTTTACTGGTGGTAAGAAAATCCACCAAAAAAAAATTCATGGTCATGAGCTCTGACCTGGACAATAAAGCCTGCTGGTAAAAATTTATTTAAATTCATTGGATTGAATGTAAACGGCTCTTCTGCTCTGCTGCTCACTGGTAGAAGTGGGAGAAACCCAAACTTTAACTCTCTTCCGAACAAAGAAAATCACCAAAAATTGTACAGCGCATGGTATTGTTGGTTGTTATTGGCTTGGGACAAAGTATTGGGATAAAGGAGTTAATTACTTCAATTCCTTACTTAAAAGTCTTGGTCTAAATGGGAGCTACTGTGCCTATTGATCTGTTGAACATCATCTATATTGAGTTTACCTTTGACCAAGAACTCAGAATGCACGATGACTGTCTGGATTATACAGTTTTACCCAGGATGTTTGCAATGGGAGGTTTTCCCTGTTCTCAGAATGAGAATTATCTATTAATTATTATAGATAATCTATAACTATATTAATTATCTATTTCTGGTCTTTTCTCTCAAGAAAATATTAAACAAATATTTATAGCAGGTGAGGAAGTGCACCATGTTGATTGTTGTTGGTTTGGTTTTTATTAGTAGTATTATTATTATTTTTTGTGAAAGTGTTCATTTTTAGCCATGTTTGGGGAGGTGGTTCTGAGTGAAAGATGCTTGGGAGAAAGGTTACCCTCCTCAGGATAGAGTGCTCTTGTTCTTTCTGCTGAAGTCTGAGAGAGGAGTTCATTGATCTCTGTAATGAAGACATTGAAAAGTCCTTCAGTAAAACCAAGGAGACCAAATATGACATTTTGTGATGTATTTGTTAAGAAGGAAGGAAATGGGGAAAAGATGTCAGGTAACAAACCTCAACCTGTTAGACCTTATTTAAACATTAGGAATTGGGGATGGGGTGGTTTGTGGTCCCTATGGAGAGGGTTTGGTTTTTCAATTTATTTATTTTTTTCTTTGAGAGGGGAAGCATTGTAATCTTTCTTTCTCTCTTAGGTGGTCGTCTTCCTTGACCATCAACTTGATTTCAGCCAGAGGAAGAAAACAATGAAATAGATAGCTAAAAATACTTAGATGCCATGCTCTACTATGTTAACTGGCAGATATTTTTTTTAGTATCAAAGAACACTCTAGCTTTCTTCATGGTTAGACACAAACTTGTGGTTCAGTTGAGCAGACTTCGGTTGGGTGTTAAAATACAATTTCAAGTTAAAATCTGGAAAATGAAGCATTCACTATAATACAGATCCTTTGCATATGTATTTAAAACAAGCTTTCTTGGCCTAAAAAAAAGGTTATAATTTAAGTGAGGGGATGAGAAGATTCAAGTAAACAGCAATTAATCCCTTAAATACTATATTGCATAAATCTGTCTTGCTCTGACAGATACCATTTTCAAATAAACCGCATATTGTATGTGTAGATATTGACAGCCTTCCAGTGTACTTTTTTTAATCACAAGATTAAAGAGGGAAGCGGCAGTGAATTTTACAGTCTTTTCAAAAAGGCCTGAAGGGGAGTATTCTCAAGCGTTAGTCTTTGGGAAACAGGTGATTATGCTGCTCATCTTTATTTTTAATAAATGTTTTTCAAGTACCACTGTTTCTGTGCATCGGCGCCAGATTGCCTGGTTACAATACGTCTGCTGACATCTGTCTATTTTATAATTAAACACGGGCCTACTGTACATCAAGGATGTGAAGTAGCTACGGCGAACGTGAATGCTGGCACTGCGTGTATAACCGCTGAAACTTGTCATTCCTGTGTGCCCCTATTATTTTTGTACTCTAAGCTGAACAGACGAACTGCTGCTAAGGAGCTGTCAGGGGACGGATGTCAAACACGGGGTGTATCATGCGATCAGACCAGTGCTGGGATGGAAAAGTCAGTGGTTGGAAGTGGGGGGTGGGGGGAACCAAAAAGTGACCTTTTTCTCTCGACGACGTCTTTACGCTGAAAGGAACAGATGAGATTCTGAATTATTCACAGTACTGAAAGCTTATAATCGTTAGCGACGGTGGCAGCAGCAGGGTATAGAGACAAGAGTTAGAAGTTTTTTTGTTAAAATGCCTGATCCTGAAGCTCATCAAAGGATACGTTTCACAAAATTGTCTCTGGGAATTTGAGTGTTTAAGGTCTGTGGGAGTGAGGGCAGATTCTTCCAAAGGATCAAGAAATAGAATATTTTTCTCTTTTGTAAGGATCTGTGTTGAAATAAAGGTTAATATTAATCACAGGTCTTATGCAGTAATGGAACAAAGAAGCCCTGTGACAGGGGTTTGCTGTTTCAGCAAGTAGTCTTCATGAGCTGATTACAGTGATAGTAATAAAGCGGATCTTTTAACCCATAATATAATTACTAGGGATATAAATCACTTATCCATCTAAACAAATAAGCCAATGTAATACGTACTCCAAACGAAGATAGGCAGTAAGATTGTTTTGGTTATAACAGATACGTGGTGGAAGGAAAGGCTTCTCTTGATATCATGTAGAATATTGCTTTATGAAAATACGGACTGTTTATAGTTTCCTTGAAGTAGTTAGTTGTTAATGATACGGTGTTTAAAATTACTTCGTTTCAGTAGGTGAAATTTCATGCGATATTCTCTAAAGTTTCTTCTCTTCATTTTATTCTGAAAGCTGTTGTTGCTTATTATGAATTTGGAAAGTGAGCGCTCAGAAGCAGCGTGCGGTAATTATGCCTTGATTTAGCATGCATGTCATTAGTGTCCTCTGACGGACACTCGTCAGTCAGAGCCTGTTGCCTGAGCGAGAGCTGCTGTGGCAGCACCCGTCACTGTCATTACTCTTTACTACACGTTACTAAAGTCAAAGGTAGAGAGTAAGAGGAGAAAGTAAGGAAAAAGCAGTGGAAAGTGGCAGGAGAACCAATGATCTGTAGCTCTCAGGAACCCCAGTTTTTTAAAATCTCCTGCGGATTTTACAGTTCTCTGTTTGCTTTGAAAAGCTATTCCTTGTGGCCGGGAAGATGTGCTTTATGAATACGCTCTGAATCTTTGAGGTAAAGGGGCATGTGCCATAGATAAAAAACTAAGAATTTCCTAGTAGTCCAGTTAATGTTTTAACACTCTAATAGCTGACAGTAATGTAGACAAGCCTCTTCAATAATACATTTTAAATTGTTAAATGGAACTTCTGAGTGCCTTACCCCTCTTTGGTGTTCCGCTCACCCTTCCAGCGAGCGTTGTGAGGGGGGAACAAAATGGCGGCTCTGTGTGTGTGTGTGGGTGTCTCCAGGAGATCCCCAGCATCCCCTGCCCTCCACCCCATGGAGCACAGAGTTCATGGTGGGGCTGGCTTCCTTCTTGATCTTGGCCCCACCTGGGTCTGGTTTTATGTGTTTTTATTGTAGCCCGCGGGGCGTCAGATGTTCCCCATGGTGCTTTCAGGGAGAGGCTGGGTTCGACCACCTCAGGTCAAGACAACCCCAGGCCCTGAGCTGCCAGGTCAGCACAAAGCCTCTGGCCTTTCACTAGCATTGGCAAGAATCATATTTATTGGGCTACTTCTTATATAGAAATATAATTAGATTAAAGCTTTCTGAAGTCATCAGCATCTGGCTCATATTTCCTGTCAGAATGAACCGTGTAGGTGAACACTTCCAAATGCTCTCAAACCGTCTGACTGAAGTAATAGCTGCAGGTCAGAAACTTCTTATTTAAACCTGGCTAAAATGTATTTTCTTTTTTTTTTTTTTTTTAAGACAAAACAAAGTAGATAAAAGCAGTAAGCTAATGCTGTGCTGCCCAAGGGAAAAAGGTAGTCTCCTGGTCTTCTCCAAGCCCTGACCATCTCCTCCTTGTTGCTCTCCTTGCTTCATGACTCCCCTATGGCTGCACCATGGCCCAGGCTCATCAGGAGAAGCGTGGGATGGTCCTGTCCATGTTCCTTCAGGCCTGCTTGGTGGTGGAGCCCCGGAGGACAGGTTCGCTCCTCTGGGATGGGTGTTCAGGCCCTCAGGGGCATCTGCAAAGGGGAGAGTAGGGAAGGGAATGCTGTTACTGTTGCTATTACCCTTCATGTTCCTTTCTTAAAAAACAAGAGAAGCTACTCTGTTTTATTTTTTTTTATTTTTTTATTTTTAAAATGTTTTAAACTGAATTTCTTGCAAGCATCTGCCAAATCCTGTTGGCTTCCTCTTCAGTCAACAGGGAGAATATAGACTCCCAGGTCTTTTTTTTTTTTTTCCCCTGTCATTGCATGAAAATGGGGACTCTAGAATTTTGTCACTGGGATTCTGGCAAGTGGTACTTTGCAAATCTGAACTATGTCTGGTTTGATGAAGCCAACCTGCTTCGTGACTTTATGGATAAGGCTTTCAGAAACCAAGACTGACAGATTGCTTTCTAAGGAGACCGTATTGTGTCCTACCATGAGCGTGGCACACACCACACTGGTGGGTTTAAGCTCTCAGGACTGACATCCCAGTGAGGTAAGATACTCCTTCATTAGTTCCTTATGTTGTAGCCCTTACTGAATCACTGACACAATCTCTAAGCTAACAGTTCTCCAGGACAGCCAGCAGCCTTTAAACCAGAGTCACGTACCAGGCAGTAGTGTTTTTGTTGTTGTTGCCATGTTGTTGTGAAAGGTAACAAAATGCTTAAACAGGAGCTGGGAGATGCAGCCTCACAGCAATGTTTTTGACTTGCTGATAGACAGTACTTCTTCTCTCTGAGGCAGCAGCTCCTTATAAATTTGGCACTTCTGCCAAAAGCTACTAATTTCTCCTTCAGTTACAAAGGAACTTAGCCCTGTGGGGGTAACAGGTAAGATAATACAGCGCAATACGTAGTTAGCAATGTGTTGCTATTATTAGCTGGAGATACTGGTTTTGTTTCCATAATAAATTTCATTTTAATTGAGTAAATAGATAAAAGGAATTTGGAGGCAATTACATTTTTATGTTTTTCTAGCTTCAAAACCAGAGTGGAACTTATCTCCACAATGGCATTTTACACATCTGACAAACTGCTTTGTCACCTAAATTTAAAAATTTCCACCCATGTCTATTTGGATGTGGGATATTCCCCTGTAGTTTGTTTTTTGTTGTTGTTGTTCTTCAGGGATAGGGGAAAACAGACTATTTAAAAACTGAACTTCTGTAGTTCTAAGAAGATTCCTGCCTTGCCCCTTCCTCCAGTACTCCCTTGTTATCTTGATCACTTTTACCATAAAGAACTCATTAATGTGAAGAGACAAATTATCAGCATTAAAATGTTTTGGAATCTACAATTGCTGAAGGGGTAAGGGAGTCAAATGAGTGACTTAAATTTCCCAAGCTGGTATGACTTATGGTTGCATACATAGTGTGTTTTGTTATTTTTAGATTCCAAAGAAGATGGCTTCTAATAATGCTTTCCCCACAGCATGTCCTTCATAGGTTTTTTTTATTTTTTTTATATATATGTATATATGTAACATTTGTAAGTATATATATTAAAACGTGCACACACACATTTCACTATCTTTGTAAAGTTAAGCTTTTTAGGCTTTAGGGAAGCAAGATCCGATGGTTCTGTGCCGAGTCAGGCCATGGAGCTGTAAGATGTCTCCTCACCTTTCCAGTCTTTCCTGCTTTCCTCTTGTCTCCATCATTCTATTTCAAACTCTCTGTGCAAGTCTGTTTTTCTCTATTACAGCTGTGCTTGCTGTTTGTGGGTTTCTTAGGGATTTTTTTGTTGTTTGCACTAGTTGCTGTCTGTGCATGAGGATTCTTTGATTACACATACTTAAATTCAGTTGAATGGAGATCCTAACTGATGTAAAGGAATACTGAGATTTCCTTTATCCTTCCTGTTTCCCCCATATGCAAGATAAACTCCCTGAATACCTGTGTATATCCTATGTTAAGTCTTTTTCTTTCTGAAACCTGCTTCTCGGAAACTCCAATTAACTTACACACAAAAAATTGTATCACTAATCCTGCCCTGACAGCTCCATGCAGCACAACAAAAGCATGAATGGGAGGTGTGGAGCTGCCCATTCATTGTTCCCAGATGAATGAGAACCTCCCCCAGAAGATGAGTACAAGAGCCGAGGGGCGAGAGGCGTGAACCCCTTCATTGGCCCTCAGTGCTCATCCTTTCACCTGGATGTGTTAAGAGCCTGTGATATCCATCAGACCGGCTCCAGTCTCAGGGCTTATCTACATCAGTGGTTTTAAAAGTGCACTCTTCTGTCAGCATCGCTGCATCTGCACATTAAATTTTGCTAGCTTAAGCTGTGTCTTCTAGTAAATTCAACTATGTTGGCAAAGCTCTCCAGTACAGACTGGATCTCTCGGTACTGTGGGTTTTTGAGCACGTTCCTCAGGCTGTGCAAATACAGAGACAAGATTTTGATGCCACCAAGTTCAAGTGCTGGCGCTGGGCGTTTTCACCCTTTTCCGCTGCCTGCATTTCTTCATTCCTGGCCCCCTCCTCAGGAGGAGAGAAAGTTCAGAATTTTCTTAAAAGTTTAAATGCTGCTGGATGTAGCTAATGCAGCTGAAGGAACTTCTTGAACATCCTAATATGCCACAGGGTCCTTCTTTCGATTTTGGATGGGCCTGAGCCTCTCTGCTCCACTGTGTAGATCAAGAAACCTTCCAGATCCTGCTTTTCATTAATGTATCTCATCCTCTCTTTCTCTTCGCACAAAGAACCAGCTCAAGACAATTCAGGAAAAAGTTAATGCTTGGACAGACCTATACTGGAATGGCATTTGTGTCCTAAGAAAATCACGAATAGTTTCATATTGGGTATAGCGCCATGCAGATAGTGAGTTAGTGATACTTCCACTCTGGTTTGCATTGAAATGGAATTGGAAATATTTGAAATGGGTTGGAAATTAAACTACCTGCTCTTACACCTGGGTAGTCCATATGGACTTGTCTGAGGCATTTTGACTGTTGCTGTGGGAAAGATTCTCTTCCTTGTTCTGCTTGTGCTTTCCTTGTCTTGTAAACGAGCTGCAGCCTGCAGCATTCCTGGCTTTCAGTCTTGCACCTAAACTTACTTGGTAAGAAATACAATTACCTACAGTTTAGTTCTGGCATAGCTGAACTGTGGAGCTTCTCTACAAACTCATATTAAATCAAAAAGGATTTTGTTGGTAATTGTTAAATATTTTCTTTATTCAGTTATAGTTAATTGCCCATGTGTTTTAACTTTCCATTTATTTTATTAAGAGACTTTTTTAAAGGATAGGAATTGCCCATCTTTTAAATGTCTCCTTGAGATTGGTCACTGAAGTGAATTGTTGCTTTTAATTAGAGGGATTTTTAACCAATGATTGTACTAAGAAATTCTCAGTGTTACCTTAAGTGGGAATTGAAAGGATTTAAAGAAGCAACTTCTCTCCCCTCCAAGAGCGTAACGTGAAGCTTCTCAACACTTACTGTAGAAGCTTGGTGCTTGTTTTTTTGCAAAATTGGGATCTTCGGGCAATGAAGCATTCTTTACAAGTCAGGACTGGTTTCTCTGGGAGACGTGAGTGCAGTGGACCAGGTGCCAGCAGCTCGAATGCATCCGCGCGGTAGAAATTCAGCAGCATGTGGAAGCACAGCTGAGTGCTTCACCTACAGGTAAGACACACCAGCAAAAGAAGAGGTCAGCTTGACAGTAGTTTTTCGGGTACTTCCCCACCATCCTGAAGGAGGCTTTGCATTATTAAAGGTTAATTGTTTGTTCTTTAAATAAACGGAGAGGATTTGGGGCTGATAGTCAGCTGGGGCTCTGCCAGAGCAGGGTGTGTGGACACTCTCAGAAAGAAACATGGTCCTTTGAACAAAATTGCTGTGGGAAATCTTGTGTCTGGCACAGTCAGCCAAAGAACTTATTTTAAAATGCATTATTCTTTTGTTTGCCCTAATCAAAGCCTTAGTTCTGTTGAAATCGGAGACAAAACCTGGGAGGTAAGAGCGGAATGTGGTGATTACAGGAGAAAGAGTTTTTGTATGACCTTTAAGGTAAGGCTAGAAATGTGATGCTCTGAAAGGGATGGTTTGAAAGAGAGGTGGAATGGGGATTACCTCAAGGAAGTGATCCAGCAGGGCAAACAACCTCCAGCCTTTCCTGTCTACTGATGTTGGCTAGAGCTGAAGAGGAGACAATTAGAGGTTGTGACAAGAGGATACAGCTTGGGCAGGGAGGGAAACAGGAACCTGGGGAGTAGAGAGGGAGATGTGACAGCTGCAGTCTGAATAGATGGTAGAGTTAAATACAGTAGCAGGGATTGCTAATGTAAACTTAATCAAGTTACACAGTGCTTTACTGCATGTTATGCGGGCATTAGCTAATAAATTTTCACTCTACGGTGTTAGGAGTGGTAAATGAATGTTGTGACAGGATGAGTCTACACTACTCCCCGTGTTTCTGGGGGGATTTTTATCATATTTGGGACTTTTCTTGTTTGTGTCTGTGTGGTTTTGATTTGTTGCTGTTTTGAGAAGAAAAGTCGGGGAGGGGAGAGGAGGGCAAGGGGATAAGTTTCAACAAAACGGAGCTCTTGAGCATTAAAAAAATTGGCAGCATGCCTTATGCATCTTACTACTCCCTTTCTATTGAGGTGAGTCACTAATAATTCTCCAGGTTTCCAGGCTGCAACAGTATCCTAATTATAGTGTGACTGGGACTGAAAAATCCAGCTGCCCATCAGTTCATTGTGAAAGAAAAGCCTTTTTGTGAATGTGCTCTGTTTATGTGGAGTTTCAGCTTTGGCTACAAGGCGCTGTACATGGAAGCAGAGGCTGATGGTGCATGTGTATCCCGTGTCACAGGATCACAGCAATAGTGTCAGCTCATACCCTTCACTCATCTTTCTTGCCTCTTTTGCACATCCTCACTGACACCCTCGTTGCAGCTTCCTCGGGTCCTCCTTTCATTTCCAGACACCTTCACAAGGATATTTTCAGCTCAGTCCTGTGACTGTATGCCCAGCTCTTGCATGTCACATGTAATATACTTCATTTCCCTTATAGTGACTTGAGAGATGTATTATTTTTGAAACCTCACTACTGTCAAACTGTTTGAAATTAACTCCGAGTTGTGGAAGGGGGAGTTGAATGATCGACAGCCTGCTCAGATGGTGAAGCTGACACACCGATTTTGCTTTGTTCTCCAAACAGAAATGCAGAAGCCCTTGTGCTGTGCTCTCTGCTTGGGGACTGTTGCGCCTCTGCTGATGCTCGTGGCTTCTCACATGTTGTTCCTGTGGCAGGTTCTCCACCCCACTTGCTTTAGTTTTAAGATTCCCTAGATTTCTGTGACTTTATTCCTGAACAGTGGACCATGCAGAAGAGCTCTGAGCAGCTACAGAAGTAAACTTGGGAGGTATGGTTCAAGAAGGAATTATACTTGCATAAATTAGGAGACGACTGAGATAGGTTGAGTAAGAAGATGGGGGGAAGGGAAATTCATGTCAAAAAGATAATGAAGGGAAGGAGTTGGTGGCATATAGGATGAATTTCAAGTTTAAACGAGTGGAGGAATGTATTTAGGACTTTTTAGTTGCTGCTGAATAATGAATTACCCAGTGCTGTCTCTCTCAGAATTTATTACTTTCCTCAGAAGGAAATGAGGCACAACGTTTCTCCCTTCTGAAGTTTTCTTTGTTTTCTTCCTCCACTCAGATTTTCCTTGTAGTCTCTTCTCTCTTTCCAGGCTTGCTGTATCACTTCTCCTCCCTGGTGTTGCCATATTGGGTGCTAATTATTCTGGCTGCCTCCACTTTCTGTCCTGAGCTCATTTTGGTGGTTCATTTTTAGTTTATACTGCATCGTTTCTGCTCTCTGGACTTCCTCTGCCTCTCCATCTTTTCATCACATATTCTCACCGTTGTTCTCCTTATAGGAGCACACCACATTATTATGGTCCTTATGTTCCCTTTCTCACTCAGCTCTCTTGGCCCTTCAAGAAAAAGCACATCTTATTCTAAGCTCACAAATTACAGCCAGACATTTCCTCTCACGATCAGAGTTCATGACAGTCCCCGCAAACCATTCCTCCCAAGGAGGCAAAGAAATTGTCAGTGTAAGCCTCTACTGAGTTCCTCTGAAGAGGCTGTTGTTCTTCACAGAGCAGTTTACCCAGCATCTTAGCCCTCTCTCCTCACAAACTGTATTTTTCTGCAGGGCCTGCTTGGTGACTTGATAGCCAGCACAGCCCCAGGCTGTATCTGTGCATCCCAACTTACAGCTATTTTCAGTTTTCTCTTTGGAAGTTTGCAGCCTTCCTGTGTGGAGGGCTTCCAGCCAGCAGGAATAGCTGTAGCTACATCTCAAACGCTGCAGGAGGGTCTTTGTACCCTCACAGGAAAATGCCATCCAGAGAATAATAGAATCATAGAATAGTTTGGGTTGGAAGGGACCTTAAAGATGATCCAGTTCCAACCCCCTGACCTGGGCAAGGATACCTCCCACCAGACCAGGTTGCTCCAAGCCCCATCCAGCCTGGCCTTGAACCCCTCCAGGGATGGGGCAGCCACAGCTTCTCTGGGCAGCCTGGGCCAGCGTCTCATGACCCTCACAGCAAAGAATTTCTTCCTAATATCTAGCGTAAATTTTCTCTCTTTCAGTTTAAAACCATCACCCCTCATCCCATCACTCCCCTCCCTGATCAAGAGTCCCTCCCCATCTCTCTTGGAGCCCCTTTAAGGACTGGAAAGGGCTCTAAGGTCTCCCCAGAGTCTTCTCTTCTCCAGGCTGAACACCCCCAACTCTCTCAGCCTGTCCTCACATCACAGGGGCTCCAGCCCTTGGAGCATCTTCGTGGCCTCCCCTGGACCCATTCCAACTGGTCCCTTCACTCCCATGGACACCAAGCACATCATCTCTTTCTGCCCATATGAGGGAAGGTGTCAGGTGTTCTTTCTTTCTTCCCCCAGTTTTAAGTTTTCTCCACCAGGTTTCAGTTCTAATTAATGGCAGCAAAATCGTGACACAAACCTCTGCTGACTAAGAAGAAGCCCGCAGAACTCTTTATCTTGCCCATTTTCCTGACTCCTATTGCAAGAAACTTTAATAATGACCGTAGAGCACATTTGTTTGTTGCTTATTCTGTCTCTAATGAAGGTGAGATTTTTACTTAGACAATCTAAAGAAACTTTTTATAAACATTACATCCTGTAGTGATGGTAGGTGGTGTTGTGTTCCCCAACTGATGCAGAAAAATACTTGAAGAATATGCAATATTTTTTACCTATTTCATTTTTCTTTTTTTTTTCCTACTTTTTTTATTTGTAATTGAATTCTAAAACGCAGGCTTAGTTAAGGAGGCTTTTTTAAAATTTTGGTTTGTGAACTGCCTGTCTGGCAGGCCATCTGTTTCCCACTCCCCCTTAAGAATGCTGACTTCGGATGCATCCTCTCTAGATCCTGTGCTGGCAGACAGACTTTTAATATTAAGAAGTGAGTTTCTAGATATGATGACCTGAAATATCCATGTATTAAGAGTCATCAGTTTGACTAATGGCACACTGTGGCTACAGATCATCCTAAGCACCTCTTCAAAGTGTCATTTTTCCAGCTCAGTTGATTTCTGACATATCTCACTTTATCAGCCATTGAAGTGGAAATTTCATCACTCTTATGCCTTTTGAGTTTTTCTTAGTATTTGTTTGTAATAGGTTTTATGGGTGATTAGTTGTGCGAATTGTGAGTATTTTTTTGTCGACAGGAGATTTTCTTAATTTCTGTTCGATTTCTGCATATCGCGCTTAGACTTTTTAATGTACTTGTTACATATAAAGCTAAATTTGCTTTGTTCTTTTGCTTTTAAAAGGCGTGCAAATACTATACCTAGTGCAAATTGTAACTAATGGAATATTTATATCAACAAACAATTAGAGATTCAAAGGAAATTATGATTAAAATTAAAAACGACACTTGCATTAACGTATCTATTCAGCAGCACTATTTAAACGTTATTTTTAGCAACTATTGTCAATGCTGAGACTAAGGCAGCAGCTTGATCCCCAGCCCATAAAATCCTCTGCTCTTATTTCAAACCGAAGTTCAAGCCTGTGTCTCCTCCCAACAGTCTTACTGTTTTTTTACAGCCCGTGTTTATGTAGTAGCGTATCATGAGAGAAAATTTGTTCCTGGTCTAAGCAAGCGTTGAGACACTGTTTGTATGAAGGGATCAATGTGGAAGGATCAATGATTCCTAATTTGTAATAATAGTAATTACTAATAAAAATAATAGTAATTCAATAATAATAGTAATGCAATAATGATAGTAATTCAATAATAATAATGCAGGCTTTGGAATGCAGCTGGGAATACTAGTGTTCTTAGGAATGCCTGAATTGTTAGATTTCGGTGGTGGGAGGGAAGGTTGTGGTAATATCAGAGTTTCTTCCTCAGCTCAGTTCTGCCCACCTCGGGCAGAAGGAAGAAGGGCTCAGCTCCGAGTCCTGTGCTGCGTTCCTCGTTCTTCCTTCTCCTGCTGAGGCTGAGGAGGAGAGGGCTTGTTTGGCTTCTTTAGAACAGCGTGTCTTACTCTGTTACTGAGCTTCTGTAATAGAGAAATCTACAAGTTTTATCCTCTCGGTTTTGACACTTTTTCTATTCCAGCACTGTATATGCTAAAATAATGATGTGTATATTCTCAGAAGAACTTCCATTTTTGCTTTTGAGATTTCTGAAAAGGATATAAACATTGAAAGGGAATATAATACACACAACTGTAGATCCATAAACTGACCCTAGCAGTGACACAATTTTTTCTGTGCAATTATCTCTTCATTTTGGCAACAAACATCTTTTATTTCTTACCTTTTTACTGCTTTGCACCTATGTAGCTTTTTAAATATCAAAGGGCATAATACATTGAGGTATGTTTAGACTCGTTAATCAGTTACCTTGGTGTTCGCTGAACCAGCTTTAACGCTGAAAGAAGGTTCTCCGAGCGAGAGGTGGGGAGGGAGCCCTGTGTGCGTCAGGCGGGATTGCCATCCTCTTGCCAAACCATAATAACCCTTCGGGGAACCGGGAGTTGAAGCTGCCGAATTAAATGCAATAATTTTCCATAACAGTTTAAAAGGCCTGCAGGCATGGTAAAGTTGCAGCTGGGTGTTTTAGATAACACTTTGTAGCACGACCCTAAAGCCTCGTTTACATCTTGGCAATTAAAATATATACTACATTTTATGTCTGTTGTGCTTTTCCTATATTGCAGTGTAGGGCTTTGGTGTTAAGGCTGGTTTTATTGTTAAAAAAAAAAAAAAGGGGGTAACTGTTTTTTTTCCTTGTCACTACAGTGACTTTATTTCACGTTGCAATAGGTGATTAAGAGGAACTGCTGAAAGGTTGTCCTGGGGAATTTTAAATATGGAATAAAACTTCTACCGCTGAATCATTCAGCTTTGTCTGTGATTGAGATTTCGGTCATCGAAGTTCCTGTGGCAGCGTCAACACGTGCGTGTGGATACGCCTTGTGCTCTGCTTTGGTGTTTGAACTCGGACTATTTAAAACACTTTGAACAAGAGAAGCATTTTACTTATTGGTTTAATTACTATTTGTACATACCTTATCTGACTTGGTAATTAAATATTGTGCTAAATGGTGTTGGAAGTCTTCAAAGCAGCCTGGCACATAAGGGAATGAGCTCTGCAGTCCCGATGACCCAGTTCCACACAATAAATGCTACTCTGGTTCTCCTGATTCCAGTCCACATTAAGTTAAAAGAAATGCATAAGTATTAGGTGTTTTTTTTAAAAAAAAGGGCATCTCCACTTTAGGGTTTTGAACTGTTTTTAAAAATGTGGAGTGCTGCTGGGAGGCTGTGATCAGTACACAGATGGGCATGGCTCTATGAGAGCTGACATGTCAGTCTGGTGATTAGTGCACACTCTCTCCCATTTAATCCAGCCCAGGAGCCCCTGACGTTGGACAGAGCGCCCCAAAGGTCACGGGAGATCCCAATGCTCAGTGACACAGATGAGCATCCTCAGTTTTTATTACTTAGAAAAGCATGAGACGGAAACTTGAAGTAGCGGTGTGCACTGGCAAAAGCTTTTTTCGATTTTCTTCAGAATATGCAGGCTATTTCACGTTACCATTGTAATCCAACATGGCATAGCATTTAGCATGCCTGTTTTGACATCCCTTTGTGAGTGGGTGAGTTAGTAGTTCAATAGCTTTGTAAATATTGCTCTATGAAAATTCTTCCCTTTAATTGGAGCGAAGCTATTCGATGGACCATAAATATTGACATATGGGCAAAAATTACTTGCAGACGAAGGCAAGTGTTTTTGTAACATGTCACAAAATAAATTTAATTTTATTTGGTTTAAAATTTTAATCTGATTTGTCAAAAAAACTGTTCATGCGTCAAATTAGTTGCTGTGTTCCCTAGAGTTTGTATTGTACTCGTTACCAATATTTCGTCTGAGCTTCTTCTAAGGCATAGTAAAAGAAAACTAGTCAGTGCATTCGGGTAATTCCCCCCGGGATGCAGCTTTTTTGTTACAGTAAACAGAGGAGAAGAAAAAATGAGGTATGCTCAAATTTGTGCAACAGTGTTCCATTTAAATCTGAAGACTTGAGTGGGAAAACTTGTTAATATTTTAACTAGTGATCTTTGTAAGAAAGGAGCTGAGCAGATGCAGCAACTGACAGTTCAGGGTTTTTTCTTAAAACGTTCTTATCAACCACTGAAACTATTTCTCTAGAAATGCAGGTGAGGGTTTTTTTTTTAAAAGGGGAGGGATTTATGAGGGGACAAGTTAGTCCTGCCCAGTCCTGTAACTGTAGAACATCCCACCACAGTAACAAGTCTTATAGTTCGCTCTTGTGAAGCCATCTGCAAGTCCTCCTTGGCTTGACTTGTCATTGCTGGCTCATTGCGTGAGCTTGAGGATGTTAAGTGGTTCCTAAAACTTGTGTGGATATACCAATTATTTTTGAATTTTACTGGAGGTAAACCAGGTGTTTTGTGTAGTGCCAAATTCAAAAAGATCAGCTGCTTAAATCTTGAAGGTTTGTTTTTTTCTTTAATGCCCACAAAAAAAAATCCACTGGTCTTCATTATTCTGACAGTGTAATCACTGTTAAAGTGTCTCCATAATGCGGTGCTATTAAACAGCTTGTATTTTTTTAACCTTTTCATTCTTTGCCTGGAGCGGCAATAGATAACCCAGAAAACTGCCTTTTGAAGTTTTATTGAATTCATTGACTTCCGTGGGAAGCAGATCAGTACTTCCTCGTGCTACATCACGGATTAAGTCTTTGAGGATTTTAGTTCAGTATAGTGACAAAGTATCGTGCAAAGAAGGGTTTGGTTGGTTTTTGGTTTGGGGCTTTTTTTTTTTTTACATTATAAAGGAGCTTGGAAACTTGAAAAAAAAATCAAAATTATTTCATCTTTGATAATGAATAGTGTATGTCAGTTTTCCCATGGCACAATTTAGAGGCATTATGAGTTAGTGGCTTTTTAAAGTCTTGAAGCCCTTACATGAAAGCAGAGATATACTTCCACATGAAGTGCAAAAGAATACCTATGTGTATCTGTTAATAAAGACTTTTAAAATCACAATTCAGATTAGTGTTAATAAAACGCAAAGTTTATAAAATATCTAGATTTATTTTTTTTTACATGGAGAGAACTTTTAGTCATTAATCAAATATTTTAAAATCTGAGTGTTTCATATAAATTAAAAAGATGTGCTACTTGGGCATGCAGACATCTAAATAGTCATAAATTTAATAAACTACTCTTATAAAACTTTGCTTTTTCTGATGATGTACAAATATTTCAGTTTCTTTTCAACCACTTAACATTTGAGAAATGTAATAAATATAGAAGAGAGTTTGCTTTAATGGAAGGCTTTGTAGCTTTGTCTTTTAGTCTAAATTGAGACCCACACAGGTCAAGAAATGCAAGCGCTTTTCAAAGAATTTCAAAACAGAATGATAAAAGACGATTCTGTAGTAAATTAAATACTCTCCAAAAATCTTTTTAGGAGTGACAACTAATTAGTTTGTTTGATATTTAATGTGTAAAATGAAATAGTCGAAGAAGAGTTCTAAAGCAGCCTTAGTTTTGCCTAGCAGAGTGCAAAAAGGAGCTGGCTGTTGCTTTGTGATTTGTGCTGTAAACTGTTGGCATGGGTTCAGCTGGGACGGAGTTAACTTTTTTTTACTGGTGGCTGCTGTGGTACTGTATTTTGGAATTGGGATGGGGATAGTGTGATAGGACATTGGTGAGTTTGGTTGTTGCTGAGCTCTCAAGGCCTATTCTGCTCCTCAGACCACCCTACCAGGAACAGACTGGGGTGCACAAGGAGTTGGGAAGGGACACAGCTGGGAGGGCTGACCCCATCTGACCACAGGGGCATTCCGTGCCATGGGACGTCATGCTCAGTGTATAAAGCCGGGGGAAGGAGGAGGAAAGGGGGACGTTGGGAGTTTGTCTTCCCAGGTAACCTGTTACACATGGTGGAGCCCTGCTTTCCTGGAGATGCTGAACATTCACCTGCCTATGGGAAGCAGGGAATGAATCCCTTGTTGTGCTTTGCTTTTGTGAGCAGCTTTTGCTCTACCTATTAAACTGTCTTTATCTCAACCCATGAGTTTTCTCACTTTTACTCTTCCAATTCTCTCCCCGATCCCGACATGGGGGGAGTGAGTGAATGCCTGCATGGTCCTATCTGCTGGGCTTAAACCATGATAACTGTCATTTTAATTCTCCATCACAAAGGACTTGACTGATAGTACTTTGTAAAATAATAAGCTGTGGTATTTAAGTAGTTTAAATTGAGGGGAGAACCTGGGAGAAAGTTCTTGAGACAAAGGAGAGAACTCTAGTATACAAGGTGTTAAACAAGAAATATTGAGGCCTCAGTTAACAGGTGCCATTGCCAAGTACTGAAATCATCTGAACTGTTCTTTATTTAGATGTTTTGTCAGTGATAAGAATTATATTCTTTATTTTATTTTAGCACTTTTCTTTAAAAAACAAAAGCAAACTTTCCAAGCTATTTTTTACTCTGTCAGAAATGTAAAAATATTTTGGTCAAATGTGCAAGACCCAAGAAATGAACCTGAGAAGACTTGTTTTGAAAATGGAGTAAGAAAAGTGAAGAAAAATAAACAGTAATGGAAATAAGATTCTTAATGTAACATTCCTTAAAAACTTAAAGGAAAAAACCTCTCTTGGACTGTCACTTACAAAACAAAGAGTTGCTTGTTTTCTAGCACAAGTTATATATAATATATTGCCTTGGAGAAGTCTTCCTGCAGATCACCTAGAATGTTTTGGTAGCTTGCTGTGAAATTATGTGTATATGTTCTTGATGAGAATAATTTTCTTAGAAGAGAAATGACAATAAAAAAGCTTCAGAAGTCTGTATACAAAAAAACAGCCTTTAAAACCAGAAGTTTCTGACAAGCAGAAGGAAATCAGACTTGCCTTTAAAGCATACATCCTTCTCAGGGAAAAAAAACCAAACAACTTACCTACAGATAGACTGTAGGCAAGTAATGTGTTCTTAAAGCTGAAAAGCTACGTTTATCCGCCCCATTCTCAGTCTGCTTTTGGTCTTCTAATCTGTTGTATAAAAATGAGCAGTATTGTGTTGTCGTTCACAAGAATTTCTTTGCTAATTTTTTTGATCAGGGTAGCTCATGCATGAAACTCAGGGAAGTCTTGCGAATGTTCCAGAAGCGCGTCCCACCCGTCACTGATCAGATCTTTCTTTCTCTTCCAGGTAGTTAGGAAGCGATCACAGCAATTAGAGAACGTTGTAACACATGGGCGGTTGTCTTTCTGCTTTTGTTACAGGTGAATGTAAGCTGAATGTAGAGAAGACTTCCCAATCAGCTGGACTGATGTGCGCAGAGAAGGAATGAAGTATGGATGTGAAGGAACGTAGGCCTTATTGCTCCCTGACAAAGAGCAGACGGGACAAGGAACGGCGCTATACAAATTCTTCCGCGGAAAATGAGGAGTGCCGAGTGCCTACGCAGAAGTCTTACAGCTCCAGCGAGACCTTGAAAGCTTTTGATCATGATTCCTCTAGGTTGCTGTATGGAAACCGGGTAAAAGACTTGGTCCACAGAGAAGCGGATGAGTATACCAGACAAGGTAGGCAAGACGTTTTAATTCGGAGTGTGTAATTCATTAGTATCGAACAACAAGGCATTCTTGCTGCGTGAAGAGTATGTTATACCACTTTCATCAGCTTTAGTAATACTCTGCACACATAGTACACTTCACTCGTATCTCCCTGAATGGTTTACAAAGATGGGAGAGCTCTATGTACCATTTTTGAAATAAATAACACATGATGCACAGGAAAGTTAAGTGATCAGCCCACGTTGGGCAATGGGTCAGAGACAACATTGCAGACTCAGGTGTGAAGTATTCAGGCCTTACAGTTTAAAAACTAGACCGCCAGCAAAAATTCAACTCGTTAACAGATTGCCCAAAAAGTTTGCCACTCCAGTATACCTAAAATGTAAATAAGCTTCAAAATGAATCAAAATAAACAAATACAGCTGTTCCAAGAAGTCCAAGCCCTATGAACAGGTTTGGGGAAACACAGTGTGTGTGGATGCTCATATGAATAATGCATTATTTCAGTGCCTTTATCTTTTAGCTCACAAGGGGAGTATCAGAGCTCTGTACGTTTGGATTTGTTGGGGGATTTTTTTTTAGTGGATATCTGTGATATCGAACCAGCTGGCAACAGGTTGCTAGAGCTCACTATTGTATTTCTGAGACCAGAACTGGAGAGACAAGAGAAATCTGAAATATCTGTGGAGATGCTCAAAACCTGCCTGGATATGGTCCTGGGCAACTCGCTGTAGCTGACTGTACTTCAGCAGAGGGTTGGACTAGGTGATCTCAAGAGGTCCCTTTGGACCTCAGTGATTCTGGGAGATTCTGGCTCCGGCTGGGGTTAAGCTCTCATGCATCACCCTTGGATTCAACTTTGTAGTCTCTGGAATTGGCATTTCTACATTTCCAAAACTAAACTGTTTAATATAGGAGGAAAAAGAAAAAGTACTGCAGCCCAAGTATCCGAAAGGATAAAGCTGGGCCAAGAGCAGACTGAACCTATGCCTCAGTCTTCTGTATAAAGCTATCTTCTCTTTAATGAAGAAACAAGAACAGATTTAGGGGCATTAAAAGAAACCTTTGTCCTTCTGAGGAAGTCCTTAGCTTTAACTCTATAAGCGTTTAAAAATATTTTCCCCATTAGTGGTTTTAGTTTGATCCAAGTAGAATAACTTTACATTAGAATTAGAGCTGGGCAAATGGTGTTAGCTTTTTTGCCTTCAAATGTTTGCAAGGGAAATAAAAATATTTCTCTTAGGCTCACATAACTGAGGCTTGCTGCTACTGCAGTCTGTCTGCTTTCTGCTGGGTATTTTTGGTTTCTGTGATGTCTTGAAACTTCAGGTCATCACTACTTCCTAGTTTTTAAGTCTTTTTTTAAGTCACCTTGTTTTCATTACTTTAATGAAGTAAAATCAAGAGGAAGTTTTCTAAGACCTCTACTGTGGCAGCTTTCTTAGTACTAGGGACAAAATTGTGCCAAAATAGGCACCATTTATTTAATGGATTCATAAACTATTGCCTGAATAGGGTACTATTCTTTTTAAATAGCAATAATGTAATGGAAGAAGCTATGTAGTCTGGCATGTCCCATATGATGATGCACTGGGGTTGGGTTTTTTTTTTCCTCTTCATTTTCTTCGGAAAAGCACATATTATTTAACTAATACTCATTGCCCAATATGCAATAAATTGCATGTCTATAGGCCTAAAATGTCAGTCTGGGTTGCGTAGTGTCATCTTCACCTTTTAGTGGTGTCAGTCCTGTCGTTGGTGCCTGTTTGATTTTCCTCATCGTCCCTTCAATTCTTTTTGTACGACTTATTGGCTTCCTCTAATGTCTGCTGGATTAGCACCTTTGGGGACTACCTGCAGGTTTGATAGGGTCAGGTTATAAAGGGCTTTTTTTGCAGTCTTAGATAGCATGTCCCTTTCATTCTTCTTTGACTGAGAGAATTTACTGCTTGTGGCATTGGAAGCATTTTGTGGAAAAGGTGTTCAAGGTCATTCCAAAGGTTTTTAAATAATATATAAAACACGCTTCCCTGTATTTATTTATTTTTCCTCCTCTGTCTAGAAATAGAGTGCAGATATGTGGCTTTGTTGACAGTCTAATTACATTCTAGCCTGCTAAATCAACAGGAAATAAATCTAGAATCCAAAAAAATGCAAGCTTTAATAAATACCTTTAATCGGAAATTAATTTTTAAAATTAATCAGGACCAGTGTTTCACTTTGGTATTTTGCCCAGACCATGTAAAATAACCATATCGAATTTCCAGTGTCCACTGGAAAGCTACTGGAACAGTTACGTGAGTTTCTTGCATCTCTAAAATGTGGCACAATTTAAACACGTCAGTGTGTTTTTGTGACTGATATTTTGGAGTAAAGCCCTTCAAAGCTTTCTGCTAATGGATCAGAACTTTTCTACCTCTTCTTCCTGAGCTGTCTCAGTACGTGTCTTTGTGCTTCCTGCTTCCCAAAAATCCCATGGTAGGAATTCAGAAAGGGATGCTTCTGTGGGAGATAGGTGTGCCCAGTGGTAGCTTTATCCAGGGAAATCTTTACTTCTGGAGAGGAGATTCTCCAATTGTCAGTCCCAGTCACAGAATATTTTTCCTCATCTGTTGAATTTCCTCATCTGTTGAATTCCTCTTGCTTGAGATTAATTCCATAAATATAAATAAGAGCCTAAAAATGCATATATTTGTAATTGTAATTCTAAAACCAGCATGTAAAACATTTAGTAAAATATTTGAACATTAAATTATTATTTAACTGGGATTATGTTGTTAATTTTGAAAGCCAGTTGACAAGACTGGAAGAGCAGATGTGTTTGTTTAGGAAATTGTAACTTCATCTGCGTAATGTGTTTTCAGTTAACATCAGCAAGAGATAGGAACCTACTGTGGTCTCCTTCCCTTCTTCTCAGGTCCCTTCCTCTGTTGCAAAACTGGTTTTGGGGTTAAAGTCTTTAGATGGGGACTATTTAGCCTTCTATTTTTTATAGCTTCTAATTTAGTTACTTGTTTTCCCTTTGTTGTTAATCCACACCTAAGATTAAAATAAAATTGGTAAGCCTATGAATAATTAAAGTCAGCACCCATTTGTGTAAGTGAAGACCATGAACTTTTTCTCTTTAAAAGTATTTTTGAGCTAGATACTCAATTTTTTGGTGCGTGTTTTGGAAGACTCCTAATCTCATCCTTGACAATGGGTGAAGCACCATGAGAGACTATTTACTTCCAAGGTGTATGATATTTTTTTCTGTTTGTGTGTTAGGGAGGAATAAGACACCTATTTTCTTGGGCTTTGAAGTATCCAACTATAATGAGCAGCCTGATTTAAATGTACAGCTTCTCTAATTGAATTCAGTGACGTAAATGCTTGTAATTTGCACTATGCCCAAGTATCTTGCTGAATTCAGGATTAGAACTGACTATATGAAGTTGAATTTCTCTGTTGTACAGAGAGAAATTCCTGTCTTTACAAAATTAAACAGCTGTGTGAAGTGATACAAAGTACATAGCAGTCTCCCAGGCAAAAATATCTGAAAGTGTGACATGACTGTGGAGTGGGAGGGAAGGATTGTAGAAATGTAAAAAGTAAGTTGTATTTTTTTAAACTATATTTGGAAAAAGTAATTGGAAGTAATAATAGAACAATATGAAAATAATTTGAAGGAGATCACAAATCTCACAAGAACTGAAAAACTTTTTATTAAGTAAGAAAAATACAGGCAGGCAAAAACTGTATTTTATTTTCCATCAGATACATGTTAAAGGGAAGAGAAGAATATGCAACGCCTCTTAAGCAGTCATTGTTCCATTTCAAAGAATGCTGTTGTTGCAGGACAATATAGTTGATTCTGTAGAGGGCTCCACATCTGATGGCAGTGAGTTTTTGCACGGGTGGAGGAGGCTGACCCATGAGCTCAGGTGGCAGGATCTGCACGTCTTCATGTTTTCCTACAAAATAATCACAGCGCTGCCTGTGAGCTGCGTGAATTGAGAAGCTGAGCTGCAGGACACCTTTTGCTAATAGAAGACTCAATGAGGTAGTGCAGACTTTGTTAAATTTTTACCTTTCTGAGAGCTTGAGTCAGCTATAGTTTAGCCTGCAGGTAGAGTTATCTGGTCGTTCTAGCTGGCAGTGAGGATGAGTTCACCATGTTTATCAATCAGAACAATTCATTGTCAGCCAAGTCCCAACATCAATTTATTCTCATGCTACCCCTGCAGCTTTGCAGGAGAAAGTAATTGTATTGCATGGTTTTGTACCTTTACTCTTCCAGAATACTTACGTGCCTATATTAGATTAAATGCCCTAAATAACTCCTTGCAGCTGTAAGAAGAGGGACTGAACTTAACCAAACAAGCAAAGAAAAAGAATTTCTTTCCTTCACAATATGCTGGGTCAGTGATAGCAGGTTGCTGAAAAGCGAAGCCGTGTACAGCACGTTGCAGTGCGTGGATGTATCATAGCTGGCGTTCGGCTGCCGCTCCCGTGACAATTAGATTTAGACGCTAGAAAAATCTCACCATTCAGTGAAAGAGGGACCTGAAACGGTGATATATAGACTTCAACAATTTTATTTTATTTTTTTAAGGTATTAAACACTGTCAGGGATATATCTGTAAGACTTCAGAAACCTGAAACATGAATTGCAACTTTTGTCCTACTGTAATGTGTCTCCAAAGTCTATTGCTTTTAAATACTAGCTGCTTAAAATGAGTTATTTGGATAGCAAAATGTTTAATCTTTTTAGTCTCCATAAGTGTCAACTCTAGGATTAAAGGATTTAAATGGACATGTTTTTAAACCAAAAGGTTGAGTACTTTAAACTTACCTATCTGAAGCAGTGGATAGATAGATATATAAGACCATTTTTGACCTTCCACTCCCTTTGCTTTACTGATGAGCTGATTTTGACTATGGAGTAGGCAAGTGTTTCTCAATAGAACTGATTCAGCCTGCTTTGCAGATTATTTACAAGAAGGTATGAAACAATATATATGTGGCTTTGTGATCTCCTGATGAGCAAATTAACCACCGTTCAGTGAAATGGCAAGCTCTGTCCCTCAAAATCCGAGGCAGATATTAGACATTAGTGTCTTATGTTCCTGGCTGCAGTGCAAGATGTGTCCTGATTGTCATCGTGACAGATACTTTTTTTTGTTATGCTAAAACAGGGCCACCTGCAGCATCTGCCCAATTTGAGTGGGTAACTTGTGTAAGCAGCATACGGTGCCAGTATGTTCTGCATAATTTTGTGGCCTTGAGCTAAGCACGTAACCTTCTGCCAGAGGTGGTGGATTTTTTTTTTTTTTTCCCCTCTGTAATACAGGAATAATAACACTTACCCACCTCACGGGCGTGTGGGGAAGATTAATTAGTTTATGTTTGCAAAATGCTTTGAAGATGAAAAGCACTGTAAGTGCTAAGTAATATTATCATCTTTCATTGCTATACTAGTTACTTCTTAAAGCAACAATAAGAAGTTAATTGGTTTTCAGGTTCCAGGTGATAAGGATCTGTTGACTTTTAAAGTTATTCTATTAGCTACAGAGCGGTACTAAGAAAAACATTTCACTTTTATTTGATTAGGAGTATATTTAGCTCCCGCTCAGTGATACACGCACTTCCTCTAAGGTATTCATCTAGTTGAAATTGGCCCCTTGTGGGTCATGGTCTGTAGATGAGCTGCGGATCTGGAGACAAAGGGCAATTGTGATCCTCCAGGGAAAAATCAACCTTGGTTATTGGCAGTAGACTGCTTGATCAGGCATTTCTACGCAGCCTTGGTCCACATAGTAAAAACCTTGTCTTTGACTAGTCCAGTTGCAAAATAAGAGAATTAAGTTCTTGATCGTAATGATTAAGGATTTATAAGGTGAGCAAGAGGCTTTCACAAGGACTTTCAGCCCCATGGAAAGGGAGATACTGTAGAGGGTCTGTAATTGCTCTTCCGTCTTTCCGTAGCTCATATACTGAGATGTATGTGCTGCTCCTGTTCATAATAAAATCTAAATTGAGGACTGGGGAGATAAATGGATCACGTGCACGCCTATGAAAGATGACTTCAGCATGTTAACTTCTACGGAGAGAATGAAGCTAGAAAAGTGTGCGGTTAGAGACGGGGTGAGGGGAGGAATGGAAGAGGCTGAAGACCCCCATCTGTCCCATCCATTGGGCTGTAGGCCAAGCTATGAGTGATTGCCTATTTCATCACCGGCAAATACATGCGGGAAGTGATGCAGAGATGTAAAATAGGAATCACTCCTCAGAAAGTTCCTTGATACTTTCTGAAGTGAGTATGTAAAATGTCACACCTTACTGGCTTGAGAGCCAGTACTCAGCATCGCTGAGCTTACTAAAGCCAAAAGAGGAAATGGCAGACCCACGGGTACACATGTTTTGTATTTCTACTTTTTTTGCTTTGCAGCACCATAAGTAGGTCTGAGTCAGAAATCCTTTCCTGTCTTCCAGTATAATGGCCATTTTTCTAGGACGATGCTACACTACATTTATTATGTAATATCTCATATTATTATGAGGGTTTACTGAATGGAAACCCTTTTGAGGGAGTCCGACAGCAATGTGAGTGAGAGGGAGTAAAAGAGGTTTTCATTTCTGCAGAAGTCCTTGCATCTGTATTCTCCATTGGCTCACAGCACCTTGTTCTGTCCATGCATTGCAGAGCATTTGGGATGCTTGCTTTTGAAATCCTACGAATAGAAATGTATAGAGTTACTCTGAATAGTTATGTTGGGTTTTTTCTTTATACCAGTTCAGAGCCTGCTGAACTGATAGAGTTTTCTGCCATGCTGTGAGACCTCTGCTCGCTTGTGGTGGCAAATGTGCCTTTCCCTTGTGGAAAGGTAGAAATAACAGGAGAGTTTTCTCTCCTCCCCATATAGAGGAATAGCAGTGGGCCTGAGCAATATTTTGCATGCTTCTCTTTATGCTGCCTCCTTCCTCTTCCTTCCTTCCTCCTCTTCCCCATTTCAAGCCGTATGTCATGTCATTAGCATCGTACGGACCTTAATGTGGCAGTTTATACCTGTCAGATCTGTGGTTGTAGGCTCTTTGCAGACTGGATATCCATCATCTCCACATTACTTACCCTTGGGTCGTATTTTCTTCACATCTATCAAATTTAGGCTTTATTCGTATTTTGTAATAAATGGATGCTGAGGTGTTGATGATTTGGTCCCAGGATCCTAAGATTAAGGTAGAAGCCTAAAATGTCTGTACTGTCTTTCTGGTCATGATCAAGACTTTGTCTCCCTTGCTACTTGGGGAGTTGTATTTCTTTTTTAAATCCCCAGAATCCCTTCCCCCCTACCGCTTCAGCCCATGATCTGGACAGCTGTGTTATTTTCTCTTAATTTTGTTTGTATATTTTGTAATCATAGTCATAAGGCATGATTTTTACATAAAATCCCCACATTTGGAACTGTACTGTTTGAATTATTAATGCATTTACTAGAGCATGATTGCTGCTGCTGTACCTTGAAGCTCTGAATTGTGCAATTGTGAAATTATCTTCAACTGACTTTAATCTTACTCTGCGGTAACTTCAGAAGGGCTTGATGAACAGTCCTTTATCCTTATACTGGATTAAGCAGTGCTTCTTATGTTCTAGTCTGTGGATTAGTACTGAGGATTCCCTGCCACCCTCAAGCCTAACGGGGAATAAAATTACGATTCTCCCATACGGCACAGGGGAAGTCTGTATGTTTGAACCATAATTTGGAAAACCAGTGGCAGGAAGACATTTTGTTTCATTCGCATTGATTCTGCTCTATTTCTTAAAATAAAAACGTTCCTAGGCTAACATTTCAATCAATGTCTCCTTGCAATTCTGTAGTTTAGTGCTAGTAAAAATACACGGCTGGTTTAAATATCAGGTTTGAAATCCTTTATTTCCCACAAAAAAAAATAAGTGTAGGGTTGTATGGGGTTTTTTTTTGTTTAGGTTTGGTTTTTTTGGTATTTTTCTAGAATTGACTCGGGTTTTTTGAGTCTTACATAAAGTTCTTCTACCAAGAGCAGCACAGTGTGTGCAGCTCAGAACTCACAGCATCTGGCATTAACTCCTTCAGAAGTCCCTGAGACCATGACTGAGCTCCCCATCCGCTTTTGAAAGCCCCCAAGGAATGAGAGAACTGTGTGGTTCAGAACAAGGAGCACTTGAAAATTAGATGCACAGTTGCTAAGATGGAATACAAATTAACGCTCTTTGTTATGATGTAGTTTACTGGTTACACTGGAGAAGCAACTGTCATTCATACGGATCTTACAGCTCCACTCTAAATCAGATAATGACAAGAAAAGGAGGTTAAGATGGAAAAGTGAATAGAGCGGAAAGGTCAAGAAAGAGAGATTAAGAGGTGACGAAGAAGAAGGTTGTGATGAGTGAAGAGGAAAACATAGGAATTAAAAACAGGAGGAAAATGTGATACAGTGGATTAGGATGGTTTAAATTTCACTGATAATTTTCACAAAAACAAAAGAGAAAATCAGGCTGAAGTAATAACAACAAAATACTATGCCAAATCAGAAAGAAAAAATGTTAACACAGGCAAAGCTCATTACTTGTCAGTCTTCACTGCAATTTCTTGCATCCTAGCAAAGAGAACTCTGCCAGTACAGCTTTGAAAATTCCTTTTTAGTAAATCTATTGTGAAGTTTGTCTGACAGAATGGATAGTATCACATCTATTACTCATTCTCTCTTCTGTATAATTGTATTCTACCCACCTAACATTCTGACTTCTGGAGATGGCATTTGTACACTTCTTACCAGAGTTTTATATAGCATCCAAGGGCTCTGTTTTACCATTGTTTAAAAAAAGAAAAAGCAAACTTGTTTTTCTACTGTACATTTAGTCCCAACTCTATGTCCTTCCTCTCAAGAGCTTTCCTTACGAAGGACTACCTTGTGTGACACTGCGTTTGCGCCAGTAAATGGAAAAAAAATGATCATTTTATTTACAAAGTTATATATTATTCCCTAAGAAGCTAGGTAGGATTGACCCTTGAAATTAGGTGATGTTTAAGATCCCACAGGATTGCGTAGAATTCTTGCTAAACCAGTCCAGCTCTGCTTTGATCATCTAGCAAGGTGGCATCTACCCATGTTCTCAGTGGTGCTGCTCATGCCCAGTTTTGCTGCCTGTTGTTATACACAAAGAAGCTCCTTTTTCTATCTTTGACTTGCACATAATTGAACTGAGGTATTTTTCAGGAATTAGCAAAGTGAACAGGCCAGCCAGTTGGTAGCTATCGGAGCTATTCCTTCACAGCTGTCATGAGTTAGAAGGCAAGGAAGGTCAGTAGTCTTCAGCTCTTGGCTGTACAGAAAGGATGAAGCATTTCAAAGGTGTGGTGCAGCTGTGTGCTGGCTTCTGCTCTACAGAAAATGTTCAGAGGTATTGAGAATGAGCTCCTGGTAAGGAGCTTCAAATAGGAAAGAAAGGCCTACTATATAGTGTCTAAACACAGACAAAAAAGGAAACAAGTACTTTTCCCATATCAAAATAGCAGAAAACAGCGTGATCCTTGCAGGTCCTTTAATATCAGTGCTGCTTCTACAATAATCTTTTATGATAAGCATTGTATTATGAGGACATGTTTGTAAGCAGTAGTCTGCAGACAGAAAATAAAAACCTGAGGAGAATATTTTTCATGAGTTGTTTTCTAAATAAATGAGACTTCTGTTAAGTAAAAAAAACCCCAACAAACTACAGGGTTAAGTAGGGAATTGAGGAAATGTAAGATTGGTTCTTCTAAAGACCATGATCACAGTTTTACATCTGTATAGCTTTAGTTGGTTCATGGTTTTTCTTAGTTTAGTGTAAGTATTTGTGTCATGTGTTATCACAGGGTGATTATAGGGAAAATGGGCTTGATTTCTGAATGGCACGAAGGTATTATAGGCAGATTGAAGAAGACAAGATACAAAGGGAGACTAGATTAGAAGAGGAACTGACAAGTAATGAAGGATGTAGCAGACACGGCATGAAACTTCACATTAGAAACATAAGCAAGAACCAAACTAAACAGAATTTTGAGCATGTTTTTGGATTATTCTGGGACCTCTGCCTTTTTGGTGATGTGTCCATCCTGTTACAACGAACTCAGAGTCAGCAGAGGCCTCAAACTGTAATTTCTCTGGTTTAAAAGGTTAGGGTGTAGGAGTATTTTTATGCTAACTTGCTAGATACTTTAGAGGCTTTTCAAACTTGTGTTTTCTTTCCATCTTTTCCACAATAGTCTATTTTGCTAAAACCTGACTTGTTGACTTATCAGTGGTTAATGAATTACTAAGGACAGTGCTGCTGTCTGGAGATCCTGACAACTTCTCTGTTGGATGTTTTTTGTTCATACCTTCTGTTTGTTTCTTTCCCCTTTTCATGTTTTTTAGGAGAATATCTCTGTATATATTTAGTATAGATCCACCTTAGAGCAAGGACTGACAACTGAAGAACCATGGGGCTGTTTCTTTTTATTTAGTAGTCTTCTTCAAAAACCCATCTCCACAGATAAAATTTCCACCTTGAAGCTTAAATTATTATGGATGTCTTTGAACAACTTCCCCAATTTAGGCCAAGGAAACAAACGTGACACAAGTGCAGCAGGTTTCCTTTTAATTCCAGCTGTTAACTTCTGACTTTCTAAAATAATAGTCAATTTCTGTATACATCAAACTTGCTTATATGCAGTATTTGATTAAACTAAAAAAGTAATTTACATTTCCAGACGATATAACCTGTGGGATTCTGGCAGAGAAGTATATATATACACAATGTCTCTTTAAAAAAATTATAACTATATATATAATATATAAAATAATATGTATAATGTATATTAAAATTATGTTGGTATACTTCTTTGTATGTATGTAACTAAAGTAGATAAGGAGGTACACCAATTGTCTGTGGGTCATTTCTTACACAGAAAGTGGTTGCAACGTAACAGGTAGATGTGTTATGGTTACTGATGGCAAATGCTGTGTTTCTAACAGCGATTGCTGCACAAGCTCCTGAAAGTTATTTTAGAGTTACTACATTAATTCTGTTCTTGTCTGCACAAATGGAGGGTGTCAGCAGCCCTTACGCTACCCATAAATTGGTGCTCCTAGCCAAGAGAAGTACAGTATCTAATGGTAGAGTGGTAGTAAAGAGCATTATTGTCAGTTTTTAAAACCTAACTTAGTGATACATCATCCCAAATAGTCCAAAACCCCCAAAGGTGTCTCCAGAACAAGTGTCCTTGAAACGTCTCTCATTTTTTTTCCTACTTTAAATTTCATATGTTTTTAAAGGAAAGTTAAAAAACCCACAAATCCTTAAGCCTATGTGTTTATTCTGTATCTACATTTTCTTCTCAGGAATTAGTTCGTTACAATTGCCAAGTTGTTTTTAAGTCTCTATGAACTGTTGAGGCACTTATTGTCAGTGGGAGAAATTGCAAATGTGTGTATAGTGTAAGAAACCGATGATTAAATCCCTCACACTGAAGTAATTCTGGAAAGGTTAATTAGAAACTCTAAGAACACAAGAAGGAGAACATCCTCTCTTCATGCTCTTTTTTTTTTTCCCACTGAGCTCCTACAACCTCCTTTTCCATTTTTATTTTTATTTCATTGTATTATTCATTATCAGGTAAAAGCCCCCAACTATTCTGCTGCCCACTAAGTCTGCGTCCCAGCCGTGTTCAGCTTCCCCTGGAAGGCTTCCAGTTTTCATTGTTCAGGAGTCCTAAGATGATGTAAAATTTTTGTGTCACATATGTATGATTTCCTTTGGGACATAAATTCCTACACAAATATGTATTTCCCCATGTCAGCTTTTTGGTTTGGGTTTTGTGGGTTTTGTTTGTTGGTTGCTTTTTGGTTTGTTTTTTTTCATTTGTGTAGGCAACTTACACGGAGTACAATCCTCTTAGTGAAGCTCTTAGGAAAGCTTTAATTCAGAACATGATTTAGCCTGGTGTTTCTAAAGCAGTTACGACATTTCTGGGCTATGCTGTAAAACTTCTCAGTGTAGTGAAAAGCTCCAATATATTGAATGTGATGAGAGGGCAAGATACAGGCCCTTTTCTAATTTGGCCCTGTCACGTGCCATTTTGGGTTTCATAAGAGGGGAAAAAAGAAGAGAACATTTTACATGGAGGCAGGCCGTTGTAAGTTTAAGTAAAAAATAAAACCCATTAATAGATGGTAGGTGATTCGTTGTGCCTGAGACCCAGTCTCCTAGAAAGTGATTGTGGAGGATGTTGTTGTATAATGCCTGAAGTATTTTCTCTTAAAAATAATAGTTTGCTTAAGACTAAGGAAAAGGGGGGGGGGGGGGGAGCAATAGTCTCTTCAAATTGATGTATCTGCACAGATGTCTCCTCGAGTCATTTTCCTGAGTGCAAAGCGGTGTTTTTTGCAGTGTGGGGCTGCATGGGTTCCAAGGAGCAGCAGTTTGCAATGGTCTCTGGCTGTACCTGGTCTCACTGGAGCTCAGGAGGCAGCATCTGGGTCTTTCCACATCCTTCCTCCCCTCCACATCTCAGCACCGTGAGGTTACGGGGACCAGAGCCATAACATCTTGTAGCCTTGAAGTCAACGGCAGTTTTGTTACTGACTCAAGTAACCTCTTTCCTTTCCATTTTGCTTCCCAAAACCCTGTTCTTAGAAACAATAAGATGCTCCTGTGCAACTGTGTATACACCTCAGCCTCTTCATGGTTGGAACTTGGTGATCTTTAAGGTCCCTTCCAACCCAAACCATTCTATGATTCATATGCATGTAAGTAATAAGCATATACGCTTGCACAGGAGCTTGCTATATACTTGGTTCTGGCTTGAGGCAACTGTAGATTCACATAATAATGTACCAAACACATCAAACCAGTGTTCTAACCTGTCACCCTTAGCATGCATTTACCAAAAATGCAAAATATTAAGCATTGTGGAGACTTGACTACTTTCAGTTCTGATCCTGTTACCCCTGGGCGGTTGGTTTGGCCTGTTTGCTTCTCTGATTAGTTTCAATTCTCACAAAGCCTGAACATTCACAGGGCATTCACACAGCTTTAAAGGATGACACGATATTATCAGTGTGCATGGTAATCCTCCGTTCTTATACCCTTCACACTCTTCAGGCACTCTCACAGAAATGCTTACTCCTGTTATATTTACCTCCCCAGCTGTATTGTCGTTCAAATATTTATTCACACCTGCATAATAAATACAGTTTGATTTGCACCTAATTGTAGTGATTGATTTTCATTATTTATGAAAGTCATTGTCAGAATTCATTTATGATTCTGACTGCAAAGAAACTTGCGGCGACAACTTCCTATGACCGCAGCAATAAAATAATTAACTGGCTCACTTAAAACAGGTCAATGGCTAGGGCATTAACTCTTAATATTTCAGGAATTATTTACACGTCTGTATTCACATGTCTGCAATTCTATTACTTTCTGATTGATGGGATTCTGTTCTTGTTGTATTATAAACTTTAATTATCTTACTAACATGTTTTTATGTTAAATGACTGACTTTGGACCCATTAGTATGCCAGTCAGATTCAAAAATTGAATGTGTGTTCTAATTTGTTCTCAGAGCTATGAAATAACTGTGGGCTAGGGTGGAAGAGTATTATGGGTATAGGCATGCAAATGAGCTTGCCAAGTGTCTCTATATCATAAAATGTCTTAAATCCGTGGACATAAAAGTAGGATGAAGGCAGCCATTAAAAAGGCAGTCATTTTTGAGTGTCGCATAATTTAAACACTTTAAGTTATTGAAGTGTCACGAGTTTATTGCACCAAATTTATTAATACAATCATTTGGGATTCATGTATGTTTCTTGCTCTGCCCCAAAAGAGAGGCTAAAAGTCTGTTTAAAATGCACAGACTCTTCTTCGGCAGTAAAAGCCTAACATGTTTCTCAAAATACGGAGACATAAAAAATAAGAACTTTACTGTAGTCCTTGCAGGTAACAGGTGGCTGTGTTCCTGTTTGTTTATATTTCTGTATTAAAGTAGGGCAGAGAAATTCAGTAAAGACCAAGTGATTCTGGTTCTCATTTAGTTTTTTCCATTGGCTTACATCTGTGCAGGGAAAATAACCCATTGCTTTGGCCTCTAACCAGAACAGAAAAAAAATAAAAGAGGATAATCCTGACAAATACCTTGTTACTGCTTTCATGCTTTGAAAAAGAAAAAAAAAAAAAAAGAAAAAAATTTCATTTATTTTTAATCTTTTCATGTGCTGAATTGGCTTTTCTTAGTTGGCAGGTTCTGTTACGTTTCTTTCCTACCCAGGAGCACTTTTGATGTGTTTAAGCAGTTGACAAAACAGTGGTCAGGTGTAGGAGGAATGAAAAGGGGCACCAGGGAGAGCTGGGGACAAAAGAATCCGCTTGATTGTACTACATGGGGAGTTTTGACAAAACACTTTGGGTGATACCCGAGACAATTGTACACGTGAAGAGTGTTTTTACTTTAGGTTCTTTTTAAAAAATAATAAATAAAAAAAAATCTCACCTCTTGTTATCTTTTTTTCCCCTAATCAGGACAGAATTTTACCCTAAGGCAGTTAGGAGTTTGTGAACCAGCAACGCGTCGAGGACTGGCGTTTTGTGCGGAAATGGGGCTGCCCCACAGAGGTTACTCTATCAGTGCAGGGTCAGATGCTGATACTGAAAATGAAGGAGTGATGTCTCCAGAGCATGCCATGAGACTTTGGGGCAGGGGGGTCAAATCAGGGCGCAGTTCCTGTCTGTCGAGCCGTTCCAACTCAGCCCTCACTCTGACTGATACCGAACACGAAAACAAGTCCGACAGTGAAAATGGTAAGTTCATACCCATATGCCCATATATAAGTCAATGTTTTATTTGCTGTTTTGGTTGACACTCAATAACTTTCAATCATTAAAGGAATGGCCTTGAATTATTTGCCTAATTTTTTTTTCCTCCTTTTCCCAGAAAAGTCAATATTCAGTATCAGTCCTACCTAATGCAAGCTATGGGTGTGATGTTTTAGCTGTAATTTTGAAAGAGTTTAATCAGAAAAAAAGATTAGCTCTGTTTTATCTCAGGCCATGTCACCTGTTTCCCTTTGGGGAACAGCTAAGTGGTGGATAAGGTTGGTCCCCAAGGCCAGCTTGTAGTCAAAGGTTTCATTGTAAATTCTTCTCCAAGACATCTTGGAGAAGTTGCAGAATCTCAGAATGGATGAGTGAACGCAAAGAATAGCTTATTAACAGGGCTCATGTGATTGGAAAAGGAATTTGATTGTGCTTTAAACTTCCTACTTGATGAGAGCAATTGGAATTGTAGTGAAGAGGGACATGTGGCCTTTGATGTGCCTGGGGGACTGGATTACTGTGCAATTAAAATCTGCAAAAAAATCTAAACAGCAGCCTTGTAGGATGTGGGGTATGACCATTGTGTATTTAGGTTTAGTGTTTAAATGAAAAGAGGTTAACACAATTGAATGATTAATTTTTAAAGCTTTTAAAGATTTATTTTTTTTTACCTCCACTTGAGGTTATGAACAGAACCTAATGTGGTGTTAAATGCTAAATGCACAAATCTTAGAAAACATTTTATCTTCAGCTTCTTTCTATTTGCAGAAGATTTTCAGCTTTACTAGCATTAAAATGATTGTTCTGTTAACTTCATAACTTTCTATATGACAAATTCAAAAGAGGGATAAAGAAAAACGAGTAAAAATGAAAATTAGTGATGGCTATTGCCTTCATGTCTACATGTCATTTTATTAATTTGTTAAACCTGTCTGCTCAGCTGTACAAAAGTCAGAGCAATTCTGTTTCTATCCTCTGGCAATAGCTGGAACGCACTGTGGGAAACAGCAACGTAGGTGTGTATGTATGGTAATCTCTTTTTTTTTTTTTTTTTTTTTTTTAAAGGCACTTAAATTTTAAACTATGATTAGTCCTACCTATTTATATTTTAAGTTCAGTTTGAGAAGAAAAAGCCAAAGCCGTATTTTGGTATTATTCATATTTGTCTTTCCTCTGGTGGATCGTTCTAACTGAAGATGCGTGTGCAAGACGGCTCTCTCAGACGGGATCTTCCTTTTTGTGTTGGACTCAATGCTGTGTGGGACTGAAGGAGACCTCAGTGTTCACAGGTGTCTTGTCTCATGCTTGGAAAACTTGTTTTGAGTTGGAGGCATGTTTTGAAAGAGGAGGATGGAAGTACTTGCCCACCTCTTTTTGATAGTGCAGTTTCTTTTGGATGACTCTCAGTATTTCAGCTGCAAAGCAATCTAGAATAAATGGTTAAACAGTGCTGTGATTTTTCCTTTTGAAAGGTCTATGCTGAAACAGGTTATCTTGATTCTTTTGTAAAACCCTAGGTTAATGAACTTGAAAATATGTATTTATATATATGCGCACGCGTACACACACACACAATTTCCTTAGAGTCACATCTTTACCAAAGAGGTGACTGCTTCTGAAGTACAATAGATTTGGTATACTTTTTTATAAACTTTATATTTCCATTTTTAAAAAAGTGAAGTGCCTGATTACAATATGCAAAAACTTCCTCCATGAGCTTAAAGTCAGAGTTTAATTTCATTTTTGCATGTTTAGGAGACTGTGAATGTGTTTGAAAAGATATAATTCTGCTCTGGTTAAAATTATGCAAGGAACGTCTGATGCTTGATACAACTTCAAAGCAGAGTTTAGTCACTGCAAAGGATTACAGTTGATTTATTTATTGATAGGGAGGCCAGCAGTCCAACTTAAGAAGGTACTGGGACTGCTGTGAGGCTAATGAAATTTTGATGGCTTGAGAGTCCCCTAGGGTTATCAAACGTATGTAGCTCGGACCATGTCATGGGTCGCCATTTCAGTGGAGTTGTTACAGAAGTGGGGAAAAGCTTAATCTTCTTTGGTATTTTTCTCTGAATTTTGGTTTCCACTGAACATAGAAGATTTGGCTGAGAAACGATTTTATACACATAGTTGGAACTCAGTATGTTAAATGCTCTCAGTAGAACAGAAAATATAATTTAAAGCCAGGGAAGCCATATCATCCTGGCAGGCACAGGTGCTTTAATCAAAGGACCAAGCTGCAGGTGCGAGTTTTTTGTTAATTTATGGCCTGAAGTTAATAGCTGTGCCAGTACACTGTTGACATCTGACAAATCTGATATGGCTTTGAAACCAAAGTTGGAGTTACGATGAGTCCTCTGTGTTGTGTCACCCGTTGCTGTGTGTGAAAGCTTCCTGACTGAATTTCGAAGGAACTGTTGTACAGGTAAATGCATTTCTATGGAGCATGTTTATCTCGAAGGTAGATGATTAAGAAAGTATTCAGATGACCAAAATACACCACCAGTTCATACTTTCCTCACCTAAAGGCCCCAGTTCTTGAGCGATCCCACTGTTCACCCAGTAAAACCATTCACTGTTTAAATAGTCCATTACCATAAGCTGACCTTATTGGAGTTAATGGGACGATTCATGATGATGAGAACTGTGACTTTTCCTACAGATTTACGAACTCGGGATTAACCCTTTGTTCAATGTACTTGGGATTTTCTTTCTCGCCATTTAGGCAAGAAGAGGAGCTTGCCCCAAAACATGACTTCCTTTCCTTCCCTGTAACTGTCATGTGTATTTTCTTTTCTGAAATAGTTGTGGATTGCATATCCCTCAGGAAGGCAAAACTCGAGGTTTTTTTGCATAATATAGTGAATAAGTGGAAATTGTTGAAGATGGTAACTTTTATTTGTTGAGGTCTCAACATTATGTTTCTAAGATCCTCCAAAAGCAGCCTAAATTTGAGAATAATATTGGCAGGTTTAGAAGTTTCTTTAAACAAATAACGTTGCACATGATTAAGTTGTAAAACTGTAAGAATACTAATAACACACCATAAATTCCAGAAATTTTTTCTCTTTTTTTTTTTAAGAAAACATCAGAACTGTCCATCAAACATAGGGTTTGTAGATGTATTCTCATATCAAAATTTTAAGTTACTGCTCAGTAAATCGTTCTGAAGAGAAATATTTTCTTTGAGCTCATTCAAGTTCCATATATGCCTCTTGGCATCGTGTTCTGAGAGATTTGTCATGTCAGCCTCCCTGAAGGAGGACCTGCATCTGTTCATCTGGGCAACGGACCAGTGTGGTGGACAGTACCATGTATCACTTGGAGCACACCGAGCACACACGTGCTACTTCGGGCTTATCTTCTCCATTCCCATTGCAGCTTATTTCATCAGTGCTGCACCAAGAAATTCATGTTAATTATTGTTCTAGGAGCTGTGGCTTTGAAATACAGGCAGCCCATCTTTTACATGCTCACAAGTAACTTTATGTTGTTAAGCTGTTCTAAGATTACTGAAGCTTGTCTTTTAAACTTGATAAATATTCCAGCAGAGTATGAGCTAGAAGTTGTGGTTAGTCTTCAAATGACTCTTTTGCTTAAAGAGTCAGTATATTTTTAAGGTATCTTAGACTCCACTTATTTGTTTAAATTATTTTAAAATCCATTAAACTGTAGTCTCTGACTTAATGAGACATCAGAAAGTTAATAAGCAAAACATGCAAATTAATTGAGCAAGTTATGCCTAAAGTTCTGGTCCTTATGGACTTTTTATTTATTTATTGTCAAGTTACAGTCAGTTTTGTATGCACTTTTGTGTCAGCCTTAAACTCGGGCTGTGGCTATGACTGTGACTGGAAAGTCACTCATTTAAGGCTTAAGCAAGTCCATGTCACCTTCTGTCCCTTTGCCAGCGCTTCTGGAAAAGAGTTGGGCACTCCAGAGAGATGCATTCCTCTCTGTTGACTCTGCCCACAGCCACAAAGTCTAGCTGAGCATACAGCAATGGTTCTGATGGCAGTAGAAAGTGGGGGCTTATTTTCTTATTTAGTGAAAGTAAGAAAATATTCTTATTTTCTTATTTGCACTGGTGGGAGTTTGTTAGAAGACCAGAAGAGATCAGGATATGGCAAAAGAAGGGGAGAGAGGAGAATGAGATTGTGGCCTCAGGTGTTCGTTCTGAATTGGTTAAGTGATTTAAACTTAGACCCATTTTTCACAGATACAGAAAAGTAGATATTGCCGGTAGAATGTTCATTGCTGAGGATTTCTGTAAAGAGAAAATATCAGTTTATCAACTGTGTGGGCACCTGCTTGCTTCCTCTCCAACTTCAGACAATTTCTGATGATAGCATCCATGTGAACCTAATACTCTCTTGTCCTTCCAGAATGGTGAATGTACTGGCATTCAGATCTCTGAAAACCAAGAAATACATTGGTAAGATACTTGTCAAGACATCTTAAATCTGTTCTCTCTAACCCAGTACATCTATAACATAGACTTGAACTCTGCATTCTTAAATAATGCACATCATTCAGGAAGTCGTGTGACATGTTTTCACCTGTTTAACATCCTTCTTTATGCTACGGCAAAACTTGGATGAGCTCTACTGAATAGGAGCTGCTTGGTACCTGCTAGCCAAATGCTGAGCCTACTGATCAAAACCAGCCACATGGCTGATGAATTAATATTCATCTTTACTGCCATACCACCATTTTACAGCTTCTTCACTCTTTCCCACAGTATTCCATCTAGCAATTATCTACCCCTCATTAAGCATGCCAATATCTCTTAAATCCCGCTTTGCTGCTAAGAAATTTCATGACCAGGAAATCAGTCCGTTTTATTGTTGACAATAATATTTAATATCTAAAGAGGCCTATAAGTTTTTCTTTGGTTACAGACACATGGAACTGAAATCCATACACAAAAATAGTCATCCCTGCTTTTCTGCAATATTATTACAAGTTTTCTATAGTTATGCCAATTTTCAGATTCTGTTCTATTATGATTGTAGTTCTGTGGACACATTTCAATAAATCCCCTCGGCATTCACTGTTAATGCAATTGAAAATCTTGTTGATAATTCCTTTGGCTAGCGGAAGCCAAAGAGAGAACAGATGGGCTGATCTTTTCCTAGTAATTTTTTGGGGTCTCCTGGATTTCAGATGTTTGAGTGTCACAGGAGTTGCTGCTGAGGAAGGGCATGAGATTCCAATGGGTCATCTTAATGATGGGAGTCTGGTACAGAACATCAGGCCAGAGGATGAAGCTCCTTGGAAACACTTAAGTCTTCTGATGCACAGGAACTGTAGGCTTCAAGACAGCTGAGAGCAATAAAAATAGAATTGGGGTCTTCAAGGAACAAATCTAAGAAGAAAATTTCATAGAATTCACTCTTGGCTGTTAAGCTTATAAATCCTTCTAATGCTAAGGAGTGGTAGAAGAGGTGTTTAAAGACCAGCTGTCATAGCTCAGGATATCTCCAGAGATCTGGATTTCAAGAAAGAACCATGCTGAAAATGGAAGGAAGTTCAAATTTCTGAGGAGGAGCTTGCAAAGATGCAATTGGGGAGGTCCAGGCATACGAACAAAATTGAAACATAATCAGCAAAAAAGTGAGGAGTTGTACAGAAACATGGATATTAAGAAAAGGGAAAAGAGGGAGTTGTGAAGGAAGACTGGTAATATGTTGCTGATATGTTTTCTTCTGGTTGTTTTTGTTTCAGTATTTGCTACCCGAGTAACTGATCACGGAGCTAACATTTATACTATTAAATAAAGGATTAGAGATTACTTAGGTAAATATAATTTGTCCTGCATGTATAAAGTGTCTACAGCCTCTGGGCTTTTTATGACTCATGTCTGAGAAATCATTGATAACGGATGTGCTTCTGGAAGACAAAAACAAACAGGACAACTTCAGAAGGGGTAAAGAGAAGGAGGAGGAACCTGCTCAATCAGTTAGACAGAAAACAACCTAGGGAAAAAAATTTGAAAAGTTTATGTTTTATAAGAATAAGCATGTGTTTGTGCTAAATGTTTCTTGGAGGCTATAATGATGTCCTTCAGTGATAGTGTAAGCCACTCCTTGATAAGGAAGAAGCAGCAGATGCTAAGAGCAATGGGTATTTTGATATTAGTAAGGCTTCTGACACTGCCTCCCTCCTGATGTACTCATAGAGACACAGGGTCATGGCTCATTATTGCAAGATAAATATACAATTTCTAGGAAAAAAATCCGTAAAGAATGATTGTCAGTATTTCATGAACTGGCTTGTTATGTGTCTGACAAATAGCGTGTCATGGATAATGCAAGTAGAGCGCTGTAACCTGGAAAGAATCTCATATGCTTTGTAGGACAGGATGAAAGCTGGAGAAATAATTCCCATGGAAAAATGCTGTTTCAATATATACAAGTGCAAAGACCTACATTTAAGTGAGAATAGTCAAATTTCCCAAATGTGAGCAAGACAAGTGGCTGAATCATGGTCCTTTAGAAAATTATAGAATAATTCAGCTTAGAAGGGACCTTTGAGGTCGTATGGTTCAACCATCTGCTTAGAGCTGAACTATCATTAATTTAGATGAGATTGCTCAAGGCCTTCTTCAGTTGAGTTTGGAAAATTTCAAAGACAGATTCCACATCATCTCTGGGCAACTGTTTCGATGCTTAACCTTTATTGTGATTTTTTTTCTTTTTTTCCTTTATATCTTATCAGAGTTTCCTTTGCTGCATTTGTGACCACTGCTTTGGCTAGTGGAAGACCGAAGTTAGATTTCCACCTTTTTGCCTTTTCGAGGCTCACTCAGCTTCTCTTCAAGTTGTATCCTTCAGCTCTCCAGATCGTTGTGGTCGGTCTCCGCTGAATTAATTCCAGTTTGTCAGCCTTGTATGAGTACTGGCAAGCCCCAAACTGAACATTGTACTTTAGATGTGGTCTTCAAACGCTGAATAAAAGGGACTAATCACTTCCCAGGGTATGCTGGCTCCATTCTTCTGAATACATCCCAGTATGTGGTTAGGCCTTATTGTGGAAAGGGCACACTGCTGAACTTGTTGTCCATGTTGATTCCCCAGGTCCTTTACTACAAAACTGCTTTGCAGTGGGCTCCCAGCTAGTACTGTTAGATGAGGTTATTCTGCCTTTAGAATTCATCAGGGGTTTTTTCAGCCAATTCTTACAGCCTGTTGAGATCCCTCTGAAAGGCAATCCTGCCCTGCAGTGTATTGATTGCTGCCTCCAGCTTGGTGTCATTCACAAACTTGCTGAGGGCACATTCCATCCCATTCGTTCTCAATATGTTAAATGTAGTACAGACAAAAAACAGCATTGGCCCCAATATTAGCCCCTGAGGAATGCCATTAATTTTGGCCAACAGTTCGTCTTTGCTCTACAAAGCTCTATTCTTTCATCATCTTCATACGCCTGGTTTTCCACAAGCTATACTTTGAAGCTTACCCATCCAGTCCATCTCTCTCTGGCTTGGCTACCATGGGAGATCATGCTGAAAGCCTTGCTATCAAGTCAAGGAAAACAACATCTGCTGCTCTTCTTTTGTCTGCTGAGACAATTATCTGTTCATAAAAAGTGATCAGAGCATTTGGGTGTGATTTGATTTTGGTAAATACATGTTAGCTTTTCCTGGAGCCCTACCCAGGCACAGGAATTATAACTCCAGCAGAATTTGTTCCATAATCTTCCCTGGGAGACTGGGATGAAGCTGACTGCCTCTACTTCCCCATAAACTACTTGCTCTTCTTGAAGATAACATGAGCTTTATCTTCTAAAAAGTCATCGGGAACCTTCCTCCATTGCCATGACCTTTGAAGGAATCACAGAATGGCCTTTCAATGACATGTCAACTCTGCCAGTACCCATGGATGCCTCCTGTCTGGTCCCCTGGACCTGCATATGCCCAGTTTGTATAAATGGTACCCAACAGCTCGCCTTTCCTCTGCACTGGTAAGGCTTCTGAACTGAGCTTGAGCTTTGGCTTCCCTATCCCTCATCCTGCACGTTGAAGAGATTGGGAGAATTCAGACTGTTGCACGTTGTATGTTCTATCCAGATGTTGCTGGTGTTATAAGAGCCACGTATGGTAAATAGGACCAGAAGCAAGTGATGTGAACAGCAAAAAGTAGAAGATAGTGCAGACAATGGCATTTCAAGGATAACTCGGTGAAAGAGAGGACCGTGCAAATATTTCATCATCTAACAGATTTTCCAGACCGATTCCAAAACGTTGCTGTAGTTCCTATCAGTATTGGTTTGTGGGAGAAAACAGACAGAAGGAATTCTTCACTTCCTTACTGGTTTTGTTTTCTGTGAGTCAATTGTGTTATTCTACCCAAAAATTAATAAGCAGGAAGAGTGCTGAGAAAATGAAGGCTATAAAAATGTTGCTCTGCAATTTACGATACTATTAATATTCATGTGTTGTTTTTTCTTCTAATTGGAAATTGTTAACTTTCCATAGATTTTTTTTTTTTCCTTCCCCCCTCCTCTTTTTCAGTTTGATAGAAAAATATTGTTGTTCAGTCCCCCTGCACAAAATGTGTTCTGGGTGTGCTTGCACAAGGAATTCTTAAAGAAAACAGCTCTTTTTCATTTAAGTTGTGTTTTAATTGTGAGGTTGCCATGAAAGCAAAGCATGCTTTGCACATCTACAAACTGATGATCTCTGCTATTTTGATTTGGAATGTGGTTTTGATGTCCTTGAAAGATCACAGTGGTAGCAGTAAATTGTTTTAATTAATGAATTAGAGAGCAACAGATTTGCTGAGTCAGGTTTATTGATGTAATTATCACTGGAATAAAAAGGAGAAAAAAAAAAATCTGTCAAAGCTGTGAGAGTATTTGGTTTGTTGTCATTTGAAAGCAAGTTTCCCAGCTACCACTTCCTTCATTTTCTGGATAGTTATGTGGATATAGGGGTGTTTGTACACACATATATACACATACACGTATATATTTAATTAATGGTAAAGTCTAAATAATAGCAGTTCAATATAAAGACTAGGCTTATTCGTATTCAGTTGTGTTAAAAATATTTTTAAGCTTCATCTAATTTGGATTTACATTAAGATTTTAATTGCGTTTGCTGGTATAACTAAACATGTCATATTGAGAAATAATGTAATAACAATTTCGACTTCAAATATAGGCTGTGCTGTTGTCAGAGTATCAGTAATAATTACAGGTGACAGCCTTTGTGTGGTGGTCAAATAACAGCTGGAGAAAATTTGTCAAGATGATGGGGTTTTTTTACAAAAAGCTGCAAAGGCTTTTAGGAAAGTTCTTTAAAACTAGCCCTTATTAAACCCATGTAAAGACTTACTTTGATGTTTTCTGGATAAAAAGTTGTATTACCTTGATTTAGATGAAAATTCAGTTGAAATTAAGTTTCAAGTCAAATTTGAAAATTAATTCTTTTTACAATTATTAAAGCAGTGTGCAGATTGAACTGATCAGAACTTTTTTTGGTCTGTATAATGTGCTGCCTGATCTGTTGGCAAAATGTAATCTTTTTTTTCCTTGATTTAAAGTGGGAAGAAGATGAGGTCTCAAATCTCAGAAAAATAAGTGCTTTTAAGAAGCTATGGTTTTGATTTTTATCCCCCCCCTTCCCATTCAGTATGCCATTTCCTTACCAATTTATAGGGGGGTTGTGTTTAGTTATCTTTTACTTTCACTTGTACGTTGCAGAGAAGTGTGGGTTTGGGATGCTGAAACCAAGGAGAATAATTTTATTTATTATTTTAGAAACCTTTCCATGTGAGGGCCTTTGCTGCCTGCTGCAATTGTTGTGGGTTAGTTGAGGTTCCTATATAGTACCTGGGAATTTGCAAATTACTTATCAATACCTTACTTTGTGGTTTTGTTTGGGTTTTTTTGTTTGATTCTTTCTTTTTTTTTTTTTAACTTCAAAATTGTGAACCCACAGCATCAAGTTAGGAAAGATGAAGGGGAATAATGGGAATCCCTCCCTGGGGTACTGTGATTGCTCTCGAGGTAGGTCAGGGACAAAATGTGAGTGTTTCCACCTCTGGGGCCACATTCACAGCAGAAAAAGAAGCCACTGACCTGGGAAGTCTTATTCCAAATTGTCACGACAGAGTAAAGGCAGACAACAGGCTGATTTCTCTGGTTGACTACATTATGATTGATTTTTTTGTCCTATGTGGTGAAATAGATGCATAAATGTGTGTATATGGCTGTGTATGCGTACATATGTCTGTCCTTACAACACATTTTCTTAAACAGTCTTATTTTCACAGCTTATGCACATAGTTTTCTTGCAGATTAAACAAACAGGCTTGAAGACTGGTTTCTTCTTCTTCAAATGACCTAGAAACTGAAAAGCATTTCCATAGTGAATCCATGTGCAGTCATGAGCACAGGAACAGGAGAGTTTTTCCAGTGTTACACGCTCTGTCACTGACCTACTCTCTGCTGGAAAAGAGATTGATTTTATTAATTTTTTTCCAATTGTTGAGTTTTTATAAAGGTAATACTTCCATAAACTGCTATATAGATACAAATAAAATATCTTGTATAATTGCTAATGGCTAATGCTAGGGAGTCTCAGTCTGCACCTGTGACAGCCGGTGTTAAGAATTTGGGTTGCCTCTCCTCTCTACAAAACTTAGATTTCTTTTTTGTATTGGGTTTCACTGAACAAAACTGTATTGCTCACCTGTGCAGTTTGTAGAAAAATTGCAGAAATGGGGAGTCCAGGATCTTTTTTGGCAAAAGTTAGTTCTTGGAGAAGGTTTCAGAGTTGTCTTTTCTGCCTGCTGTTGAAGATTGATTTTGAATGTATCAAGATAGTTTGTAATCTTTGAAATTCTTTTGAATATTCAAAGTTTCCAGGATATCTAGGTCAAAATGACTTTGAAAGGAATGGCTTCTATCATCACAACTTGTAGAATTAACCAGAATTGTTCAAGCTGCTAAGTTCTTCGTTGCGTGATTGCTGTATGTTCTGTAAGAAGATTTATTTAAAATTGCTTAAAAGCTGCACTCGTGGGGAATTCTGCTGCTCGTTCCCTTAACTAGTTTAGCTGCAGAGAACATATGACGTCTTTTTCATTAACTGGTCTTTGCTGCTTGTTTGCTTTCAGTGGAGTTCTAGGAGATTGTTATATTGTTTTGTAAACTCAATATTGCTGGGTCCTGGCTGCTTATGGCAATTGAGATGAGATTAGATGCTTTTGTTAACGGGCCCCAGACTTTAAATTTATAGGGAGTAGGCACCATCTGCTCTCAATTAAAGGTCCTGAGCTCTGAAATTAATTCCTTCCATTGGTCCATTAGACTCAATCTTTTGACCTGAAGTCATGATAAGGTTCTATTAGCCTCTCGAGCCTCAGAAAAGTGAGGAGTTCACGCAGGGACAGTACTGGTTATTTCTTTTAGTCCTTATATCAGTGTAGTTAGAAGGCAGAAAGTAATGATTGTTTTTCGAATTTTACAGGTAGCGTAAGATATTTTGCAAAGCGCCCTGGAGATTTACAGCTCACATCCTCATGAGTTGCAACAGGACTTATGTTCCTAAATTGTATAAGTGCTATTGAAAGTCTTTCCCAGAAAAACCATATTAATATAGGGAATGTTTAGAATGCCTAAATTCACAGAAAGACTCGATACAGAAGTGGGTTATGTGTAGAAGTCTGTGGTTCCCAGACTCACTTTTGCTGGTTAGATGAGCTGCGTTTTGTCTCAGCTGTCTTTCATCGATTCCCTCTGCAGCTGCAAAATGATGGGGAATATGACCAGAAATCCTGGCCCTGGAATTGTTCTACCTGTGCTTTTGGTGAATTTATATCTGTCCCATGGTGTTTAGATGTTGCAAAGAAAAAACAGACGGATGGACAAATTGGTTCACATTTTTGCAGTTGTAAATATCCCCCCTGTTCCTTCTCATTTCCTTTCTGTATTTAACTGAAAATGGAGGTTTGCTCTGTGAAAATACAGCAGGCAATACTGTGGAGTGGGGAGAACCTATAGCCACAAGCTTTTGGATTCCAAAAGAAAGGTTCTAAGATGCCAAATAACTATGCTGGTTTTTTAAATTTAACATCAATTCCTCATACACATGAAAATGTATTTTAAAGGTTTCAGGATCTGGTAGCTCCTCAACACACTTTGGTTTAATTTATACAGTGCTAGTAATTTTCTGGCAGACGGTTTGTGAGAGTATTGTTTTTGAGACAAAAGTCTTTTCAATGTCTAAAAGTATTCCTGTCTTACCCCAGAATGTAATGTATTAGAATGGGTTGGGATCTGCCAGCCGCTAGGCTATGAGGAGAAACAAGCAAAGAGACAGTTCCTACACCTGGTTCTATTCCTGCCTGATGATTCCCAGGACACAAAACGCGCAGCAGTGTTTGACTTCATACAGGGAGCAAACAAAGTCAAAGTGACTGCCTTCTCAGCATGGAGGGAATGACTTGTGACTGTTCCACCCGAGTGTTGCTTGTTGGTGACCTGTCAGCCAGAGGTTAAACTTAGGAATTCAGGGTTTTTTTGTCTCTTTCCCAATATTTTCCCTAAGTTGACCTAACTCTCTGCCCCCCTCATAAATTTCCTATTCCCAGAGCAGTGCGGATCCTCAGCCGCTGGCAGTGCTGCTGAGGTTTATACCTTCAAGGCCGACTGTACTGCCCTTTCCTTCTGCCACCTTGATGGCAGTTTTATGCAGTTCTGTCACTCCTTTGTTGTTTTTTAGGTTGCCAGAAGATGGCTATACTGGCCAGATTAGCCCTTTAACCACCGGCTGAAAAAGGCAGAAAAATACTTTTTTCATGTCCATGGGGACAAACCCACTCTTCTTGCTGTTCTAGGAGTTACAATTCCTGTTTCCAGTATGGCCAAGTCTCAAGCAGACAAGAACCTGTTGTCTTGAAAAAAGGGAGTTTCATTACAATCATGGTGTGGCCACGTATCAGGTTTTTAATTTGTTTAATTGGTTTCATAAACAGCTAGGTAAAAATATTTCTTTTGTCTGCTGCCTGCAATTAGGAGCTCATAAAGTTTAATAATTTGGAAGACATCTATTTTTCAGCATTGTCTAAACTAGAAAAATGTTGAAGTCCTCAGAAGTTCTTTGTCAAGTGTGGCTTAGATTGCTCAGTGACAGATACATATGTTTCAAAATTCAGATTTAGTTGTTACACACACTCAACAACATTTCTGAAAAGACAAGTTAGAGTTCTTGCTGTTGTTTCAAATGTAACATAGCATAAAAACGTACTAAGTAAACTTACCCAGAAAATGTGCAGTGTCCACTCTGCATTCATTAATAACATTCTCCTTATCCAGAAAGTCATCTTTGTACTTTTTGGACTAGGGGAACACATTTAAACAACTATAATAATATTTAAAATATAGCAACAGAGTTCATGTACTTTTAGGTAGCAGTTTGCTTTAAAAAAAATACAAATTCATTTCTTGTTTTCTTACAAGTTCTTTGTTCTTTGCAGTATCAAATATATTGATTTTTATGGAAAAGTTAATCAGCTTACCTTTGTTCAGAGTGGATTTTTGTTCCTCTGATCAGCTCTACACAATTGAATTTTTCATCCTCTTTTCTGAGGTATTTCAATGTTATGAAAAAAGCATTAAAGAGAATTCTGATAAATTATTTTAAAAAAGAGTGTACTGCAATGCAGTTTTGTTGAGGCTGGAGAGTTAATTGAACTCAAAGATTTCTGTTTTGTTTCAATGAGAAAGATATCTGTGCTTGGTAAATACAAGAGACGATGTCTCTTAGGGAACTGGATTACATGGTTCCCTGCTCATTCTGGTTACCCCACAATGCATAATAGGAATTTGAAGTAACCACTTAGGTGACATGGTACTATTGATTATCTCAAAATCCAGTCTTTGTTGTGGTTTAAAATGTTTTAAAGCAGAGTTTGAATACAGTACACTAGAAGATACGGAAAAAATATTTCATAGACATACAAAAAAGAAATGCTTTCTGAATGTTTTTTATCATACTCCACGGTTCTGTTTTTATGGGGCAGTGGTTCTTCTCCCTGGAACCCATAAAAAAGCCAGACAGTGTAACATATTTTGATGCAAAATGTGTGATTATTCTGTTTTGCCTTAAGAAACAAACAAACAATAGAATAAATCAAAACAAAACACACCACCGCCACCACCACCAAAACCCAACCCAAAAAAAGCCACAACCTTTTTTTATGTTGTGGTCCTACTTTGTTTTTCCTTGTTAAATCAAGCCTGACCTAATCTTTTATGAGTTGTTTTTGTGTCTGCATTACCTCAGGCTGTGCTCTCATCAGACTTCACAAGCTAAGTGGGCTTGAGTTTTGGATAGTCTGTGGAAATAATCAAAGAAAATGTACTGTACTCCTGGGTGTGATGATAATGGTTCATTATGTCCATTAAATTTAGTACTGAATCAGTGCTGAGTATTCTGCTGTGAGTTCAGGTTAGACTCAGTGTCCTGATCACTTGTAATTACTAAAGCGCAGCCGTTAGCTCGGCTAAACTCCAATCCCAGTGACTTTCCTTCTGCTTATCAATTTCTTCTGAACTTTACATGTGGGAAGCCTTCAAAGTCTTTGCTTTGAAGTCAGAGATTCTGCAGTGAAATCCTGATCTGGTCACTAATTTGCTGTCTCTGCATTTGCACTTTACTTCGTCTTTCTGGTTTTTGTTTTCCTACTTGTAAACGGGCTTCATAATGCATGTCAAACTTCCTGATTCTGCCTTTTTTACCTTCTTGAACTAAATAATTTGAAAAGGTTGGTTATCTTTTTTTTTTTTGTATATATAAAAATAGATTTGCAGTAACTATAAAGAGGGCACAACTCTTATAAATTCAGAAGCACTTCTGAATCCTGCAAATAATCTCACTGAATTTTAGCCAATTAAAAAAAAATAAGGTGGATCCAAAAAACCAAGACAATATCTGCTAATTTCAGATGAGATTGCTGTAAAACTTCTGCACAAATTGTAAGCAGCTTTACGGTGCTTGCTTTTGCATATTTTGAATAAATGCAAGTAGATTTTAAAGTGTATGTCAAATGGCTGTTGCTGGAATGTGTTCTCTATCTACTTTTACAAGGGTAAAAAAGCAGAGAAGATGTTCCTGCCCTTTCTTTGGTTACATGCCACCTCCCATTATAGCAGAGCACAGCTGAGCTAGTGTTCTTGTCCAGGCTTTGGCTAAATTGCTATGAACTTCTTGAATTGATTCTTTTGATTTTTTGATTATATCGGTACTCTTAGATCAAGTACTGACATTTTTCACGCTCCTCTATAATATCATTTTTTATGTTTTCCCTTATCTCCTGCTCCAGGCTTTTCAACCTGAGGCTTCAAATTTCTGTCCATTCAGTAACAGATTAATTTTCTTTTTTTAGAAAAATGGGCACAAGTGTCTGTCTCCTGTTTGGGAGAGCTGCACATCCTGCCCTGCTCAGTGTGCTTGATGTTTTCCTGTCGGATGCACAAAGCCTGAAGGAGAGAGAGGAGGTGAAATTGGCTTTCTGGAACCATCTGCACTGATCTCATCAGATCTAAAGGAAGCAATGGCCTTTCCTCCACTCTTCTCCCATCCCACCAAAATTACAGGACCAGTTTGTCATCAGGTAGACAAGCCGTACTCTGTTCTGGCACAAAATGAAGGTGCCAGGGTATAGGCAACACAGGCAGCAACCCTTTCTGGTCAGAGCATTGCCTTTTTCTGTTCTGACACTGTGCTAAACATGGTGTCTGCCACGCTGTATTTTCTGTGCTGTACTGTCCCTGTCCCACCTCAAAGTCTGCTGTCACCAGAAGTGGCCTTGTTTTCTGTGCCTGGGAGTTGTAGGTGATGACACAGCAGAATTCAAGAGAAAATGCTTGTGTTCGTAGTGTTTCCTCATTCTGAAGTACAGGTTGGATTTAGCCTCTCGGGTGTCTACGTTAGAGGAAACTCAGGAAATCCATAGGTTTCTTGTTAGCCCTTCTCACTTTGGTGCTCCTATTCTTCAAACTCATCTAGCGCACAGCTTTTTAACTTGCAAGTCATTTGGCCACCTTCTGAGCCTGCAAGGAGTATTCCATTTGTGTTTTCACTGCATGGCCTGTAACATATGAATAAAAGGATTTTCCAGACAGCCAAGCATTTTGCAATAGATCTGTCAGCTGTGGACACACGCTTGAGGAGGAACCAAATCCATATGCAGATTGACTGGCGTTGTCGGGAGTCACTTAAAGCCTGCAGCATCAACTAGGATTTCATGAAAGCTGAAATATATCAATTCACACTGTTCTAGATTATGGAGGTTGGAGCCATCACCTATTAAGTGATTAAAAAAAAAAGTAGTACTATGAAGGCAGTATGTGGATATCTGGAGATCTTAAATCATATGTGTATATAATGCTGCTTTCAAGATGCATGACATCTACCAGGTTTGGCTGGAGTTTGTGGACTGCTCTTCCAGGTACCACCTGAACAGACTAATTTTACAGATCAGACTGATTTTGTGGGACAAGATTCGGCTTGATGGCTGGATGCCATGAACATGGGAGGATTCTTTGTTCTTTTCCTTGTTGTGGCTGTGCGTCCCATGCACCAGTAGGCTCAGTAACTTGAAGATAACAAGGGATGTGATGTTGGGATGAACTCAAATTATCTAGTCCTTATTCCTGGTTTTGAAATTTGTCACCCTGTCCCACACAGCATTGTTCTGCATCTCATTTTTATGCCTGACTTTAGAGAGCAAGTCCCAAAAAAACAACACTCTTGAAAGCCAGAAGAATGTGACATTCATTCATCTCATCTCCGCCAGGAAGCAGGCTGTCTCATAAGGAGATTTTATCGTATAAACTGTGTATTTCCATGGGTTCTGCAGTGATCTGGCATTTTCAAAGTAGCCAAATGATGACTTAGGAGTGGTTTGGGGCTGAATGGGTTTGTGTGGGCAGTGTGAGAGAGGGACCTACCTGTGAAAGATTCATTTGCCACAAAAGAGAATGCCAAATTCATAATTTCTACTTCATTGTAATTTGAGTTCATTGCCAGATACCTTCATTAATCATCCTAAACTGATTTCTGTGGGTTTGGTTTTTTGTTTTTTTTCTGATTACCAAGCTTGGCTGGGACAAAGCTGTAGAGTGGTTGTTCCAGCTGATTTCAAATACCAGAGCTCTCTTCAGTTACCTCCTGTACAATCCCGTGTCTTACGCAGGGTGTATTTTCGCAGAACCAAAGTCCCATCTGATCCAGTCATTTGGGGTTGGTCTTGAACGTCAGTGGCCTGAGCACCACTAAGAGCTACTGTACCTTGTGGATTCAGGGAATTCCTTTGCAAAGCAGAAAGCATGAGGACTACTGTGCATGTGTTCAGTACTTTTTCTAGAGTTTTGCATTTTTCATGTTACATATGAAGACAATGGATTTTTTTTATTCCTTTTCAGAATCAGTAAACTACCACAGGTCTTACTGCTTTCACTGGCAAAATACAATTACAATCAG